>CAJJDO010000067.1:0-251887 GCA_905183005.1 Paramecium pentaurelia
TAAATTTTAACATTACTCTCAATTCAAGATAATGTATCAATCGCCTGTTAATTGATAAGATATTAAAAAACTTTGAAAACATATTAAAAAATATTATATTTTTGTAATTATTAAGATTTAAGAAGACAATTATATCTTCTCTAACAGTATTATATATGAATCTTAATTATTGATTAACTTGAGCTCAACTTGAAATTTTACATACATCAAATAATAAACAGTTATTACTCAATGTATAATCACTGTTGTCCCTTCAAAATGATTTTTTTACAAAATTAATTAATATCTAAACCAAAAATAATATCCCTTAAGTCTTTAAATACTCATCAACTGGTTATATTTTACAATTAAATTAAGAAAGTGCACCTAAATTGTAGAATTAAAAAGGAAATATTTATTGGTATTTGTTAAACACAATGAACAATCTTAATAAAATTTATCTTCTCTATAACAACCACTTAAGATAAATTGAACGATTAATTATTTAAATATATAAAAAAGCATTAATATTAGTCACACTTAAATGAATGGGTATTTTCTCTTAAATTTCCAAAATAAGTATTTTACTAATAAAAGTTTTTCAATAACATTGTTAAAATTTAAAGGTTATAAAATCAATTTAATAAAAAATAATAGTATTACTGTTAATTAAATATGAGTTGAGAAAAATATTATTTTGTGAATATTAGAATAATACAAAGATTAGAAAACTTAGAAATGATAAATGCTGAAAGATTTAGTTGTAGAATCTACTTTATAAATCTTGTACAATTCACATTCTAAATTTAAATTGAGAGAAAATGCTTGGTTATGATAAGAATAATACCAAAAAAATAGTATACAAAGATTTAAGATATTATTGCATTCATGCAACTAAAAGTTCAATTTCATAATATTTTAAAATGTGTTAAATTAATTTCCATTTTAATTGAAGTCTGGGTAAACCATAATATTAGATGTATCTAAATTTTAAATAATATTCTTTTACTTCAAAGGGGTGTTAAAAAAAGGATATCTTGTATTTTTAACCTAAATTTCTTTAAATCTATAATCTGAACAATACTTGTTTTTGATTTCCCATAGACGGATAGAGTTATCCTAACTACCAGAAGCTAATGTAATTCCATCCGGAGAAATACAGACTGATCTGATACACTTACTATGATCATCTAATAATTTATTCAATTCATGGATTTTAATGTTCCTCCATTTACAATTGAATAGTTATGCACCATTCAATTTCACTCCACTGATGTCTACATTAACAAATTCCAATCCATTTAAGTTGCATCATACAAAGTTACCTCCAATTAAAGATGTATTCTAGATCCTTATATTTTCTAAAGATTGGTTCTTGAGTTCCACCTTCATCTAAACTAACATATGTAAAGAATTAGATACACATTAGATTAATGTGTTGTCAATAGATGTTAGGTTAACTAAAAATTACAGAAATTTTATGATCATTCTATTATCCTGGATTCTATTGATGAGACCTTATTTAAATTCTTCATTTTCTTCAGAGGAAAAGTCTTAAGAATTGAAGTTGTGATCTTTTAATTTTCTTAGTATATCTGTAATTTATTTTATTTCATTTACAATAACATACAATTTCTATTCTGAATTAGTTTAGCTGGTATTCCCTTATTGTTATAAAATTTATGATCCTAAATTTATTTGATCAGAAAGATATTCAAAGCAATCTTAAACTTTTTCCTTTCTTAATTTTTCTAATAAGACACCAAATATTTATTCATCTATATCTTTGACTTAACCAAAGATGTCAGCTAGAGCTTCCTTCAATTAAAAAGAGCCTTACATCTTTATTTTTTATTTTTAATAATAAATGACTATTTTTCAAACTTTAATTTATATACTGCAAATTCGATAAAAGTATCTTATGTAATTTAGTAAAATGAAGGTTCGGATTTTATTTTAATATCGAGGTAAATTTTGCTATTGAGAATTCATTTCAACATATTCATTATTTAATTTTTTAATAATAGAGGAATTTCTCTAAAAATTTTCTGAAAAACCAAAATTTATATTTTAATTAGATTTTTTTTTCCTTTTTTTATTGAATTGCATCATTTTTATTTATGAAATCAACGAATCAAAAATCATTTTGTAGGCTAATATCTTAATAATATATAAAGAATGCAACAATAAAATTGACGGGCTGCGTTATTTGTGTAATGGTAATAAGAAATTAATAAAAAAATAGAAGATATCATTTATTCTTGATAATTGGCTAACTTCGTTTAGAATTAAGTTTACAAAGTAGAAAATTTGGTTATATTTTATCGAAACCTGACAATTTTTTTATATTATTTGCCTATTTATCACAAACTATACCAAATTCTACTTCAAGAATATCTTTTTATAAATAAAATTTCAAATATTTAGCAAAATAACCTCATTACTAGTAGTTAAATAATCACTCTTATTAAAATGATGATTAAGAATCAGATCCAACAAAACTTCTTTGTACTATTTAATTTTTGGCTATGATTTAATCTATTTAAAATTATTTTATTTAAAAAATAGTTTATAGTTAGAATTTGATAAACCATGAGAAATAAGTTTCAGATAAAAAGTAAAAGGCGATTGAATTATTAAACACTTCAAGTCAGAAAAATATTTTTATATGATTTTGGAGCTTTTATTTTATTTTTTCGTAAATATGTATTTTAGGACATTTATTTTGCCATATTACACTTCTTACAATAACAAATCATATATATATATCTATATGGTTTCCTTAAGAAATTTATTATCATTTAATTCCATATATTTTTACTCCTTTAATATGAGAGTGGATGTGTTTATTTATCAACATTTAAAATTATAATCTGAAAAATCTTACTTATATATTTCTGCTTTTTTATGGATATTAAATTATAAAGAATAGATAAATTTGAGTTGTTAGATAATTAAGACTGAAATAATTCGGCATTTTGCTGAAGCTAATAAGAGTATTAGAAGAAAGAAAACATAATAGTAGTTAAATACCCTTACTGTTAGTTAACCGATATCATAGGAGAATATATGTATATACATGACTATGTTTAAATATTTGATTTTCTTATAAATATATAAACAAGCAAATTCTTTGAGTTATTAAGATGTAATTAATTTATAACCTTTTTCTTAAATAAATAAAATAAAACTCCTAGAGATTTATAAATTATCTATTTGAAATTGTAGAATAAAACAAAAATTTTAAGATATCAATACTTTTCTCTTAAATCTAGAGATTACATCAAATATTTCAATTAAAAGTTCTATTAGTTTCAATTTCTAACTTTCCATAAAGAGAATTTTAGGAGACCATTTATCTATTAAAAGATAAAAATATGTCTATTTCATTAAAGATTTAATTATTTTCTTATCATTATTTTAGGGTAATTTGTCAATGGTTTAAATTTCATATTTCTAGTTAAAATCAATCAAATATACTATCAATATTCTAGCTTAATAAATTAAATGAAATAAATTAAGAATAAATAGAATAGTTTAAATAAGAATGGCTGTAAAAATTAATGACTATCTGATATCAAACTTAATTCCAATACAGATAGTAATAAATTAGGGCTATTAATTTCATACAAGATAGGCTTGAGTTTAAGAATTCTCTTATAAAGAAAAAAATAAATTTGTATAGAGAATATAACTTAAATTTCTAAATTAATATATAAAGTAAAAATAAAAAATACCACCCTGAAGACTTGAACTTGGAACTTTTTCTTCAAAGGGGATGCTTTCTTCTAAGCTAGATGATTTTGAAGTAAACTTTGAAATATATTAATTATATAATATGATTTTAGTTTGGAAAAGAATAAATCAAATTTAATCAGATAGAAAATCCATTCCAATAAGATGGTTCTTTATTCATATAAAGTATTAACCAAGAAAAAGTAATATCTTCTAGTAATTATTTAATATTAAATGAAAAAAACCAATATAATTTACTAATTAAAAATTTATCATATCTTAACCTTCCTGAGAGTAAATTAATTTATATTTTGAATAAAGATTATTATAGCTATTATTAGAAATATGTTGAGTGACAAAAGTGATGAAAATATCAATTTTAAATTGGGAAATATATCTTTAATAGGAGTATGGGTTACGAATAAGCAACTCTAAAAGAATAAGCAAAGATTAGATATTAAAAATATTGCTAAGTTTATAGGCTGCATCTCTGTGTTTAATGTACAAATTAGATATTAAGAAAAGAATAATGAGTGGAAAAAGAAGATTAATTGAATAAGGCAGAGGCTTAAGCACTATTTTTGATGTCTAATCACTATTTTTTATTTATTTTTGTTGCCACTTTGTGCAGAATTCTGCTTGGATTATAAAAATAATCCATATCCTCTCTTAAAATATTCAGATTAGACAATATGAATTGAAAAATTATATTGTAATTGATTTAAAATATGATGAATTTTCAATATATAATCAGCCATGGGTCAATTAATTTGGACACTTATTAAATTTTCTAAAATTACATGAAAAAATAGAGAAAGTTATGAACTTTCACTAATAATATTTGGGAATAAAAACGAGCTAGAAAATTATTAATAGAATAATTTGAACCATTATAACTTATCTTTAAAGTTATTTTTATCTTTTGATGAATTGACACCTAAAATTGATATATTTAAGAAAAAGTAACAGATTAATATTTTTGAATATACACAAAAATTATAAATAATAATTTAAATAGTTTATAATTACCTATGTTATATCTTAAATGAATGATAGCTAATTAATTAATATAGTTATTTATAAATTAAAATACTAAATTAAATTTTTTGGTGACAAAATTCATTCGATTGTTATTTACTATTCTAATTTATGCATTCTAGAATTTTTAATCACTCCTATTGTGATAATCATTGTTTAAAATTCTTTATTATTTTAAAAAATTTATATATTCTGCTAAAAGAATGCAAACTTTTATAGTTCCTAAGCAGAGAAAAAACCATGAGCCTTTCTACTCTTTTCTAGATCTTTAAATTCTTTCTTGACTTTAAAAAGATAATTAAAATTAAATCCAATAAATTAATAATTAAATTACTTTTATAAATGTATAGATTACTTAATACAATATTGATTAGAGTGGTATAATCATTGATAAGCCTTAAAAAATGTGAAAATATCATCAATTTATAGAGTTTTTTAAATAAATTTTACTTATTATCCAATAAGAGGCTTGATATAAATATCTATAAGGTATTTCAATAAAATTAAAAATTCTTAAAGTCAATCAATAAGGGATTTTTCTTGTTTATGGCAAAAAAAATTCCTTATTTTTGTTAAGCTAGAATATAGTTTAGAGATTTGAATCATTTTTGGTCTATTAAAATAATAATGAAAAATTATTTTCATAAAAAATAATTCAAACTTGGGTGAGTTGAAAACTAGGTTTATAGTTGTAAACTTATGTTTGAGGTATGAAACTGAGAGGTGGTCTGAGTGATTCAGTATGTCCAACAGTTGTAGGTGATTTGTCAGTACCTTTTGGAGTTCTAGAAACTTCCAGATAGTTTAATCAGGATCACACACTTAATTGATATGTAGTCTGAATCTTTTGTGCTATGGATCGGAAAGATGGAATTAATTGTTTTAGTACTATTCTTATTTCTGGAAATTTTATTACAGTGCAATAAAAATAATCAGCCATCAATGATGCATACCTGAGGTGCATTAATAAAGTCACAAGATGTAATTAAAAATAAATTTAAGTTTCAAATGATCTAATATCATATTAAAAATATAACATATTTGAGGAAGTATTAGAGCAGAAGATACAATAATTTACTTAATTAAGAAATTTTATCATTCATTATCCAATTTTGTTAGTAAGAGAAATAATTAAGCATTCGAAATAGTTAAAAAAATTTTAAGAACTGAAGTAAATAGGCTTAATTTATAACAACCAGACTTATCTTTAGAATGAATTAATAAAAATATTTAGAAAATGTAATTTACCCTAACAAATTTTAATTTAAATAAAAATTTATTATTCATGATCAATAAAAAATCATTTCCCAGTAATAATAAATATTATGTTAGTTTTTTCGTAAATTTCATTTTCGGTTATCAGATCATATCTATCAATTGTTTCAGTGTTTGAAAATAAAGGAAATTGATATGAAATATTTTAAATCTTTGGAATTTTTATCATTAAGATTTTAATGCTTATTGCTTTGGGTTCATATGGAAACGACTTTATATTTTGATCTATAAATATGTAAATATATATATCTATATATTAAAATTAAATGATAATTTTATAAAAATGTTATACTTTTATTTAATTGTGTTTCATATGATATTGATCATTTAATAACACTCATAAATTTAGTTATATAAAGGAATTTAATTCAGTGTGGGTTTAGCTTTTTTTAGTTGTTGCTGTAAGCAGTAGGGAAATTATATTTATTTTTCTAAATGAGAATACAAAAATTAGCAGAGATAAAAATGACTTTTATTCTGGTAATTTGTATTTTGAATTCATATGAAAAAAAATCTGACTCATCATTTGGTGTGTTTTTTATTTTAAACATCTTAACTTTAAAAATATTTAATGATTCATTTTTCAAAAGAAATAGAATTTTTACCTAAATTAGATTAAGATGATATACCTCATATTTCTGGATGATAAAATTCTTAAGTTTACACTCCCTTTATATTTAATTTAAATTGATAATATTTATATATATATTAACTTTCACCTTATGTTTATTTTATAATAAAATTTAGTTAAGTTACTCTCTTTAAGGTGATTTTATCGCATTTTAATCAATTTATAATATTAAAAAAAATATAATTAATGATATTATGTTTGGAATGAGATATTAAAATGAATTAAATATTTTAGTGTTAAATTAAAAAAATATTGAACTTTTTTGATACCAAATAATTATAATGGTCCTTATCCTCTCTTTTAGTAATTTAATTATCTTTTTGGGCGAGTGGGTGGTGAAGGCTTTTCAGAGTATGAGCTAAACCATCTTGGTTAAATCAAGTCCAAATGAATTTAGGTATATCCGAACCAAAAAAAATAGAAATAGTTAGAAGGGCATCGAAACGACTTTATATCATTGTGTTAGGCCTATTATCTTTGACGTTTTTCCAGTGTGTCTCACTGCTTATTGACGCTGACAAGTTTAGAATAGTGAAGGTCTGTCTCTAAAAATAGTTGTAGAACAATAAATACAATTCATTATTAATTTTAAGGGGAATTATATATATTTTTTGTTTTATATTAATAATAAATTTTGGGTTCATCTTCAATTAAATCAAGATTAGCTAAGAATCAACCTAATATACTTCAACCGAATCTCAAGAGAAAAAATTTAGATTATAATCAGATTAAGATATTTATATATGTCCGATATTGAACGAGGTAAGAATTTTCAATAATATCCTTCCTAAATTATTTAGAATCTAGTAGCCCTATCCTGGAATGTCTTAAATGGAAGGGAGGACAAATATTAATAATATCATAACAATAATTGCACAATATCAGCCTTCAAGAAATAAGATGAATTAAATTTGAATCAATAAAATACTAAACATTAAAGAAATTTTAATAACCATAAAAAAGTCGACTTAGGGTTAAGATTACTAAATGAATTAGATGCAACGATAAAATTAAATAAATCAATAACAATCAGGATTTTTGTCCTATCAAAATATAACTTGATATATTAAAATATTAAGGATTTTCCATTGTAGGAGAATATAAGTATCGAAATGTACTGCTTGACAACAAAGGAACAATCCTACCTCATGTTAAAGTATTTGAAGAGAGGATTAATTTTCCACAATTCAAAACTGCGTGAGTTGTAAGCCGTTTATTTTTTAAATATAAGCTCCTCAAATGGAAATTATGCTTGCTACTTCATTTTAATTTTGTGATACCTGTATTATTACTCTCTGCAAAATCTCTTGAATTTCAATATTTAATCTTGAACTCATCTGTAGAAGGTCCTTTAAAACGTGTTTAAGTGCAGTTAATCTTTCCTACAAGTTTCTTAAGTAAATTAGATGGAACTTTAAAAATATGAATGAATATAATAAGTACAAAAATATCGGAAAAAATAGAAATTTATTAATATTGGATTAAGTTTCTATTAAAGTTTCACTTTGTTTCATACGGAATGGCTTAGCAAGTTACAAGAACATCTACCAGAAAATCTTAATAAATGATTTTGCAGATATGAGAAAAACATGTAGAATACATTTGTAATCTTACAGACGATTTGTCTGCTCAATTTGAATAAAAGAAAAACGATAAAGCTAGAATTAAAATGGCATAAATTTTGGATTAAGATGCAAATATTCTAATCAAAGTTCAAGAAAAGAAAGCATTAAAAAGAAAAAGTGATTTATATCATTATATTTTTCTCTTAAAAAGGGTTTAAACATCATCATATTCAGATTTAGTTGATAAAATTTTTCTCATTAAAAGGCTTCATTAATAAAGTTTATTTAATAATAATTGTAAATTACTTGAAAAAAATACTTATCTCCACTTGTTTCTTTAAAATTTCTGTATTGTTAGATCTTTTTTCATAACAATTTTATACTCTCAAAATGATATTATTAGAGTTATGTAAACTAATGGTAACTTATGTAATTTTATTTATCCAAATGGTTCTTTTAAATTGATGTTTTTGCAGAATTTGTGAAGGCAGAAAACCATTGGAATTAAATGTTACCTTAAAAAATATATTCCACAATTCAATCATTTTAAAAGTTTTCTGTAAGAACTTGGAGGAGGGTTAGGAAAGTAGAAAAGCAATTAGTTTATTAAGGCTATTTGTTACATTTGGTTCAATTATTCCTCAAAAGAGATTAGGATACGAAAGATCTTCTTTGAATACTAACTATTTTATTACTCATATTTTTCAAATTTACATTTTATTCTATCCCATAAAGTTTTATCAAATATAAAAAAAATTAAAATAAAATAAGTGGAAAGCTTCAACTAAATTGAAAAATATTCCTTGTAATGCTAAAAATTAGCTTAAATGAAAGAATATTCATTAAATTAATATTTATTTAAGATAAAAACAAATCTTCATAAATTCGATAATAGAAGCAAATAATTGACATCTAATAAAACATTATAGTTTATTTTTTATTGAACTTAGCCTTTTGTATTAGCAGGTTTTATGCTAATTAAAGTTTCTACAAATTCAAGGTTATAATCTTTATTGTAATAGACTAATGCAAAAATTAATTGTGATAAATTTAAGATTTATTCTCTAAATTTAAACTTTTGTATTTGAATAATTTCCAGAAATTAGATCGATTTTCAAGAACATGAATGCGAATGCTATATGAAACTATTGAAAGATTAAAGACTTTAAAAAAAGTTTTGGATTGATTTTTATTTATTTGCCAAAAATTCTAATGAATTTAAAACATATATTATGTGTATATAAATTATTTATTTAATTCATAATATTATGTTTAAATATGTAAATTTTAGATCAATATATTCAATGGCAAGAAATGTCAGAATTGTGAATAAATTAAAAAAAACATAAGATGTTTCCTAATAATTTTCAATGGCTTATGAAGATAAAAACGATGAGGATGGTATTAATAATATAATTATGAGATGTGATTGGAAGTCTCAACGATATAAAATTAGAATAAAATACTATCCTTAAAGAAGCTATAAAACCTGACATTAATTTAATTAAAGAGACTGTTTTGTTTGATGGAGATGATCCTTATTACGAAAAAGTTGTTGATAGGCCTGATAAAGGAACTGTTTGGGGATTACAAGGTGAGCTAGTGTAATAAAGAGATATTTTATTTGACCCTAATGAATAGTTGGACATATATAAATTAATTTCTTTTTTAGAAGTAACCTTTTTTAATAGTAATTAAGATCAATTAAATTAAAGATATTGTACATTATGATCTAGAAGATTATGGAAAACAGTTGCCTTAAAGATATGGAATTGTAGGAACGATGTTTTCAAGCAATCATGGTTGGAAAGTTTGTAAAGAATTAGTAAAAGGGTTTATGATCCAATATCAAAAAGAATAAGAAGAAATCAAGAACTTGAATTTAAGATTAGGTAATGAAGCCATGAACGCAGAACCTGATTAACGAGGAATCATGAATTTAAAAAGACTTCATCATTTGGGTATAGGAACTTATGGTAAACCTCAGATTAGTGGATAAAAGGATGATGAATGGCTGATGGTTTATTATAAATAATATATGATTCACCTGTTGACAGAAGATAGTAGATAGGAGGTTGATATAGAAGCTAAGTGGATGTATTAACCTACAGAAGAACATATGGATGAATACGATAAATTAATGATTGCCACAAAAACAGGAAATAGAAGATTTTTCGAGCCTCTTGATCAATGATTATGTATTAATTGTATAAATTTATCTATTTCAATTTTAAGTTATGTTTATAGTTAAATACTGATGTTATTAATTCTTAGATTGAATTTTTGATTCTTATTATAGTTTTTAAACATTCAATTCTTAGGTTTAAGAAACTTAGATTCAAAAATTAACTAATTCAATGACTTTCTATATTTAAATGTATGAGTATAAGTAGATTTTTTAGAATAATTTATTTGGTATAATGACTTTAAAACAACATCCATTTGTCATTTTATTAATAGTTATCATTTTCATTTAAACTAGCTTTACTTAAAATGCTAACTAATCAACCTATGTTGATTTGACAAATACTCGAACTAAAGAATGTAGTAATATCAAATTTTGTAAAACTATAGTTTAAATTAGTTGACATATCTGATCTTGAGAGAGAATAAGTTTGGAGTTAAATTTACTCTAAATCAAGTCTAGAATTATAAGAAAACATTGAATTCCTTGTTAACAACAGTTATGAGATCTCAAACAATTTTTATTTTTCATAATTGTCAAGCTTCACCATCCCTTGGCTTATAATAGCTATTGGAACCTTTTTTCTCTCTATTATGTATATACTCATTGTTTTCAAATCAAAGTGAGAATATTTTATGATTTTAGTTCTGTAGTAATTTGGATTAAAAACCATACAGAAGAGGAATTTCTTGAAAATACGAAAAGGTATCATAAATACGGAATCATCTCAATAGTTATCTTAAATTTTACCATAATTACTTGTTCGATTATTGCTTTAGTAATATAAAAATTTGAAATTTAGGTTTTTATAAATGATATTAATGAAGGACTCTCCTATTCAAGTTGCTATCTAAGTTAATCATTTGATGATTTATTAAATAAAAACGATGAAAACTTTGTTGGATATAATAACCTTTAGGTTGATTTGGAAATATTATCAAAGCATGTTTAAGAGTTTCAAATAAATTTAAAGGCTTTATTTTAAGATAGAAAATCGATAACAATGACAAAAAAATTATCCGAGCTGATTGAATTTAATGATCAGTAAATTTATATTTCATTTAGATTAAAGAGAAACCTCCCAAGATCTCCTTTACCGATAATGATATCTTCAAATGGAACAAATGTAATTGAAGAAACAGAGTCATATTTTTCAAAATCTAAATTAGTAAATTACAAATCATATTATAGTTTGATTATATACTATCAAATGAAAAAGATGAAGATTATTTGACATTTTAAGAATATTATGATCTTATTCAATAAAAATAAGAATTAATTTAATTAACAGATCAAGTGAATTAAGTTATTAGCTTTTATGATAAAATATTTTTGCATTTTGGATCAATTGAAAATGCCTCTTTTGCTCTTAGAGATTAAAGATTAACATCAATATATATGAGGGCTGAATAACAATTATCAATAATAAACAATTATTTATTTGTATATTCAGATAAATATTTGAGCTTTCATCAAAGTTTGAATGAAAGTATGAAAAAATATACAAGTTCTATAATTGGAATTGGAATAACATTAATAATACTCTGTTTTATTTAAATCCTTGTCTGGGGTGGCTACTGGTTTAATAATCGGTTCAAAATAAAAGCTATTGTAGATTTTTTATGGTTCATTTGCAACTTATTACTTATAGCCCTTTTAGTTGTTAATATATTTCTGCATTCTCATTCTGAATTATCGAATGATATATGCATATATTTTGACGGATTTGTCAATAAGATTGAAGTATATAAAAGTCAAAACATAATTGATTTTGATAATACAAAATAGACACTAAAAAATTGTTTATTTGAAGATGGAAATATTTATGAGTAATTAAATCTTGTTTAAAAATTGAAAGATATTAGAACTTACATGAACAGTGAAAAAGGAGTAGAAGACTAAATTTAAAGAATCAATTCTAATTATGAATAATTTATCTAAAAATTATCTAAAAATACCTAAAGTTTAACCTATATTTTAGATGGAACAATTGTTGATCTAGATGAGAAGCAATAGATGGAGTTTAATAAAATAGTGAAATCGTTTAATGATCTTAAATAAAACAATAATTGTGCTGAGTTAGCCTTTTAGAGTTGTTCAGATGGTACAAGTCCAAAAAAGCAAGGTTCTTAAAATTAAACATAATTTTGCTGGCATCCATCATATTTAATAACAAGATATTCGGCTAGTTGTCCAGAGCAATAAAATGAATTTTAGAAATTAAAATAACACTTTTAATCTTAAGCCTAAGGATGGATAGAAGCCTAATAATTGGAGTCTTAATTCATATCACTAAATTAATAACTTAGCATGGATTTAAACTAATATATAAATTAGATTTAGAAATTTAATGAAAAAGAATAAATGATTTTATCAAGTATGAATAATATCCTTAAGTCAACTAATTGTACATTTATCAAAGTAAATAAATAATTCATATATAGGGTCATTATAATAAAATGCTTGATGGAATGTGCATAATATATTCAGAATCAGTATAAAAAGAATCTATACTTGTAATAATCATTATTTGTATGCTTTTCCTTTCTGTGCTTGCTAATTGTTTAACTTCTATAAAGGTTACTCATATGGAGTCTTACGAGGAATATGCATCTACAAAAGTGATAAACTTTGGAGGTTCTAGTAGAATGAGAGGGCCAAATGATCCAAATTAGATGCAACATGTATACCCTTTACATGTGATGAGCGGTGTAGAATAAGAGTTAAAATGAACTATAAAATACTTTAGCACTTAAAGTTTGAAATTATAATAATATTTAGTTTCTCTTTTAATAGCCAATATTATTTTATTAATTTTTTCAACCTTTTTAGCGAATATATAAGGTAGTTTCTATTTTTATATACTGAGACCAGAAAAGAATTTTAAAATGTAATCAGTTTAATAGCTGATTCGTTTAAACAAATTCATTAATTAAAATTGATTATTTTTCCATTCAAACTCCTGCCAAGAAATTCCTAACAAGTTCAGGCGATTTGATTTGAATTAATTGATTAATTTAATATCAATATAGAAGAATTAATTGTTACAAGGAAAATACTCCTTTCACAATTCAAAACAAGGGCTCCTTTATACTTCAAAATTTGACTTTCTTTAGAAAAGAATAAAAACCTGTAGCAATATAATCAACTACTTACAAAAATAAATTGAAATAATTATTTATATTTTGTAATTTTATTATCTTATTTTCATTTCTGTTAATCTTTCTTATTTTGTTTTGTCTTTTCATCGTCAGAGGATGATGATGAAGAAGATTCTTCTTTCTTTTTTCTGCTTTCTTTAGCTATTCTACGGACTTCCTTTTTAAATTCTTCAAGTGACATTCCAAATTTTGAAGCAAGCTTTTGCAATTTTTCATTTTTTTTTTAGTTTTCTTCATTAGCTAATTGTTGATATTTTTTTTTTTCATCTTCTGATAATTCATTAAATTTTGCCCAATTTGACTTAAGATCAGTGGATGGAATAGTTGAAAAAAATTTACTTTAAGCTGTCACATTACCTAATCTGACTAAGTGGTTGTTTTGATATTCTTCCATACGTTTTACAAAGATTTGTCTCTTCTATTCTGCCGAATTTTTTATTATTTCCTCATTCTTTGCTAACTCTTCTGCAGGCAAAGTCTTAACTTGCTGTAATAATTCAACCCACTTAGTTTTCAAATTTGGAAACTTTTTTCCATAAAACTGAATCTTTTCGGAGATCATACTTGGTCTTTTTGGTACCTCATAATTTTCTTACCACTCTTTTAATTATTGTTAATGAATTGTCAAATCCTTAAATTAAATGTAAATGTTACTGTATTTCTCTACTTTCTTGGTTTTGGTGGCACAACATACTTTCCTTTGAGCAATTAAAATTGAGAGAAAGTAAATATTGGTTGCTAAAATTTAAAAGCTTATTATGGTGAATAAAAAGATACCTCTTGATAAAGCAAACATTATTTATAATCACAATTAATAATGAAAAATAATATTAAAACTTTACATATTTAATTATCAAATTCCAGGAGGGAATTTCATCATTTCCAATTCTTTAATTATTTCTTTAAATGATGGGCGCTTTTCAGGATCCCTATCCCAGCATCTTTTAGTGAGCCTTGCAAAAACTTCAGGAGTTTTTTTTGGTATGGTGGGTCTAAAATCATTATTCAACACATCTAAGGAAACCTACAAGCCAGTAATATCTAAATTATTAATAAAATATTACTTCTATAAGGTGGCTCTCTTGCTGCTATTTCCCATAATATTATACCGAAGCTAAAAACATCAGCTTTTTCTGTATAAATTTACCCTGCAATTACCTCAGGTGCCATCCATTAATATGTACCAATTTTGCTGGTCATATAATTAGAGAGTGTTCTAGTCCATCCAAAGTCTGCTAATTTTGTTCTAAAAGCTTCATCTAAAAGTAAATTTAGACTTTTTAAATCTCGATGTAAAATAGGTGGATTGAAAGAATGTAAATACAATACACCTTTTGCTGCATCTAAAGACATCTTTCTACGATCTTCCCATGTTAAGTGAATGTCATGATTTTAGATAACTTACCATAAAGAACCTCTCTAACAATATTCAAGTACAATAGCCAAATTAGGAGGTTTTGTACAAGCACCTAAAAACATTACTATATTTGGATGTCTAAGTGCTTCCATTGCATGACATTCAGATAGAAAATCTCTTATGTGATTTTCATTCATTCCATCAATTTTAAACATTTTAACAGCTACTGTGGTTTCTCTCCATTTAGCTCGATAAATTACTCCATATCCACCTTCGCTTATCTATTTTTCAAGCATTATATCGTTAAAATCAATATCCAAACTTGATTAAAATATTCTATGTTTGATCGGTCTTTCAGGTGAGATCTCTAAAGCAGAAATATCAAATTTAGATTATTATTTTTTTATTTGCCTTTAAATATATGATTCATTTGTTTAAACTTTTTGATCTTTAACTTTCTTTTTCTACAAAATTTCATTCTTCATTCTATCATATTTTTATTGCAATTAAATATTTTATTATTTCAATATTTCTTACTCATTTTTACATTTTTCAACTTCCTCGCTTAATTTATCTGGGTCCTTATGAGAATTTTAATTTTCATCTAAAATGATTTCTAAGAAGGATGATGAAAGTAACAAAGTATGAAAATTACCACAAACTATCTTCTAAGTTTCAGGTACAGTAAATAACAATTTTGGAGATATTATTCCTTTACAATTAACACTAGGTTATCCAGTTAATTAGCCATAAATATTAGATCCCCATCCGAATACTTATTTATAATCAGCTGATAGTGCAACACAATGATTTCTTCCGCTTGATATTTATGATATTAAGGGTAAACCCAATACTTTATATGGAACATCAGCATAAGTCTATTCTATTCCTAGTTATCCTTAGATATTCTCACCCATAGAGTAAACTTCCCCTTTACTATTAAGAAATAACGTAAACATCTCTCCCATTTTCATATCTAGAACACATTATTAACTATTTAATTCATCTAAAATTTTTATTTATTATGGTAGCTTTATGTGATCTTTGTTTGATTTGCAGATTCCCCATATAAAGGTTCTTCCTCCTTCAACTATACATCCTGAATGTGCTAATCCACAACAAATCTTATCAACTTTGTAGTGTTGTAAATTTGATATCTATTTGAATTCATTAAGGGTTTAATTTTCAGGATGTCCTAAAGCATAGGATTCTCCGAACCCACACGAAAAGACCCTGTTTTTATTCGTTAAAATTAATGTGTGTAATGCTCCACAAGAAATTTATTAAACAGCTTCATCATTTTGCAAAAGTATTTAGCACTGTATTTCATTAGGATTTTTTTATTTAATCTTTTCCTTCATCATAACAATCTACTCCATAACATTATCAATAGAAGAAGATCTTTCTTTTAAGCCTGGAGAGGTTGATGAATCTCCTTCATTTGTGCTCTTCATTCTTTTATGTCCAACCTGTTGTTCTCTTGCCTTGCTATTGCTTGTACCAAAAGGTAAAAGACCATAAACGAGAGTAGGTTATAAAGCGTTTTCAAAACTGCCCAATCCTAATTAGCCTTTCAAATTTAAACCCCAAGAATATACTTCTCCTTTAGCAGTTAACATAAATGTGTGTTCTGCTCCACAAACTACACTTGTTATTCTTTAATCTTTAAATATTGGAGTTAACTTAGGTTGCGTGTTAGATTCATATCCCAACTAACCAAATTAATTATCACCAAACCCTAGAACTTCATTCTTATTATTCACAATAATCGTATGATTTTCACCTGCAGAACATAATTATACACCTTAATAATGAGGGATTATATTTTTATTTGTTTTTAATAATTGACCACAAGTGTTTAACCCTAAAATAAACTATACTTCTTTACCCCATGAATATAATTATATTGTGTCTAATTGTAATTATTTTGGAGATTTTGAAAAATCACTATATGATCTAGGGGGTCGAACATCTTTTTCTTTCAACTGCTTTAACATCTTCCTTGATTCAGTTAAATCATTTAATTTCATTAGTTGGTTATCTGAACTTTTTAAAATTCAAATTTTATTATTCATTATATTGTAGTAGTATTTTATAATAATATAAATATATTGATGTTTCATAATCTTTTTCTAAGATTCCATACAGCTCCTAGTAATTATTCAAATTATGTATCATCTTCCATTAATACACTAAAATTATTATAATAGTTGATAAATTCTTCAAATGAAACATTTGGATTTTTCAAATAATCCATTCCGGTCTACAAATAAATATATTGATTACAAATATTTAATGATGTTATTCGAATGTATCAATAAATTCACACAGAATATCATCTTCTCTTCTTCTATTCAATTTCACATCTGGATGCTCTTTAGGATTAAATGAACCTAATTATAAATTCATTCCATACTTTTTATAACTTCAACATTTTGCTTAGGTAAAGATTCAAATACTTATTATAAGATGTTGAATTTTCTTAGACTCATAGTTCCCTAAAGTTATTTTATAAAATTTTCATAAATAATCATCCCATTTACTTATTATTAATGAAACACATCTTAAATTACCTATTCATTCAAATCTAATCTCCAAGACCTAAAACTATTTAACCAATCATTTAATGATAAGGATCCCACTCCTTATTTATCAAAAACTCTAAATCTTTATTGAATATTAATCAATCCTCTTATTCCTCTCTACAAAATTTTATTTTTCAAAATTTAAAAACTATCAATTTTTTATTTTTACTATTTAGGAGTCTACTCAATTTAATAATGAAATTATTATTATTAATTTTGCTAGGATTGTTGTGATAATTAAGAATGACCTAATTATACATTAGATTTAGTAACATTATCTTGAAGTGGCTTAAAAATATTAAATGATGCTGGTTATTCAAACCCAGAAGTAGGTCTTTGTTGTTAAATTTATTCTTATTGTGTAAATGTGCCAAAAGGAGCATTAGCAGAGACACTACCACCCTGAACAACATATCGATGATGATCTTGTAGATAACTACGTTTATGATCTGGTTCAAAGACTTATTTATTGCCAGCATGATGTGTTTTTTGTTGTTCTGCTTATATTTTAAATACAGTAACAAGAATTTATTCAAAATATTTATCATCAGGAACTGAAGCACTAAAATTGCTAAAATATTCAATAAGTTCATCTTTACTAATATTTTCATTCCCAAAACCTCCATTGATATTATGTAATTATTATAAGGGTTCAAAGAAATCCTAAATGATTTCATCATCACTTTTTTTTCCACTTTTTAAATCTGGATGATTTCTAACAGTAAAATTATTCCTTAAATTTGAAATAGTTATATAATCTCCTTGTTTATATTTTTCAAATAATGACTCTACTAATTAGATTCTCTATTCACTCATCTCACCTCTCAACACAAACATGAATCCCCATATATCAATCAATCCTGAAACATCTCTGTCAAAATATTAAAATACTAAATCTATTTCTGGATCTGTAACTTCTATTTTATGATCTCTAATAGCTCTTCTAAATTCTGACAAATTGAGCATTCCATCTTAATCAGCATCCAAAATCTTTGCTACTCTATATAAAGAAATAAATCCACGAGCACCTCTTGATACCAATCTATTTCTAATTCTTTGTACTATCAACTCAACCTACTTTGAAGTTGCAGACAATTATGATTATTAAGATTGATGTGATTTTTATGATTAATGAGATTTAACAGATCTAGGTACAGATGGTCGTTATTATTCAGGTTCTTAAAGATGTTATTATATAGGGGTTCTTTGTATTTGAGACTATTAATATTATTAATATGATTTAGTTGATTTATTTTCAGGAGAAAAGTTCAATTATTAATTAATTTGCTTCTGAGATCCAGGAGATTATTACAATTATTATTAATAAGACTTTTGTTTTACGCTTTAAGATGGAGAAGCTTATTGTTAGTTCAAATTATCTAGATTCCATACTTACACTACTATATTTCTGAAGATCTCATCATTTTAAATGTTAAATCCAAAATATGAATAAAAATCAAGCAAATCCTATAAATTCAATACTTTTATTGCTCTGATTTATAAATATAGACTTAATCCTGTAACAAATTCTTCTTTAATTTCATTCTAATCTCTTCTCAAAAATTTAATGTCAGGATGTTTATCAGCTTAATATCTATTTATCAAAAATTGAGGAGTTAGTTCACGTGCCTCAAATGAATAAAATACATTTGTGATCAATGCCTATCTAAACTAGTTCAATAGTTATCCTTTTATTAAACCAATCAAGTTAGCTTGACTCATGAATTCTCCATTAAATAATTAATGTAACCCTTCTATATCTATATCCTATCTTCTTAAATAGTCCTGTAATTGTTGACAGTTAAATTAATTTGGCAAACTTATGGCTAAGTTTAACAAGCCCAAAGCTCCTTTCAGTTAGATCTTAGCTCTTAAGGATTCTATTGGGGAGGCTATGATCCTTGATTCTGAATAATCTTCCTAATAACTGTCTTTTATCACAACTCTATTGATGAAATCTTTGTAATTAAGTTAGACACCGTCAGAATAGTGAGACCACAATTTTTCAGCGAACTAAATTAATACATTAATGATACTTCTTATTCTGTTATAGTTACTCCAGATTTAGCTATAGCTTTAAGAAAGTCTTATTTTTTTAGAAATCCTTAATTAGTTAGATCAAAGAATTTAAATATTTTAAGTAAGACAGTTTCTACACCTACTCTTGATGAGGCTTTGAATTGTAATTTGGTTACTAGTTCTTTTTCAAATTGCTAAATATCCATAATTTTTTAACGATAATTTAATTAATTTATATGTAGAGAAGTCAATCCTTTTCAGAAATTCAATCATTAAATAATTAAGTTAAAATTGAAGATTTAGTATAACAATCTCCAAATTAGATTGAAAATCAAATCAAATAATAACAATACATATTTTAAGCTAGCTTTGCAAATTAAACATAAATATGTAATACTCCTTTAGAAAAATACAATAATTCTGCTTTGGGGAACACAATAATAAAATAGGGATTAATCTATATTAAAATAAATACAGGAAGTTTTAAGAAATCAAACATCTAATTAACAATAGAAAAATTAGTAATTTTGGAGGATAAATAATGGTTTATGGTTTTTAATTTAAAATACTTAGCATTTAATCTGATATAAGTAATGAGTTATTCATATTAAAAATAAGTGTAACAAAAATTCTTTAAGACTTATTAAAATTGATTTTTACAAAATGAATAAGGTAATTTTTTTGAGGTTTAATGATGAAATTGAAGGGAAATTATGGTTTTAATGTTTGAAGATGATAGAGGATAAGTTTAAGAATTTTTATCAAAAATTAGTTATCAAAGATATGTATTTTGGAACAAATTTTGTGACTCAAAATGAATTCTTGGATTGGGCAGAAACAGGTGATATTTTGCTTTTTGAGTATAACAGCTTATTTATATTTCAGAACTGATCATTATTTGGCTAAATTACAGAGAGTGTTCACAAGTTCTAATTTTGACCATGTTGGATTGATAATTCGAAAATAAGAGCATAAAGAAATTATTATAGTAGATGTTAAAAATAATATAGTATAATTTAATTAAAATTAGGGAGTTGACTTTGAATTTTGGAGTTTTTTTCTTAAATAAAATACTCAATTCAAAAAAATCTGTTATAGAAAATTATTAAATATTGATAGAGGTTATATAAATTAAAGAATTTAGGAATTTATTGATGTATTATATAATATTATTAAGAAAGTTTACGGACAGGAATTTCAATTAAATATAATGAAGTTGTTACAATAATAAAGTGATGGGTTAATCAATAAAGGGTATTTTTGTAGTGAACTGATTGCAAAGGCATATAAATATTGTTAATTGTTACCACAGAAAAAGGCTAGTTCTCAATATTGGCCAGTGACATTTTCAAAATAATTAAAATTATAAAACAAAGCAGAATTGAGCCAACCTATGATGATTTTATTAGACAATGATATTAATTATTAATTATGAATTAAACTAATTAAAATATAGTTATTAGACATGGATTTCAGTGTAAAAAAGGAATAAATTTATACTAAATATCTGCTGTACTCATCTATTTAGGACACTATTCAGTGATCTTATTTTAAACATTAGAATATGTAAGCAATAAATTTTTGAAAATTTTATCAGAATCGCATCTGGATGTTAGTTTCGCTTTTCACATTTTTTATCACTTTATTTTGGTTTATTGCAACAAAAATTGATCCAACCGATCCAGAAATATATCATTAATATCGTTTAAAGGCATAAAAGTATTATATTTAAGAATTTACATAGAGCAAAATATCAAACTAAGTTGAATTGCTATTGTAAAATTTGTTTAGCTTTTGTAAAAGCCCCCTCAAAACATTGTAAATCTTGCAATCGATGTACTGATCAATTCGATCATCATTGTATTTGGTTAAACAATTGTATTGGAACACAAAATTACAAATATTTTTTTATCTTAATAGTTTTATTAGAATTGTATCTAATTACTGTATTAATACTCTCAATTATGATTAAATCAATACTTAGTTATATTGAAATTGGTTTTACATTTTTGTTATTGATACCTATCACATTTTTATTAGCAATGCATATATATTTTCGATTTAAGGGAATAACAACTTATGAATATATATTAATGAAAAGAAAAAAAGCAGAAAAACCATCTACTGAGAAGCTAGATGAAAAATTGAAAGAGAATACTTCCAATTTAACAAATGTTTAAACAAATATCCTTTCAAGAAACTATATGTAATAGACAAATCTTAATCCATTAAATAATAATTAGAAATCTTAAAACAACAAATAACCAATAGATTGGGATCAGGAGGATGCAGATGTTGAAGATGCTCAAAGTTTTCATGCCAAGGAACCTTTACCATTATCAAGTCAGAAAAGTAGTGGTAGACAATTAGATTTATAATGTAATTCTACTAATAGAAGAACTTGTCCCACTACTCATAGGTATTGAATTTGTTAATAATTTTAGAGGGAATACATCAGGAGTATAATTAACAGAACATAAACCCATAAAATCTTTGTTTAATGTTAAAGATGTCCAAAATTTATATGAAGATCATATGATCAATAATGTAAATGAAGATTCTATCATCCAATTTGATTCGAAAAACTCATAAAAAACTGATTAATTAGATATAAATATATGATCAATTTTGATTACTTAAATACAATGTTGCTTCTTGGAGATTAAATAAAATTAATCAATCCTCCTATGGCATACTACATTAAATATTTCGCAATTAAAAAGGTTCTTACCTATATCAATAGTAATTTCAAAGTACCCAATTTTATTGTATTCTTTCCTATTATCAATTCAATAGATTATAGACAAACAAATAACTATAATTAGATAAGAGATAGATTTATTGAGGAAATAAAATGAATAAAGATTTTAATCCTTTGAAGTAGATATGCGAAATGTTGAGGATTCAGCATTGAGACTCTTTAATCATATAGATGATATGGAAAGACAAGGATAAGAAGAATTATGTTCATCCTTTATATTTGTAGTACACCTATTTTCACTCCTAGCCTTTTTTAAACCTCATAGAGATGATTTTCATGAAAAAAGTAGAATCTAATACTATTATAGAGAAATATTCTTAATATAAAGCAATAGAATAATATAATAAAATGGAAAAGAGTGGAATCTACATCAACAATTAGAAGATAAACATAGGCGCATTTGTTGATAGTTATTTATTTGATATCCCTCCAGAGAAAATATATAGTTAGCCATCAATATAAGGTATTGAACCTCCTAAAATTGGAAAGTTTGAATGGAAAAAAACATAATAGCTTGAAAAATATGAGAATTTAGAGAAGGAATCGAAAATAAAAATAAGGGCAGCTATTTCAGAACTTGATTTTAAACAATATAAAAATGCAAAATAACAAATTATGGCAGCTATTGAATTATTAGATAATTTATTAAAATGAATGTTATAACTAATTTAATTGGGATGATTAAATGATGTATTTTTACATTTCCAATTTCATAAAAAATTAAATCTAATATAAGATAAATAGAATTAATTATAGAAATCATTTAGATATAACAGTATATTTTAAATCGATAATTTGTTAGAATATCAATCTACAAAAATATATATATAAATATTATATTGATATTCATCACTAAATCATATATGTTGACTTTGAATACTTTTTAATTTATATAATTTAAAAATATACAATGGACAATGATTCCGAGATTAATTTTGATGATATCTAAGATGATGATGGACTATTAAATAATGAATAAAATGAAAATAAACAAAAAGAATAGACAAATAACTAAGAGAAGGAAAAGGATAATCAAGGTTAACAATAAGAAAATTAATAAAATTAGATTAAAGATGATGAATATGAATAATTTAGTGATGATGATTAATAAGATTTAAATAAAAAGAATAAAAAATAAAATAATGGGTATTTTGATGATGATGATGATGAAATGGAAAAAGTGAATTAAGGTGATTAAAAAGATAAAGTGTAGGAATAAAATAAAGTTTAGGAATAAGTTTAATAATAATAAGATGAACACTAAACTCCACTTAAGGAATCAGATAAAGATTAAAATGAAATTAATGAAAATAACACTATTGATAAAAGCAATCAAAGCTAACCAAAATATGAACCTGACTCTCAAGAAAAATAGGATAATGAATCATAATTAGATCATTAAACCTCAGAATTTAAAGATGATTAAGATTAAAATTAATTGAATGAGGAAGTTACAAATCAATAGGAAGATAAAAATTCAATTAATAATGATGAAGAAAATTAATCTAAAAAAAATGAAAATTACATAGAAGATTAAAGTTAATAAGAAAATTAAGAATAAGTTGTAGAAAAAAAGAAAAAACCTAATAAAAAAACAAAGTAAGAAATTGAAATAGAAAAAAAAGAAAGAGAGAAAAAGTAAAGAGAAGAATTGAAAAAATAAATGGAAAATGATCTTAAAAATTTTGAATAATAAATTAAAGAATAATAAATTGAAGAAGAAACAAAGAAAATAGAAGAGAAAAAAAAAATGCAAGAATTTTATACCTTATAAAGAAAAGTATAATAGAATTCTTTGTAAACAATTAATAAAGTTTCTATTTTATAACCAATTTTACCTTAAGTTAAAGCCAATTATAGAAAAAGAGTATAAATTAGTGAAGACATTCTAATGAATAAGAAAGCTTAAGAATTAGTATAAAAATATAATTCAGAAAGACAAGGTTCATTAGAATAGTATTAATCAAACTTATAAAAGTCAATTGATGAAAAAAGTGCTTTATTTTTAACTAAAAATTAAAATGCAATCAAAGAAGTATAAAAATATGAGACAACTTCTAACAGAGGCAAAGAGGATCCTATTAAATTAAATAATTAATCATCAAAAGGAAATTTAAAGAATACAAAGAAATGAAATTTAATTTATAAAAATATAATCAACTATTATAAAATAAGAGCTTTATGTATATTTTTTGAAATCTAAAATAATATTAGATATAGCAAAAAGTATAAAACATTGTATATATTTATTTGCATGCAATATCAATTTAATAAAAATATAATGTCAGAGAAATTTGTTAAAATATTAATTGAATCTTTTCATACTGAAAATAATTAGTATTTTTATATTTCTTAAAGATAGATATATATAACAAATTGAAAGCAGATAATATATATGCATAAAAATTTCAACTTGTAATTAAACCAATATCTAAGTTTTCAATAGCCTTTTTATTCTGTTGATATTTTCTGATTATAGTAATACCAAGTGCAAATAATATTACAAATAACCAAGTAAATAGCACATAACTTGTCTCAAATCCATATAAAACTCCAGTGGGTTTGTATAAAATTTAATTTGCATCACAACTCTCTTCACAAGTATTACATCCACATTATTATTTAATTTCATATCCATATTAATCCCAATAGTGTATTACTCCTTTATCATCCACTGTTGTAATATTAGATTTATGATTACACATCCAAGTGTCATCCATAATCATAGAATCATAATCTGAAAACTCAAATGTGATAAATTATTGTCCTTATGTACTAAATATATAATGAATGGAAATACATTGCTTGTTCTCCTAAGAAATTGAAGAATCCTCCAGGAGATTGCATAGCAGAAACTTGGTTAACAAATGATGTACGAGAACATGAAGAATACACTTCCTAAATAATATATTTCTATAATTTTACACATGCAACTTAAGGTTTAGTTGTAAGGGATACAAGTTAGACTTCAATTAATTTATTTTTATTTGCTGGATCTGTAACATTTGCTCGACCTGTATATTTCATGAAATTAGTTTGATCTGGATCACAAGTATAAATACACCAAAATCGTTTCAAATTAGCTCCGCATCTAATAAATAATCTTGAATATAATATTACATATCACATCCTCCTCCATCTTAACCGAATGTTGCATCAATAGAACGATAATTGGATATCATTTAGTCTACATTATCTTATCTACAACAGACTGGTTTATTATCATAAAATGGACAAGGTTATATTTTGCCAATAGTTATAGGTGTTCTAGTTTCATCAACACAAGCTGATGATGCAAAATAAAGGAATTGTTATGAAATAATTAAAAAGATTTAAAACTTCATAATATTATTAAGTGATTAAAGAATATTATTAATATAAAAATTAAGAAATGTATAAATCATCTTTATTAATATGTTCTACATGTATAACATAAAATTTTATTTGTAGTATTAGATGCCTAACAATAACTATGTCGAACTACACATCCACATTTCTTACAAAATAACATAGATTCCATATCTTCATTTCCTTAGCATTCTTCACAACATTCATCATCTGCTACAATAAAACTATCTCCAGCATCATCTTAAATAATGAAATAGAAATACATTGACTATCTTAAACAAAACTGGATTGATGTATAGAACTTTATGCCTAACTATATTCTTCTTCATTTTCTTCATCATCATTTTCATCTAAATATTCTTGTTTTTTTATTTTTTTTTTTATTTTAATTAATTAACCTCTTAAATACTCTCCATCATCTCCTCTTATACAAATTGTATACTAAAAATATATTTTTAATATAATACATTTTTATATTGTTTTCTACATAAAGGACAATTATTTTAGTATTTTTCACATTATATTTATATACATTTTTAGCAAAATAGATGTCCACATTATAAAATAGCAGCTTAAATTATTTCTAAATCAGTATAACAAACAGGACATGATGTAGCTTCTTATTAGGCTGCTTATACTATGATTTCTTATTTTTTAATTAATTTATATTTCTTCTTTTATTCAACAAAGTTTTCTTTTACATTTTCATTTTTTTCACTAGTTTCTCCATCATCATCAAAAATAACTTTTCTATTTCTTTATTTAATTTCATTTATTCTCAAATCTTAATTTATCTATTCAAAATCATTTCTGATCAATCTCTTTTTTCCTTGATGTTATTATATTAATTTTGGTTCATCACTTTCTTCACTTGATATAATTATTGCCTTTTTTTGATTTTTCATTAGATAATTTAATGATAAATTTCTGATTATTTAATTAAAATAATCATAATATTAATATAAATAATAATCTCAAAAAATTACAATTCTTTTACAAATCAATCAAAGTCCTTTTTTAAATCTAAACATCTAAACATTTAAAATCAATATTATTGAATAATATTGTATTTTTTAATTTTGATACTATCATTATTAGAAATATATAATAATTAGTATCATAAATAGTAAAGAATTAGTCTCATAATAAAAATTAGCTGTATAATTTGTATTTATTGAGAAATAATACTTTTTAGAAATAGTTTTGAAATAACAGTTTATTAAATATTATAAAATGGGGGTTTTGTGAATTGTATGCAAATTAAATAAAATATTATCATTCTAATTTAACTTTTTTATTTGTTTCTTCTTGATCATGGTATGCTTTAAACGAAACAGCTAATTCATAACATCTTTATTTCATAGACGAAATCCATGGTACTCTTTTGTATGAAGATATTTTCTAATTACTATAAATTTTTTTATACGTCGATTTATCCAGATGCAATAAATTTCATTACTTATTTAGTCATATTCTAAATCTTTTCATTATTTTCTTAATCCCATATTTCATCGAAGTTTTCTAAATATTTAATGATTTAATACCTAAATATTCAAGGTATCCTTGATAAAACTTTTCAGATGAGAAAATTTTCTTTAAGAATGAATTATTCATTGTTTTATTTGATGATTCTTATCGAAATGGTATTAAGTCTTCTATATTCTCGTCAGTCATAAAGTACTCCTTATAAAAAACCTTTTCAATTTCATATGCACTCATTGTCAATTCATTTAAATTCATTTTTTATTTGAGATATTTAAAGCACTTTCTTATGATAAACTTAATCTATTCTTCTTTAGTTTTTTTTTATTTCTAATATCGATTAATAAGTGTGTCTATTAATGAATCATCTATTTTTGTCAATATCTAACATTATATTAATATTTCCATACTGTATATTGATTTTTTTCATTTTCATCCATTTCCTTAATTTCATTTTTGCTCAAATACTCTAAAAATTATTTGAGTTCTTATAAAATTTGATCTTATGAAAATTATTTCAGAATTTCATTCTCTTTCTTCTATTTGGGTAACACTCTTTCAGATTAACTTTTCTTAGTACGAATATCAGGCTATTATGCTGAGGGTATTGTTCTTTGAGATGATTAAGAAAGAAGAGAAAATTATTAAAGAGGATTCAGTGAAGGGATCTGAACATTTTATTGATTTGTACAATTATTTTAAATAGTGCTAAGCAGTTGCAAATACTAGCTTAATATAATATATATACTTGTAGGTATTGGATCTGTTATAATTGTTGCATTTAAGTATAATACTATTGTTATCCTGCATTGATAAACTATTAAAATGGATTCATAAAATAATTAATATTATCTCATTTATTTTTAGATTCAACTTATATTGTGAATAAGAAGTCCACAAAAACTGAACTACATAATTCCAATTCTATTAAATATAATTGTTGTGAATATAACATAAACATAAACTATAAACAAAGAATTTTAAAATATAATTCATTTAATTTTGAAACCCTTATTTTTGAAGATCTATATATATAAAAAAGTACAATAGAAATGAAGGAAATCATTTAAAGATATGATTCAAAAAAAAGAATTAAAGAAATATTATGTGATTCTTATTAATAAAAATTATTTTAAATATTTCTTACAATTAAACTAATTTCTTTAACTGAAATTTCTATAATCAAGGTATCTAAATAAATAAATAAATAAAACTTAAAATCTTTACAAAAATTAAAATATTCATAAAATAATACATTAATCAATTCAATATACTTTTTTATATTGAATTGCTATAAGTTAAATTATCTTTTAATAATTAATGAGAACAAAAATTAATTGCAATTATTAACACATAAAAAACACTATTTTATTTTTTCATATACCAATATAATAAAATATAATGAGATTATGAATTAATCTTATTTTTACTTATTTGTATATACTTGTACATTACAAAAATGTATATAAAAAAGTTTAGATATAAACCTCATTTCCATTTAAATATTATATAGTAATATTAATATATATATACTAAAATAATATAAGAATTTATGTCATTGAAATTAGTTATTGTTAATATGTTATTTTAGAGATTAAGTAATCTGTAAAAAAAACTATCCTTTTTAAAAGACTTATTATAATTTGATTGTTTTATTTTTAATATTTATGAACGTTGAATAAATTTTACAAGGTCTCAATCCAAATACTACTAACATCAATTTAGAGTTTAGGTATGAAATATAATTCATAATAAGGTAACTTGATAGCATCAATCATTTAGTTGAGAATTTTGCTAGATTTTAAAGATTAAAATATGTATTAGATATATACTAATTTAAGATTAATCTCTAAGGTAATAACCTGACTTAATTGAGTAATAACTTAGCAATTCTATATATTGAAGAATTGGATATATCATAAAACCCTTTAGATTTTGAGATTGTTATCAAGCAATTATAACAATTATCAAAACTAACGAAATTGAATATTACAATAAAACCTGAAGAAGCTTAAATAATATAAGAAAATTTGCCATAATTAAGATTTCTCAATAATCGTGAAATTAATCCTGTTGTTTTTAAATAAAAAGAATTAGAATAATATGCAATCCAATTTGAAAAATTAATAGAGATAACAAAAGATGACAGATTGAGAAATTTATTTGATGAACATGTCAAAAATGTGATGAAAGATCTCTCATTAAGATTATCAAAAGATTTACCAGCATTTAAAGCAAAAACTCATGTGTTAAGAGCTAAATATGCTCTTTAGGAATTAAATTTTAATATGATAATTGAATATACTCAAAACTTGGATTAGAAAGTTGGTGCTTTATTTTAAATGGTACATGATGATCATGCTAATATTTTTAAAGAATTAACTAATATTATATTAAGTTAAGATACAATTAATCCAGTAAGTTAGTATATAGAGAAATTGGAAAAATAAGAATACTTAATAAAATAATTAGAATCAGATTTATAAGAGTAATAATAAACAATATAAATGTGTCAAGAAGAGAATTAAAAATATTTAGATCTTATTATTAGACATGGCAAAGCTAATTATGATTCAAAATAAGGATATCCAAATTTATAATAATAGTAATAATAATAAGCCTTAAAGCCTACTAATAAAAAAATAGATACATCAGCAATAAAGGATAAATCCTTATAAAATAGTTTATAAAATGAGGGATCCTTATTATCAACTGCTAAATTAATACCTTTAAAATAATTAAAAGAATAAATTTAGGAGATTTATGATTCAAAAGCTAAATTTGATTAGAAATGTTAGGAAACAAAATAAGCAAGGGAAACAATGGAATAACATATGTATACATATTTGAATTAAAAATATGGATTAAAAGTATTTTAATAATAATATTGAATTAGAATATAATAATAGAATAAGCTAGTACAATAATTTAGAGTGTAAAAAGATTAAGTTAAGAAGATAATGATATATGTGTATTTGGTAAAATATTGAGAAATGAATGTGATGAAGAATTTAGATTTGTATAAATTTAAGTAAAATAAACAATTGCAGAATTATTACGTATGTTTTTGAGATAAAAGAATCCTTTAAAAAATATGACAGATATTAAAGAGATGTGGAATTAAAAGATTTAAAATTATCTTAGTTTTGATGAATGTTAGGAGATTGTTAATTATATGTACAATTAAGAGGACAGTTAAGTTTTATTATAAAAATTGAATTAGATAAAATTATAAGGGAATAAATTAGAATATTGTTAATTTGTTACTTCAATTTTAGATTTTTAATTGTTTACACATGAGAAATATTTATAAAAGTTTTTAAAGTTATTTAGATAAGTAGATATAGAGAAAAAAGGATATTTAACAGATGTATTATAATAAATTTAATCTTATAGGTATAATTTAGATAATTAATGAATTTGACAAATCTCAATTTAAGTGAAGATGAAATAATTAAATTTATGTGCATACTGGATCCATTTAATACATAATAAATGACATTTTCTTCTATTGTATCATTACTATCTAGTGTAGGCAGAAATCAAGTGACTTTATTATAAAAAATTTAATGATTTTATAACTAAAATATTTTTATCATTTTGTTTTAAAGATAAATTAGTGATGAATTAATTTAAAAATTTTTCAATTTTGTTAATAATGCTTTTGATTTATTATTATTGCTCTTTAAAATTTCTATCTTATATATTTTAATATAAGTTAAGATTTATTTAGAATTATAGCTGATTTACATTCATTCTTTTTTTTATTTATTAAATATGTCTAAAAAAATGAGACTAAATCAAATCTGTAGTCTTACTGGCGATTAACTTAACCATCTACTCTCTTCGCCTTCAGAAGAAAAAACAAGAAAAACCTTGAAAAAAGTCACATTCGATAATTATGCACTTTATCTTTAATTTCGAGCCACTGACTGTCCAAATCAAGTCAATTCAACTCTCCAATAACATCATTTCAAAAGATCAAATTCAGCCAATACATAACCCTGAATACTTGATATTTAAATTCATATATTATTTGAATCTCAACAAAACCTTCCTTTAAGTATTTAGCAAAGCAATTTCTGCTATTTTTACAAAAAAACAATATAATTTAAGTATAAGTATTCGACAAATATAATAAGTATATATGAATTTCAAACAGATTACAGAACAACAAATTTAAGCAATTTATATTACTGATATTGAAAAATTAATCTCTAAAATTCATTTCGAGTGGAAAAAATAATTTATGATTCCAATTAAATTAGTTGTTAAATTGTTATTGCTATAATAAAATAATATTATTATAACATATATTTGTATAATCATTTATATTTAAGAGTTTTTATAAGTGAATTTTAAGATTACAAAAAATCTAATTATTCTAAATGAATTCTAAATTATTTAAGAATATAAATATTTATATAATTAAATATTATGTATTATGTAAATATAAAATACAGAATAAAACACATATATTTATCATAATTCTACATATGATTTTTGATAACTCTTAAATTTTACAAATCTGTTCACAAAATAATTATTACAATAATCAAATATAAAACTTTTACTAAAAACTTTTATATAAAATATATATTAAAATTTAGAATAAGATGAATTTTTTATTACAAAATATCGAATTATATCTAAATATGATAATATAGGGATAATGAATTTTTTATAATATCTACTTGTTAAATTAACAAAAAAATTGAATATTGTGAATTTGATTCTTAAGGTTAGAAATTAAGTAATCATCTTAGATAACATATTTGTACTTTACAACATAAAAGATTTAAACAATTTTAAAGAGTTTAAGCTTACAAAAAAATTGTATTTAAATTAATTCATTTTGTAAAAAATTTACATAAAAATTAATATCATTGTTAGATAGCACCTTAAAATATCGTTTTATTTTACTGATAAATACTTCTTTAGATAAATTATAAATAGCATTGATTAATGTTATTTAGAAAGAAGAACTGAAATTTAAGAACAATATTATAAATTAGATAAAATGATCAATAGAAATTAAATTAAATAAAGTTGCTTAAAGGTTAAGTAATAAAAATATATCAGATTATATAAAGAATATGAAGGTATATGCTTATAAGATTCTAATTGATCTGAATAATAAACAATTAATTATATCAATTATTAATTTATAGAATTTAAGTATTCATAAAAGTTATAATTATATTACTTTAAGTTTATAAATATATATATTCATTTTCTATTTTTTTAGGTACTCTATTTTTTTTTTGTTTTTTAATTGCTAAATGAAGTAGTTCTTAAAGAGTAATTTTATTTCTTTTTAATTGAATTTGTTTAATTTAAATAAGGTTAATGTTACGTTTCTTTTGTATTAGCCTATTATGATTGACTTAACAATATATTTAAATGATCTTTATAGCATTAAGTACTGGAAAATGATGATCCCTTTTCCAATTTATAGTTTGATATATTAGTTCTTTTTTATTTTGAATGATCTTAAGATAAATTGTCTTAATTGACTTATTTTAAATAGAAATTTGAATTTATTTCTTTTGGTTCAGCTTACAAATAATAAGGATGATTATCATCTTATGGATCTAACAATTATTCTTTTGAAAAAAATAAATTGCTTTTTTAACTCAACAAAAATGATCTGATTAGTAATTATAAATATTTACCTACTATCATTTTATTAATTAGTTTATTGTTTAGTTTATATTATTTTTGGATTAACATAAAAATCTTAAATCTTTTACATTTCTTATTTCTACTTTTGTTTACTTTGAATATTATAATCTCTCTCAAATTCACTTTATGTCCTATGTAAGATTTCTGATTAGAAATCTCCTAAAGATAATAAATCAATATCTTAATGATTGTTATTATTTTAAGGTGACATATATGAAAATTAATATTGGAATAATCCAAGATTCTTTTTTTTTTATTTAGTTTAAACAGATGCATTAACAGTATCAAATTAAGTAGATATGATTGGTTTATCAATAGAATCCTGAGATATTTTGATAGGTTAAGTAAAACTAGTTTACATTTCCATATCTTTGACTACTTTAGGTGAAATTAAAACTAAAGATTTATCAGTTTATAATTCACTATAGAGTTAAACTTATTATGGAGATTTAGTACTTAATTTGGTTGGAAAATGCTCTTCCTCTTCAGTTTATTCTACAATAGTTTTTTTTGTAATTGCATTTTATTAACATTATTTCAAAAATTATGGATAGATTTCTAAAATAATTTCATCATAATCATTTTTAGAATTATTTTTCTTTTTGATTATTTACTCTTAAGAAATTATATTCTCTTTTGATTAATTTTTAATAGAATTATTTCGAGAATGAGATTGACTTTATGTAGTATTCTTTTATATAATTTATTGATGTTTTTATTAATATAATTATTTTTTATCTGCACTTTGTAATTAATTGATTGAATAACTTTATTTTAATATTTCTTTATTATAGTAAAATTATGAAATAGTTGCATTTGCATAAATAGTATTTGATGGAGATTATTAATCTTAAGTAGTTTGATCAGAAGAATTCCATTTATATTATTTCAATTAAAAAGCATCTAATTTTTCTGTTATTGTATTTTCTTCCATTTTTGGTTATAAATTAATGACTTAATCATTTTATTTATTTTTTTGATATATGTTGTTTTTATAGCTTCTATAATTGGAATCTTAAAGTTTAATAGATTCGTTGAATAAATTTCTTTCATGTGATAAAGGAATAAATGATTAAGTTCTTTCAGGAGTTTCTTAGTATGACTTTTTAGAATTTCTTTAATAAATTGAGAATTATTAAAGTAATTTTTAGACTTTTTCCTTTGGAGTTGATATATGTATTACTTCTTTATTTTCAGAAGATTATCTACTCTTACCAACACTTACATTCAGTTTTCCAGGTTTTTAAACTTATCTTAATTTTGAATGAATCCTTTTTAAAGGACTTGATCTTGTTGTACTCTTTGATCTAACAAATTTCAACTGATTCATAAATATTTATTTATAAACAAAAATACTATGTAATAATAGTGAATAGATTAATATATTATCAAATAATGGAATAGTAGCATAAAGGTATTAATAGTTGTTATAATTTAAGGAAATACAGAACCTGGAGAGATGAATTCTAGTTCATAGTAATTTTATAGTACAAATACTCTATTTTTAAATAATATTGGATTAAGTACAAACATTTCATCAAGTACATTGAGACACACATCACCTCAAATATCATTTCCAAAGGCAAATCGATTCCATACTCAATCTTAATTATAATTACCTACTAAATTAGAATTACCTTCATAATTAGGAAAAAGGTTATCAATATATATATTTTGCATTAGATTCACATAATAAGGGTTTGGTAATAAAATAGTATTTTAATATGAATGGTAGAAGGTCAATGCTAAAGAACTACCTAGTCCAGACAGATATTAAGTTCGTTAAGAACCAGGAAGTGATAAATTAAAAAAGTCTTTTGGTTTGTCTTGGGATGCATATTCTAAAACATACTTACCTTATAATAAACATTTATCACCAGAAGTAGCACGTTATCTACCAGGTAATTTATGAATCTCAATTGAAGGACCTGGAGAATATACTGTACGTTAAGATTTAGGTTAACACAGATATTAATTTCAATTAAAAGGAAAAGGGAAAATGTTTAATGATCAAAGAGAAAATGGAGTACCAGGACCTGAAGCATATCAACCTTAAATTTGTTTAACTGTACCAAATAGATTTTCTGTAATTTTAATGTATAGGTTTAGAAAATTTCACTTGGAATTGGGGAGAAAAAGAATCCATTTTAATCTTTTAGTTTTGCACCTGGACCTGGTAGATATGAGACAAATTCTGCATTTGATAAAGCAAGTAAGAAAAGGGAATTTATTAATAAACCTGGTGAAAGAAGACCTTTTATTTGAATTTTATTATTATTATTATTATTATTATTATTATTATTATTATTATTATTATTATTATTATTATTATTATTATATAATGATTAAATCACTTTAAGTTGATGAAGAATAAAAGAAACTTTAAAATAATAGTAGTGGTTAAGCAGATTAAATAAAAAGTATATTTTATCAAATAATTTTAGGTCCTGCTTCTAATTAATAAAGATTAGATAGTGGTCCAGATGTTCCAATTCAAAAAATGACTCCTTCAGCTTCTCCTTTATTAAGAAATAACAAACCTTTATTAGAGTCTAAATTAGATGAACCAGTTAATCCTGCTGTCACTCCTTTTTAATAATCTTCAAAGAAAATATAATTTACAGGTGTAAGATCTGAATAATGTATTTAAAAATCACCAGTTAAAAGAATACCATATGAGAAATATCATAGAAATGGGAATGTTAGTTTATAATAATTAAATTTACCTTAATTACCTGGATATAAATTAGAATTTGGTCCAATGTTTTTGATTATAATGGGATTATCATTTCCATTTGGAATACTTTTAGCATATATTAGTAGTGAATTTGATTCTGGTACATTTACATTTGTAAATTGTTGGCTTTTAATTGGATTGTTTACTTTATCATTAATTTAATAATTATATACTCATAAAAATGGTTTATGTAATTACATACTCTCTAAAACTGAATTAGATTTTTGGAATGAACCAAAATTTATTAAAATAATGTGGGGTATAAGAATAGTATTATTAATTGTGAATTTATGTTTAACAATATATTATGGTTATTCAGTATGGAATGACAATATTAGTGATTCAATCATATCAATTTTTGTATTTTTAACTATACTTACCTTTTGCAATATGATATTTATTATTTTTATCTTTTATGTAATTATTTTATATAATATAAGGCTATTATTCCAGTAAGTAATAAATAATTAGTAGTTATTAAAGAGAGAGTAGACAGAATTTAAAGAATGTAAGAAAATATTTAAGTTCCACTTTCATTTTAATTTTGTAATTAAATACTTGGAGTATTTTAACATGGATCTGAAGGCAATATCTATTAAAGCACTATAGCATCATAAAATTATTAAAAGTTTGTGAATGAAGTGGAAGATAGATAAAGAGATTTACTTAAAGTAGCAACTTCAAGAAATGATAAATTAACTCATGATGCTAATGATTTTGTAAATAAATTGACTAAACAATTAAAAGAGAAAAAGGAAGATTAAATGAAAATTTAGAGAATGAGTAATCCTGGTATTGCACCTTTTGATATATTGGTTAATTATCTTTCTTTCTTTTTTATGTATTGCATAGGATTTCCTGTATTTCTTTATTTTGCAATGGCATATTAAGAAGTTAAAAATGAATACTTACCTATATTATTCTTCCTATATCCATTTAGTCTTTATGTATGGAAGAAATTTACTTTAAGTTTCTTTACAATGAAATAATTTGTGGATTATAATTATGAATCAAAAATAGTAATTTTAGGAGTAACTTCATATAGAATAGGGACTATGTCTGTTTAAAGATTAGGAGTAGGATATTTTATATAATTTTTAGTAATAAAATTTGTATGTAAAATTCTTTATTATTGGATTATTGTATTTGGATATTATTTTAATTTGGAATAAAGAAAATAAATGTATATGAATTATATTAGAGGAAGTGTTGTTGATAATTCATAATAAAAGAATAAATTATAAACTAAAAAGACTGGTACTCTAATTTAATCTACAGCTTAAGTAAAAGATAGAAAATAATCTCTTTATGAAGCTTAAGAATAAGAAACACCTTCTTTTTCTAAAACTGCTGCTAATTGGATACATGTTGATAATATTGAAAATATAAAAAAAGCATTAATTACAAAATAAATATTTGGATTTGTTTTATCAGAAGTATTTGAAATTGTAATTGCCCTTTTATTTGTTGTATTGAGTTCAATTTTATATAATGAAAGGAAATAATCTTCAAAATGGTCCACTTTTGATGTAAATAATGATGAACATCGAATATTTCAATTAGAAATTGGACTTGAAATACTTGTTGAATTTGCTTTCTGTATAATTACAATTGGCTTTTATGTAAAATAATTAAAGTAACTATAAATAATTAATCTTATTTAGAATTCCTAACACATATAGTTTTTTTTAATAAATATAACATATTATAGGAAATGATGGATTAAAATCATTAATTTATGATTATTGTTTTGCAATAGTCGTATGTTTTTTAATAGTAGGAAATAAATTTGAAATTAAATGATTATTGATATATTTATATATTATTGTTATATTATTTCATTATTTAATGTATTGGACTTTCATTTCTAACCAAGTACTATAAGATTTAGAATCAATTCCAAATTCTACTCATGTCCATAAAATAATTAATAATTAAACAACTAAAATCAATCATTCATTTCAATTAGATTCTTTCAAATAATTTTCAGCAAGTAAAATAAGATGTTAATCAACTCATGAAATAAATGATTAAATTGTTGCTTCCAAATATTAAAGATTTCATGATATAAAAATTGAATTTCCTATGGTGAGAAAAAGAAGACTTGCAAATATTTTATCCAATCCAAATGATTACTGTCGTAATTTTATATCATTAACTGTCTCTAGAAAGAATAAGACCAGGAAAAAAGGGAACTTTAGCTGGTACAATCTTAAAGAAATACAAGGATATTAGACTATCTAATCCTAATAATGATAAATTATTACAATGTTCATTCTCAACGTATTAAATCAATCAAATTTTAGATAAGAAATCATAACTTCTAGAAAATATATTCATATGATGAAGACTCAAACAACTATTAAAGAAAGATAACTCTCCAATAGCAGTTCATCCCCTAATGTACCTTCAACTCTAAGTCCAATTACTCCAATTGCACTCAAAAATTGTATACTACATTTGTTATTTAGAATAAAAATATATCATTCGTTCTAAATTAGGATAATCGGTTGATTCAGAGAAGATTAAACACCCTCGACAATTATAACCTTTGTCGCATTTTTTAAGTTGTTCTCCTAGGACTATTAGACCAGTAATTGATAAAACCTTGCATAAAAAGTCAAATTCATCCAATTCTATAAATTCATTATACATAATGAATAAAGTATATGGGAATATCACTAATAAATATCTACCTAAATCAATATTCAAAGGTAAATGAAATAATGTTTAAACTATATAAATAATAAATATTATTAAAGTATTATGTCCTTACTCTACATAATTATCCTTTTGCAGGTTTAGCAAATCAAAAACCTATCAACTTTAACTTTACATTATTACATTATTTTTAAATAATTTTAGACTCTATCCCTAAAAAGTATACCTTTCAAATTAACTAAAGACCTAAATTTGGCTAGTTACTTTAATATCTATTTTTAGTTTTTTTGTTTCAATATTTTGATTTAGGGTCTGCAAATTTAAGTTATTTTTAAACTTAAAAAACAACTTACTTGAAATTTTTTATTTTGTCTTTGGAAAATTATTTTTTTTAAATTTTTTTTTGTTTTACAATTATTAATATATTACATATATATATATGTATGATGTCGAATCACTTCATAATATAGCTCTAGTTTTAAATGAAATATGGTAATTTTTACTTTTATTATGGTATTTGAACTTTATTGAAATGCATAATCAATATAAATTAATTAATACAATATTAATAAGATTTAAATTCTTCATAAAGTTAATATTAAATTTATGATAGTAATCATTTTATTACTTTTATTTTATAAATTAAATCTGTTCTAAGAGGAGAATCTAATTCAAAATGTTTGGAGTCAATAGTAATTATCATTAATTAAATATTCCTGTAGAAAATAAACTTCTCAAGCCAAATAGGTTATTTATTATAATAAATAAATAATAAGAGATATATGAAGTTTATTACATAAAATTATTTAACATTTTTTTGTTATAAATAGAATTAATACAGGATTATTCATTATATTAATTTTAATATCTTATAATAATGGAGAAAAATTTATTGTAATAGAAGTACATCTATTTTTTAATTAATTAAATTATAAAAGATGTTAATAAAAAGAAAACTTCATAATTATTTATTAGAATTCTTTAATTTATTTGTAAGAATATTATGAATGCATAATAATAGTTTAAATTCTTTAATTATTTATCAATAAATTCTCATTGTCAATCTTCATTTTATTTTTACTTAGCTAATTCAAAATATTATTCAGCTTCAGGTTATCGATTCTATTTTTATAATGCATTTCCTAATAATTACTTATTTATTATACCTTTTTCTTAATAATAAAGTGCTTTTGCAGGATCTTTCTATATTGCTTCATCAAAATTTAATAAGGCTAAACTATTTTGATCAAGTATCTGAAACAATAAAGCTAAAAATATTTCTAATTAAACCTTTTTGATAATAGTAATTAGCCTCTTCTGGTTAAAGAGTTGTGGCTTAATCTAAATAATATATAGCATCATCATAATCTTATAGTTTTATTAAAGTCATTGCTAATTTCAAAAATCTCAATTACCTTTTTTAAAATAGAACTAAGCTTTATCTTTTGATTTAATTATCATTTCATCACAATATTTTAGAATTTATGAAAAGCGTTTGTCTTCATCTAAAATTCTAATTTTTTTATTAGATTCCTGATTTTTATCTTGTGGTTATAGTTCATTCATAAAATTTTAGAGATCTTGCTGTGAATAGGGTGTTATTTCATTAGCGATTATAGTTTATTTTTGAACTCTTAATAATCAAATATAAATATACTGTTATTAAGGTTAAATGATTTATTTTTAAGGCTGATCATAGAAATCTGCCAATTACTATTGGATTATGGGAATTGGGGTTTCTTTAGACAACTATTATTATTAAGATCTATATGAATAAAATATGATACTATATTGATTATTAGTTTTGAGGAATATTATTTGGTTATGTGTCATTAAGGAAATTATCTAAATCTTATGCTACTTAATTAGGAGTTTGATCATTTTTTGGTTAATTTGGAGCCTAGCTTTCAGCTCTTAATTCATAAAAACATATTGATACTATTGTTATTATTAATTTGAAGGGATTTCATTTTTATTTTAATCAGTAAGAAAATTAGCAAAGTCCTATTTGAATTAATCTGGAGTTTGATTATTTAACTAATTTGCAGGAGCCTAGCTTTTAGCTCTTAAAATAATGGTAAAATATTATACTATTGTTGTTATTCATTTGTTTATGGGTCAGCAAGAAAATTATTTAAATCTTCAATCACTTAATTTGGAGTTTGATTATTTAACTAATTTGCAAGAGCCTAGCTTTTAGCTCTTAAAATAATGGTAAAATATTACTATAGTTGTTATTCATTTGTTTATGGATCAGTAAGAAAATTATTAAAGTCCTACTTGAATTAATTTGGAGTTTGATTATTTATTTAATCATTAGAAGTTTATATTTGATTATTATTTTCTAATTCTTAAGATTAGGAGGTTTTATCAGTTGGAACTTTCTCTTAAATTCTATCATAAAATGAATATAAAAAACAATTAATTTTGTTATTCTTGTATTTAATTTTCTTCATTGTTTTATTATTCAGGTATATTTGGATTTAATGGAACTTCAACCCTATTAAAAAAATGAGTAAATAAATTACTGGTTGTTAATATTTTGTTATTCTTGTAAAGATTCAAGAAATTTTATCATTTGTTTCCATGCTTCATTATCTAATTTTGGTCTCAGATCTACAAAATATTATATTTAGTCTTCTTCAAATATTTCGAAATCTGAATTAGAATATTTATATTACTTAAATTATATTGGAAAAGGGCATGATTTATTTCATCTTGATCAGCAAGTTGAATAATTTAAATTAATTAAGTTAAGTACTATTTTATCATTTAAGCTAAAAAATAATAACTTAAGGTACTTTACCTGGCATTTCTTAAAATAATATCAATGATTATAGTCTTTCCTTTAAATCATAATTTAATTCTGATAAGGTTTATTTAACTTTATTAGAGCTATTTTCTAGCTATTTAATTAAATTGATAATATTGCAGTAGAAGTTATATGAACAATTATGATTAGCTTTTTTAAGTTCTTCATATGCTTTATCATATTTTTAACTTAAAAGTAAGGCAATTACTAAATATAATTGTGAAATAAATACTTTTAATAAAATATGCCTCAATATTTAATTTATTTTTTTTTATAATCTAATCACATGCAGTAATAGCAAAATCGAAATTTTCCAATTAAATTAAAGTTTGACCTAAAAATTATTAAATAAGAAACTTTTTAATAGAATTGCATCAACACATTCATTATCAATTTGTAAAGCTTATTCTAAATTTTCAAGAGACTCTTAATATAGTTATTCATGAAATAATTCCTTACCTTAATTTATTGAGATAATTTAATTTACCTTTTTAAATATAATTTAATTTTTCCTCTCTAGCTTGATTATCTTCTGAAAAATATTTATAATCAAGTTCTTTTATTAACCTTTTATATTCATTCAATTTTTTTGTTATTTCAGCTAAAAATTATTAAACTTAATTACCTGCTTTATTGTTATCTAAATCTTCTTTATATTTCTTGATTTTATCTAAATTTTTGACTATCTCTTAAAAATTTTGTTCTTTAAAGTATTTTTGAACATCATTAAGCATTTTACCTTCTTCTATATTTTCTTTTTATATATTGTCATAATATGTTATAAATTCGTTAAGTATTTGCTCTTTCTCTAGTTACTTTTAATATTCAGGAGAACAACATTCTTCCATGAATTAATTAAACTCTTCTCCAACAAGAGTATCGTCTTCATGGTCAGCATGTAATCCTTTACATTTTTCACAAAACAAATCCTCTTAACATTGTTCATTTTAGCATACACCAATATATTCAATATCAAGATTATCTTCTTTTTTACATTCACACTATTCTTCCATATAAAATTAAATATTATTTATTCAAGTATTAAATGATAGAATTAAAACACACTTCAAGTTTATTTAGAAATATATCTAATAAATCACTCTTAAATTACTATAATCTAAAGCATTTATAATTATAATATACAACTAATCTTAATTTACTTATATTATCTCTATTTTATATAATAATGAATTATTATTAAATCATAAATTGTAAGTATCATTTAGGTTTCTATCTAAATCAATCTTTAAAGATAATAATTTATTAAATGAGTATAATTACAAATAAATATTATTATAAAATAATAGATTAAAATATATCATGGTAAAGGAATATCTTTTGTTACTGTTTTTCTTCTAGTGGTTGTCTAAACTTTGAAATTAAATATTTACTCTAACTTCAGTCTTTTTTTGTTATTATTTTAACATATCAATTTCATTTTCAAGTACAACTACTTATTATTCAGTTTCATTAAACTATTTATTTAATGTAATAAATTTATTTTTCCATTAATTTTTCTCATTTTCCAAATCAGTTGAACTTGTAGTTATTACAACTTATGTTTATAATTCTTTCAATTATTTTTCAAGTTCACTATTATATCAAAATATATATTTACCGAATCTCTTCTTCTTTTTCATCCCCAATCTTTTTCTCTTTATTATATTTTTCTTCCCATTCTTAAATCTATCTATCCCTTTCTCTGATTAAACGATTATTTTCAATTATTTATTATTCTTTTATTTATTGTGTTTTAGCATCTTCCAATCCTTAATTGTAAGAATCAATCAAAAGTTTAGAATGTTATTATATCAATAAATTCAATTCAGTTAATTTATTCATTTGTTCATTGATAATATATTACTACATATAATTTTAATGTTTATTACATATTACTTGCTTAATTCATCTAATTTATCACAACAGATATGTTCTCTTATTGTTGAAACATCAGGACTAATTTATGATGGTTAGACAGATTTTATTGAAGGTATCATTTAAGAATTTGTTTATTTATCACGAATAAGGAGTCCTTTTTCATATTATAGTTATTGATCATCAAATGCACCATTAACATCCTTATTAGCAAGTTCCCACTTTAAATAACCTTTATGTCTACTATATTTTGAATTCTAGAAAAGATTATAAGATGATAGATACTGTAGATGGACTATCGTAATTACTCATAAATAATAATTTTATATTATAATAATAATAGTATCAAAGGTTTCTTAATGTAAGAGTTCCATATTAGAATGAAGAAAGAGTAGAGTTTTCTTTCATTGATTCATAATTATCCAACTATAAATAATGAATATAAGATTTACTTTAATAGAATTGCTTCTTTGTTTTTTCAATGTATCTAATTCTGCATTAGATAACATTAATTATTCTTATTATTTATGATATTCTCTATTAAGATTGATGAATTGATTTTTCCAAGATTCAATTTCTTGATTTACAATAGTTATCTTATCATTATATTATTGTATATCATTTTGGGTTAATATTTTACATTTTTATTGATCATTTTCTTCTTATAAATATTTGATTTATTATTTATTTTAATCATTCTCTGATAATTTAATTTTCAATATATTATTTAATCTTTCAATTTCATTTTAATAAACAACATTCTTTTATTCTAATTCTTGTAATTTATTGGCTTCTTATAATTAAAATTATGCTAAATATTATCTTAATTTTTCTAATTCTTCATTTTTATTTCTTAATTAAATTTACAATCTATCCATTTCTACATTAAACACTTATAATTTCTATTAATATTCTTTTAATTATTATGTATCTTATATTTTATATTTCAAATTATCAATTTCATCATTTCTTGTTCTTAATAAGGAAGTTACTCTATTATTTTCATAATTTAATTTTTCAATCTCTTAACACTTTGATTGTATACTTTAATGAAGATGTTCAATTTCCTAATTCTATAAGGCTATTTTATTTTCATATTCTTCAATCTTATAATGATCATTCAAAGTTATTTATAATCTAGAAATACAATTTCTCAATTAATCATTCTCTTATAATTTAATAATTAATGAATTATTTAATCTATCATATTCTTATGCTAAATTTTAATATTTCATTTCATATTCTATATATTTTTAACATTCTTAAATTTAATTTTAATACATTAATATTTATTATCTATAATTATCTGTTTCCTCTTATTTCATTCTAATTCTTTGATTAAGATTATTGATCTCTTCATTTTACATTTTTGATCTAATTTCATACTCTTTATATTTTGTAGTATCCTATACAGTCAATTATAAAGTCTATATAATTTATTATAGCTTTTATATTTCATCATTTTTATTTCTAATTTCATTCATAAATTTTTCAGTAATTTAATTATTTTCCCTATTTAATTAATCAATTGATTATTATTAATTAGTCTCTCGAATTCTTAAATCTTTAAGTTCAAATTCTGAATCTTTAATCCTTCTTGATAAGATTTCTATCTCTCTAATATAGGTTTGTTTTTATTAATCATATTCTTCAGTTTTAGCTTTTAAAATTTAAGTCATTTTCTCCAATTCTAAAGCTAATTAAGTTTAAATTGGTTATTATTAATGATACATTTATTCATATTTCTTTGTCTCTATTAATGTCTTTTATAATTAATTTAATTAAGATTAACTTTATGACACTAATACATTTAATCTTTATATTTCATTTTGCCAATATTAATCAGTTTCTTAAGAATTTCTTTTTAATCTTTCTAATTCAAATTGTTATTATTGAAACTAAAATATTTATTGAGTTAATTAAATATTTTTTTATTTTAATTACTCTAATTCATTTGAATTCTCTCTTAATATATTGTTCACTCTATTACATTCTTATTAATATTATTATAAATTATTTTCTAATTATTATATTCTATGAGTATCTTCAATATAAGTAACTCTTTCTTAAACAGTTGATTTTAAATGATTCAATTCACTCTATAGATCTAAAATTAATTTATCTTATTATGAACACTTATTTCTATAGAAAACTAATTCATCAGATTCAATTACTTTTTAAGGTTGAGAAGGTTTAATGATTTATTATTAACATTCCAATCTTATTGAAGGTTAAGATTATTATTAATTTCTAGTAATATATACTATGTTTGGACTTGTTAATATATCATTTGTATTTGATCTATTTCTTTAGATTTTGTTTGTGTCTTTGTTTGGTTCTAAGAATTGTTGAGTGGAATAGTATTAAGAGTATTAATCCATGTATTCGTTAAATATGTTTTATTGATAAATTAATTATACTGATAAATAATGACCAATATTGAATTTGAATCATCCTAATTATTGCTTATATGATGTTAATTCTTCTCTATTCTAATATATATTATGTATTATATTACTCCACAAAAATGTAATATCAAATAAAATCCACCTGTACAAAATAACATTGCTCCAATAATGAATCCAATTATATCACTTGCTGCATTTGCTAATTAATAAACAGCCAATGAAGCTAAACTTTATAATTAAATTCTTCAATACTAAATATTAAATAGACCTCTTCCTAATAAAGAACTCAAAAATCTGAAATTATTATCCATAAATTCCATCTTTTAACCACTTGCAAATAGCATGATTCCAAATAATCTAAATATTATTTTGAATTTTACATTAAGAAAAATGGCAAAAAAAATGACATAAAGAAACTAAAACTAAAACTCGAAAAAAGGATAGTTAATGATATTATTTATGTGACTCCAATCAATATCAACATTATAGAGGAAATTAGATTTGACCATTTTAGCAATTCAATAGTTGTTGGCATTATTATATATATATATATATTATTAATAATATAAATCTATATAATTTTTTTATGTATGTATACATTAATTGTTATTTTTTGATAATCATTATTAAGCTTTATTTTCTCCCATATCTCCAGCACTTCTATTAGCTTTATGTCTAGATTCATAGTAACCAAATTCAGAAGGTAATCTATAGCTACCAGGAGCTGGTGTTCCAGCTTATTTGATATATTATATTTTCTTTACCTTTACCAACAGATCCAGTTCTTCTAGATTCTTTTGGAAAACTTCTGACATTCGAGGAATGGAATTTAGAAATGAAGTAATTACCATCCTATCATTATGATTAAAATTACTTTTTAAATACCTGTCTTATCTATTGGATAAGTACCTGGTCCAGGAGCATATAAATTAGTAGCTTAAATATAGTATTAGAAATTTACAAAAATCTTTAACAAATCTTTTAGAATTCTTTGGATTGAATAATGTTGCACATGAATTATTGTATTTTGATATAGGATATTTTCCTACAGCATTAACTGCAGGTAAAGATTCATATGTTCCAGGTCCTGGTATTTCTTTGCTTGTCAAAACCATAAAATTTGTTTTTGGTCTCTGTCTCATTGTATATCGAATATCACTTAAAGTAGATCCCAAATCATAGGTTCCAGGAGCTTTATATTCATTAATTATATTTACCTGGAGTTTTTAAATTTAAGTTTCCTAGAATACCTGTACTAGCCATTTTTTCTCTGCTCATTCCAAATTTGTTACCCTTTTATTTCTTTAAATTTGTTTCGACATCACTACCTAAGTTATATTATTATGGAGAAGGAGTTGCGAATGCTACTTTTGTAAAATCAGTTCTTAAATTAAATACTTAAAAATTACTTTGTTCCTTTTCCAATTCCTGCAGATCTCTTTTCTATCTGACTAGGCAAATCGTAAAATGCTTTTCCACAACTATAATGATTAGATCAATCATGAATACTTAACAGGATTAGCTAAATTTCCAAATCTATCAGATTTAGAAAATGTCCATAAGTTCTTAGCTGTACTATTATTTAATGGAGAACCACATATTTATTAACATGTTGAAACAGTTATTGACATATTAAATTAAATAATATAAATATAATTAAGAATTCTTTTAATTATATGTTTAAATTATGAGTTTCTAATTATACATTTATATCATGCTTAAAGAGGCTTTTAAGATGTTTCAAACACCTACAATAATTATGTTAAATGTTCACTATTTAAACATGTAACATCTACTAAAGCAGCAGAAACTAAATAAGGATCTATATTAGCTGCTGGTCTCCTATCCTCAAAATACCTACAATTAATAATAGTATTCTATACCCTTATCCTTATTCCTTTGTTATTATTGGTACTCTAATAGAACATCCTCTAGAACCATCACCCCAAGAAAAAGAATCATATCTACCTGTTTCATGTTTACCAGTTAATCTCAATTAATTATTAATTCCATATAACTTTATCATATCTTTGTGTTATTTCTCAAGGATTGGCATCAAATTATTAACAATATATTTGTAACCTCCTTCACTTCTAGTTGTTTAAGTTGAATAATTGCAATGTGCTCCACTACCATTCCAATCACCTTAAATTGGTTTTGGATCATAATTAATATCTATACCAAACTCCTCACCAATCCTTTCCAATATATATCTTGCCAACCACATATGATCACCAATCTCTATTCCTTCTGCTATACCTATTTAAAATTCCCATTAAGAAGGAGCCACTTCAGCATTCAAACCTGCTATTTTGAGTCCAGCATTCAAACAGGCTCTTAAATGTGCCTCTGCAAGTGCTCTACCAAAATTGTTTCGTTCTCCAATTGAACAATAATATCTCCCCTAAGGATAAGGGAAACCTCCATTTGGCCAACCCAATGGCCATAAATGTGTTGTACCTGTTCTTTTAAATAGGAAATACTCTTATTCAATTCCAAACCAAGGTTTATGTTCTTTTGCTTTCTCCATAATCAAATTTGATAGCCATCTTAAATAGTGTAAATTTGAATACCTAAAATTATACCTTGCTGGTGTTTTTTTATCAGGTAAATATGTTTCACAAAGGACTAATAGATGAGGATCACCTCTAAAAGGATCTTTGACCATACAAACTGGTTTTAGATATATTTCTGAAAATCTAGTAACTGCTTAATCTGTAGATGATCCATCATAAGTCCACCATTCCAAATCATCAAGGTTTTTTATAGGATTCAAATACACCTTAATTTGATATAATTATGAACTTACTTTTGTTTTGGATCTCAATTTTTCTCCTGTTCCATCAATCCATATATATTCAGCCAATACATACTTACTATTAATATTAGTTGAGAATGGATAATAGTTAAAATCTCTTAAATTTTCAATAGTTTCTGTCATCTTTCAAGAAATTAATTTTAAAAGATATTCAAACAAAAACATTTGCCACTTAAGAATCCTAAATATACCATATTATTTTAAATAGTAAGTAAGTCATTATTACATATTAATTTTTATTATAATATAAAGACACTTTTAGAAAATTGTTATGGTTTCTTAAAATTCATACATGAATAGCCTTTTTCCTGTTTAATTAATAATAATATTTTGAAAATTCAAATCTTTTTAATTCTTATTTATTATTATAATTCAATTTTTTATTCACAACAAATAACAAAGAAAAAACTATTCTGAAATTATTAGGCATTCTCTAAATAAGTACATATGATTTTTATAACATAATACTAGAAAATCTAGTTATATATAGGTTAAAATTCTTTAAGATTCAAAGAGAATATTAAATAGATTTAAAAAGATATCTTTTTGTTTTTTTAGATGATTTATTTTTTATAATAAATGATTAATACTATTATAAGAGGATATCAATAAAATAAGTAAAGTGTCATTGAAGAATTATAATAGTTGGGAGATGGTTATTATTAAATATAATTATAATTTTATTTAATCTAATTCTATATTAATTAGTTGTTAATACAAAATATTTTATTAATTAAATTTATTATAAAAATGGATAGACAACTTAAATTAGACACTTAATTGAATAAGACTGCTTTTGATTTGGTTACCTATACAACAGTTGGTATTTGTATATATGTAAAAACAAATTAGGATACTTTGTAGGAGTTGCTGCTTCTGTATTTTTCAAGAGAAGAGCATTTATACGTAATTTGAGTGCAGGTGTTTTTGCTGGATTTGCTTTCAATGAAAATCAAGAGGCCTTTAATAGACAGCTCTGAAATATTAAGATATAAAAATTAATATAATTTAATTATGACTACGAACATAAGTTGTCTTAACTTCTATAAGGGAAAATCTTTATTAATATCTGGTTGTACAGGCTTTGTAGCTAAAGTTATATTGGAGAAAATTTTAAGAGTTTTGGAAGTTAAGAGAGTTTATGTGTTAGTGAGAGCTAAGAAAGGTCAATCAGTGACAGAGAGATTCAATAAAGAGATAATCAATTCTTAATGTTTTGATAGGATTCGTAAACAAAAAGGAGCAGATTTTCAAAAATTTATTGAAGAAGTTGTAAAACCTGTAGATGGAGATCTAATTAAACCTCATTTAGGACTTAATAAAGAAATTACATAAGAGCTTATAGAAAATGTCAATATTATCATAAATAGTGCTGCCAGTGTTGATTTCAATTCTCCAATTAAAGTTGCCTTGGAAATAAATTATTATGGAGTTCAAAAAGTGTTAGAGTTAGCTAAGCAATGTAAACATTTAGAAAATTTCATTCATGTATCCACTGCCTATGTTAATAGTGATAAATTTGGGTATAATTTATTGTTGATTTACTAAGATTCATTGAGGAAAAGATCTATCATCCATAAAAAGACGTTGAATCCTTCGTTTCAATGTTATATAGATCATCTTAAAATTTTGATGAAAAATAATAAAAATTGGCATTAGACAAATTTCCAAATACATATACATTTACAAAGAACTTGGCTGAATAGATGTTAGCATAGTTAAGACCTCCGAATATGTAAATTACTATCATCAGACCAACAATAGTTGGATGTTCATTTAGAGATCCTATTCCTGGTTGGGTAATATCGATTGTTATAAAAAGATTGATAATTTGGTTGGTGGTGCAGCAGTGATCTTTTTTGCAGGGATTGGTTTAGTGAAAATATATAAAGGGAAAGAGAATTTAATAACAGATTAAGTTCCTGTTGATTTTGTATCTGATATGACATTGGTTGCAGGTGCATATGAAGCAAATAAAAATAATTACTAAATATATCATTGTGGTACTAGTGCTAGAAATCCTGCTCCATGGAAAATGACTAAAGATACTTGTGTGGAATATTGGAATGCAAATCCACCAAGTGTAAAAGTTTCACCATGTACCATAGAGATTAATAATAATCTATGTTATTATAGATATATGAATTTCAAAAGAAAAATGGGTGCAATGGCTTTAAAGACTTTTGCTGATACATTTGGAAATCCATCTTAAAAGAAAAATGCTGATCGTTATCTTAAGGTAATTGATAAGGCTGATACAATTAATAAGACTTTTAAACATTTTAATAGAAATGAATGGGTATTTTCTTAAGAAAATGTATTATAATTAATGAATTGTTTATCAAGAGATGAATAGGGAATATTTTTATTAGATGTGACTGAAATGGAATGGAGGTATAAATTATATAATAAAAAAATATTAGATCATATATGATGACATTTCATTATGGACTTTAAAAATTCATATTGAAAGAAAATGTATAACCACCTGTAGATGAAGAACCAACTGATTTATTAAGATCTTGGAAGAGTGGAAATTTTACTGATTTAAAATGGATTGTAGAAAAATAAAAACTTCCAGTAGAGAATAAAAATTATACAATGAATGGTTTATTTAATAGATAGAAAGCTAAATTATGAAAATGGAAAAAAAAAATGTATATTTTGTATAAAATATGATTAATATTTAAATTACATTTTAATGAGTACATTTGAAAAAATCAAATAAGACTTGGATATCAAAATGTAAAATCAAAGAGAAAATATTCTTAAAGTCTTAAATGGCTAGTAAAAGGTATTCAATGCAACAGAAAGAATAGCTTCCTATACGTAATTTTATATCTTTTAAAATAGAGATATTTACAATTTTATAGTTTAAGGTGAACCATAAGGACTAAAGATGTATGATCTATTTAAACATTATAATGACATTTTTTTAAAAAAATCAGAGGAAATAGCAAGATAAAGCTAGAAAATTGAGAAAAATTTTTTAGAAGAAATTCTGAATTAATATTAGATTTATGAAACTCATACAAGAATTTTATAATGTTACTTTTCTTATTTAGATCGTTCATTTGTTGAAATTTCAAATAATAATACTTAATACCCTAATTTGAAATAATAAGCAAGAAAACAATTTCATTAATTATTCTATAGCAAATTATTTTCTTTAATAAAAGAAGAATTCAAAACAAAATTAAAATAGGATAGATATTAAATAGATAAAGAAACATAATTATAATTATAAAGAGTATATAAAATAATATATGATATGAAAACATTTTAAGATTAATTTAATAAAGAATTAATTTAAAAAGAAATAAAAGAAGATAGTTAAACATATTATTAATAATAATATAATACTTTTTAAACATTATCATTTTTGGATTAAATAAAATCATTAGTTTAATTTAAATAAGAAGAATTAAGTAGAATTAAATTAATATTTGGATGTGAATAAAGTGATCTTTAAAAAGAATTAATTGATTTATTTAATAAACATATCATCAATAATTATGCCTAAGAATTATATTCAGATAATAATAATGATGCTTTAAAAAATATAATATTTTAAGATTGTTATGAAGTATAATATCATAATATATATATTAGTAATTTGGTTAATTAGTATAATTTTTTGATCATTTTAAGAGTAATACTCATATTTTTGTAAAGAAATTTTAAGAAATAATAATTTAATAAGGTATGGAAATCATTTAAGAAAGATAAAATAGAATACTTTAAACTAAAATTAAATAAGAAAAAGAGGATCAAGTAATTTATATTATTATTTTTAATAGTAAAATAAATTTTTAGAATAATTAATATAATTATAATAGTCTTATAAGAAATTAATATAAAAACATGCAGAAAATAATCAATTTTTATTAGCCAATTTACGTGTAGCTTTTGAAATTATAACAGCAAATGCTGATTAATTTATAATTATGGAATCTTTATTATAAAAACTTCATACTTTTACTATTAAAAGAATAGATATATGTGAAGAAAAATAATTAAGTGAAGTTATGCAATTATTAGAATGTTTTTAAGCTAAAGATTTATTATTAAAAAATTATTAAAATAAATTAGCATAAAGAATATTAACACTTTTTGATTATCATTCTGATATTGATAAATTAATAATTGATTAATTTCGTAAGACTTTTGGACCTGAACATACTAAATATTTAGAGTCAATGATTAAAGATTATGAATAATAAAAAAATGAAGAAAAAATAACAATATGTGATATTGAAATTTAAGCTAAAATTCTATAAAAAGAATATTGGCCTGAAATTAAACCATAAATTAATCTAATGAATATGTTAATTTTGAATTAATTGAAATCTGCATATAGATAGAAATTCAATTCTTAATAAGAAAAGAATTAATTGTATAATTTAATATAAATAATATTTTATAGAGTAGATATTAATTGGTAAGATCAAATTTCCATGATAGAATTAATGTTCAGAACAAATTAAGAATATAAAGTTATCATTGGAGTTGTAGGTGGTGCAATCTTGTTATAATTTAATGAATAAAATATACCATTAACAAGTGAACAATTATCAGTAAAATTTAATAATTAATATAAGTTATAAATTGGAGTTAATAACTAATATTTTTTAAATCAAATTAAATTATTAGAAAATAGAAAGTTACTCATTAAAGATGGATAGGCTTACAAATTTAATGAAGATTTCTCTAATCCTAAACTTAAATTTAGAGTAGGAATTATATTAGAATCATTTGTTGAATATTAATGTATATAAATTTTATTTAGAAATTATAGAAGAAGATATTTAAGGGGATAGAAAGATTGCCATTTAAGCAGCTATAGTTAGAATAATGAAAGGTAAAAAGACTTTAACATTTTAATAATTAATTTAATTAGTAAAAGAATAATTAAAGATGTTTAAACCAAAAGATTCAGATATCAAAGATGTCATAGAAATTTTAATGAATCAAGAGTATTTGAGAAGAAATCAATAAAACATGAATGAGTTAATTTATGTTAGTTGAAATTAAATATCATATATTAATAATTATAAATTGCTATTTATTAATTAATTTAAATAACTTAATTATATATAAAATTATTCAAAGAATATATTCAATTTAATAATTTCAAAAATTATGAGAAAAAATATATAGTAAATATCATAGAAAACCAAATCTATCTAATATTCTTTCTAATTCCCTTTAATTTACAGGTTTTGGTAAAAACTCAGACATACCTACTGCTTCTCCTTCTCTAAAATTTTCTTCAGTGTCATATGCAGAACACATTATAATGTGTGTTTGATCAAATGTTATTTTAAGAATCTAATTTAAATAATTATATTTACATCTTTTGTAGCTTAAAAACCATTTATTCCAGGCATTTCAATATCCATAAAGATTAATGTATAATATTAACAATGTTTATCTAATTATTTCTTAACTAAATCAATAGCTTAATAACCATCATAGGCTTAATCAACTTTAATGTTATAATGCAAAAGAAGGGCTTTTAATGCTATTTAATTAAAAGGAATATCATCAACTATTAATACTCTTACACATTATTAACATAAAGGAGTAATAGAATTTTTTTGATTATTATAATCTTTATGCAAAAAATATTCTGGACTTAATGGTAGATCAATTCGATATGAAAAATTATCTGCCATATCTAAAGAACTTTCTGGTTAATTGGCTGGTAATAAATTGAAGAATTTGCTTTTTGTAGTTTTACTTCTTTTAGAAGGTGATTAAGGTTCATATTTAGAATTTTCAGATAATTATCTCAATAAAGGTAAAACTTAACTACAATTACTACCTTCATATTATGACATTTATTATTTATAAGTGTTATTTTTAGTAGTGTATTCTGAAATCATAGGATTTCTAACAGATTCATCTCTACAAATAAATAAATTTTCTATTATAAAATATATTTTAGTTCCTTTATTTGTATTCTTTGATATAATTTCTAGAGTTCCATCATTTTTTTATACTAAACCTTCTACAATCCTTGCTGATATATTCAAACCCAAACCTAAACTTTTTTTAATTCTTGATCTATGTAAACTTTTACCCATAGAAGTAGTTAATACTTTCCTTAAATTTTATAATTATTCTGAACCAATACCTATTCCAGTATCTTTAACTTATAATTTAATAAAAGGATATTCTGTTAATTTTAATGAAAATACAATTTTACCACCTTATGGTGTAAATTTACAAGAATTATTTAATAAATTAATTAAGACTTACATTATTCTTTATTTATCTGATCTTATATTGCCAATCTTTTTTTCATCAAATTTAATTTATAAATCAATTTTCTTAGAATTACATTAACTAGAATATATATATTTAATTTCATCAACAATTTCACATGACTTAAATTCAAAATATCTATATTTAAATGTGTTTGATTACATGGCTGCATAATCTAATATATCATTTATTTAATGGATTAAAAATATTATTGAAATATGAACAAATTCAACATATTCTAAAAGTTTTGGATCCTTAATCATATCTTTAATTATGACAAGCATTTCTTAACTACTATTTAAAGGAGTTCTTAATTCATGTGAAAATGATTTAAGTAAAGAATTATGTATCTCCTTTTCTTTATTCATTTATTCTATCTTATGTTTCTTAGTAATATTCTTAATCTTTATAACTATAATTGGTTAAACACTCTCTCCTTATATTGCAGTTCTACTAACATGAACTTTTTATTATGATGGATAAGAAAGTTATTCTTATTATGCATTTGTCATATAAGTTGGAATAATAACAATTCTTAATTTCTTTAATAGACCTCCCTCTCCATTCATAATATACTCATAAGTTACAGCATCTTTTCTTTATAAAAATGTTTCATTATAAGATTCTGAAAGACTACTTCTTTAATCAAATTCAGAGTGAGGTGATAGATTTTAATAAAATTAGTTAAGATATTTTTGTGGGAATAGAAATGCATCAAAAATATCTAATTCCATTTAATTCTCATGATAATATTTAAGAATTCTTTCAAAAGTAGCTTTATTCATTTTAGCCATAGATCTAGGAGGAATTTATCCTAATGGAGATTCATCATTTTCATGTAAAGAATTAGATATAATTATTTTTTTGAGACATTCTACAACTTTTTCACTTCCCTTTTAATTTAATAGTTTCTCACATTTATTGTTCATAAAAGTTACTTTTTAATTTTAATTTAGAATAACTACACCAGCTGAAAATATATTATTTATTATATTTTAAAAGAATGTATGTAAATGTTAATCTGATTTGTCAACACTTAGAGTTGAAACTTTTTTATTAAAACTTTTCTTTAAGTTCTAAAATTATAAAGAAGTTTTGATATTTTCATCAAAAGTTTTAGGTTCATTAAATAATGGAATATTTTATAATATGTCTGGCTTTTCTTTATATTATGAATAATGAGTTCTACTTTTTTTAAAAGATGCTCCTAATGATTGTCTTTTTGAATCTTGTTAGAAAAAAGTTATAAATTTTTAATTAAAATTATGTTAATCTTAAGACCCGAGGTCTTTCACTGAATTTTAAATTGCTTCTTTTTTTCTTTTTAATTCATCCTTTGCAATCAAACTTAAAAAAATAATTATCAATAGACAGCTTTCTATAATTGAATAATTTGCTTAAATAAATGTAATTGACATGGTTCTTAATAAAAAAAATATTGGAAACCCGAACTTTGACATTATTTAAATATTTTCTTTTTATTCCTTATTTGCATGTATGTAATTGATCAAAATCATCAAAGAATTTGTATGGTTTGTAAATGGATTATTCATTGGCATCCTTATGCTTGCCTCAGTGTATATGCAATTTTGGAGCAAATATAAGATTGCTGAAATAAATTTATGTGTATTTCTCTTTTCTAATACTATTATAGTAATCCGTATCATAATACTACTTAAAGAAAGAAAACAAAGGTAATATTCATAAGGCTTATAAAATATCCATGAACATATTATCCACCAAATGTTTTGGATGATTTGAGTATAAAACAGTATTTAATAATTCATAAATTAATGAAAAAGACTAATAATCTAATTATAGTATTACAAAAATATTAGCTTAAGTATATATACTTTTAGATATTTCCAAAAAATGATGATTAATTATGAGAAAATATATTTTATTTTGAAATTCAATTAAAAAACTAGTTATTCAAAGAATATCTCTAAATATTAATTATAGAAATTAATTAAATAAATATATATATGATAATTTTAACCTAAAGAATAATATATTATTGTATGTTTTAAAATATATTATCAATGAGTTTCAAATTTACATAATAATAATCTAATTAATAAATATTAATATATTAATAATCAAATTATATATATTTATAGAGTTTATTAAGAATTAATTCCTTAATTAAATTTATATATATAATAAATAATCAAGATAGTTATGATAAAAAAATGTAATTAGAAAATAATTTTATTTAATATAATTATACTATTTTATTTCAATTAAATGGTTTGATTATTTTATTGAATGGAATAAAATAATTTTTCAAATAAATTATTATAATGAAGTTGATCTTAGTTATCTTTGGCATTTTAGTAAACATGAGTAAATAACTTATATTATATTACTAGATGCACTTAAAGTTTATCAAGAATTAAGTGATTTATCACTTATTCAATCATCTAATATAATGAAATGTTCAATACTCAATAAAATTGACTATTATTATCTTAGTCAATCATAACCAAGTGTCAATTACTAAATGAGAATTAGTGAATCTCATTATGCTGTTGACATTTTTGTTGATTTTTATTTAATAGGTGAATTCATCGATAAACCTATAAATATTTTACTAGACAACATCCTGATTGATTAATACTCAGTAAAGAATGATAATTCAGTACCTTTTTGTGATATGTAAATATTTTTAATAGTTCTTTTTAAATAGTTAACCAACTTAGGTTAGTACTTATTTCAAAACTTACATACATTATTAACAAGACTTAAACTTAGCATTCTAACTTGAGAATTCAAATGGTTTTTCATTAGGTATTAGAAACATTCAAATAATACCTAAATTATGCCATGAATCATGTACATAATGTGTGGGACCTTAAAAAGACTAATGTAGATCTTGTTATATAGGAGCATAACTAAGTAAAAAAACAAATGAATGTAAATGTCCTTCTATTACACCTTATTTAAGTGTATAACAAAATCAATGTTTAAAGAAATGTGAAGTGAGTGAATATTTTAATTAGAATCTTGATATGTGTATCTATGATGATAGTATTTAAATAATATATTATTAGAAATTGAATAAGTTTCATAATACTTTTGGAATAATTATGATTTCACTGGATGGTCAATGATAGAAAATGGAAAAACTTAATCATTATTAAATAAATTCTATATGAATATAAATGGAAAAATTGTTGGATAATTCTTTGTGAGTTAATCCATTAATTATAAATTTAATAATGCTTTTTATTATCAATCATTAAGAATAAGAGCAGATATTTACATATTTAAATCTTAATTGCAGCCTTAAATTTATGTTCAAGTAGACAAGATACAGAAACTTGTAACTCCATTACATTATTATAATGAGACAGAATCATACGGATACATTATATATCATATTGATTATATAATTGATGCTTTACCTATTTCTAATATTACTATAAGTGTTAATAGTGATGAAAACCTTTAATGGGGAATAAATTAAATTATAATCAATACAATAAATTGTTAAGCTAATTGTAATTCTTGTAAAAGCAAACTCATTTGTAATATATGCAAAGCTGGATATTATATATATCAAGGAAGTTGTGTTACTTCATGTCCAAAATATTCTACATTAGTGGATTCAGTTTGTAAGGATATTACAGAATAATATCCATTAACTACTTATTTATTAAGAGCCTTTGATGATAATATTATTACTAATTTTATTGTCAAAAATACAAGAAGCATCAACTCTTTTTATTAAAATCAATTTGGAACTTTTTATGATGGTATTAGATATTTTGGTGGATTAAAGGATAAGGGTAATTAATATTTTTAAAAGTTATTTAATAATTTACCACCTCATTATAAAATTCTTTTAGAATTGAATGTGATGACTTTTGAATTTACTCAATTAAATTCTTCTTCTAATAGTGTTACCATTTCTATTGATAATTAATTAGCAACTAGAATCAATTCTTGGTAAGATCAAATTCAAATGATTAAAATAGAACAAGCTCATATAAAATAGAACTTAAGTCTTGTAATGATGTCTGTTTCATAAGTTGATACTTATTTCAGTTTTGGAATCTCAAATCTAAATATTATGATCTAAAGATGTCAACCTTTATGCAAAACTTGTATTGGTCCTAATTAGAATGATTGTACTGAATGGATAATTGAATAGAATTCATAGAATCAAAATTGTAATAATGGTTATATATTTGACATCGAATAATAAAAATGTTTATTATGTCCTATGGGTTGTCAGAAATGTTTAGATTAAGTAACATGTTTGAAATGTGAAGATACATTTACATAATAAGGAAGCAGTTGTTATTGTTTGAATGGATATATAGATGAATTTACATTAGATTGTATAGGTATGTTATTTATTATATCTTATTAGCAAATATAACTAATCCTTTATGATGTAGTTGAAATTTCTATATTTATTTTGTTATAAAATTATTATATTAAATTTATAAAATATAAGAATAACTATTCAACAAATATTTTCAATCTTTGTAATAGTATCAATGAAATATAACTATATAAATATTAAAATTATAATAAATATGATTATAATATTTATTCAAAATAATAATTATTATATTATAATTATTCAAATGAATTAATATTTAATTATAAACAAGAATAATTTATGATGTAATTTAATGATATTTTGAATATTTTATATATTTATTATCTCATTTAAATCCTTCCTTAGCAATATCTTCTACAATTTATCTCCAATGTTAGTTTATCATATTTGCAGGTTCACTATTTATGGTTTCTATGAATTATCCAATTTCAGTTGATCCTTAGTCTAGAGTTGAGAATAATCCTTTATAAGTAGTACTTACTATCATATCATGAACTTTTTTTCCACAAATTTAAAGATGAGTGATAATATAATTTTCCTTTGAAAATGCATAGACGAATTTAGAAAATGCATTGAAATATGAATCTGTTTCACTAAGTTTAGGATTAAATGCTCCACCATTTATCTTTTTAAATTCTCCTTCTTCAACCATTTCACAATAATAATATTCTTCTTTATCTATAATAATTATAAATTTAATATTTACCTTTAGACTTTAAAATAAACTATCTAGCAATTTGATAATCTCCTTCTTTTAATTTTTATGATTTTAATATTTTATTAAATTATTCCATTAATAATTAACATAAGAAATTATTTTTAGACATTTCAATTGCTTCATCTATATTAGTAAATGGATCATTTTAAGAAATTAAATCTTTTCTTAAAAAGTATTTTCCTTTAAATTCATTTTAATCTGCCTCTTTTACAATACTTAAATAACCCTTAAAAAATGTAGATTTAGCATTTGGTAAAATACTTCTATTTAATTTGACATTACCCTTTGGATTCTTATTTAAACATTGTTCAAATAAAAAATATTAATTTTTTTTCAAAAGTTCTTTTGCTTTATTAAATTCAAAATTAATCTCAAAAATTTCATAATCTTTCAAATCAAACTAAGCAGTCTAATCTTTTTCAATTTAGTAAATTTTATTAGGGGATTACATTAATTTATCCATTAAACCAATAACTTTATCATAATATTTATCATCTTGCATTTGCTTTGATAATTTCTTTAAAATATGATCTTTGATCTCTAATTTTTAATTACTTTATTCTATCTCAGACTTCATTCCTTAAATTATTACATTCATTTATTATTTAAATACTTCATTTGCATCTTAATCATTACTAATTTATTCATCTTTTTATTTTAATTAATTTTAAAGTTTATTTAATTTAATGTCTAAATAACTTATCTCTCCATCTTTTGTTGTTATCTATGTTTTAAAGTATCTAATTTTTTCTTAATTTTCTTAATTTAATTTATTTTGATCATTAATATCTTTTTCCAATTTAATGATTTAATTTTTAAGTCTTGATATTTCATTTTAATTAACTTATCCTCCATTTTCTTTTATTTCTATTTCTTCTTTTAATCTTTATAATTAATTTTTTAACTCTTAACATTCTCTATCAATTGATTCTTTTTATAATTATAAGTTTTTGGATTCATTTTTATATTTATCAGATTCTAATCCTTTTTTCCTAATATCTTCTTTCCATTATTCAATTTAATCATTCAATTATTCTATATTTTAATTTAAATTGAATATTTGTTAAGCATAATCAACAATTTTAGCCTCAAAATTTTATATATGATTTTGTAACTACTAGTTATCATACTCCAATTATTAAATGGTTAATGTTAATTATTTATTTTAACTTTATAATTTTTTATTTTCTATTTCTTTATTTGAAAGAGTAGAAGTTGCACCTTAAACTTCCATATGTGTATTCCTATAATTCATTTCCAATTCATTATTTTTATCTTTTAGTTGTTTTATATCTCTTTCATATTTTCTAATTTTCTCATTTAATTATGTAATAGTATTTTCAGATTAAGTTTAACTCTCATTAGCTTTATCTTTTTCTTATTTTAACAATTTTTTTTATTTATCTGTATCTTATTTTTAAATTTATAATTAATCTTATAAATCTTATATCTACTGTTATAAATTTCCTATATATATAGCATAATCATTATTTGCTTAGTAAATGGTTATTTACTACTGCTATATCTATTATTCCATTAAAGTCTTTAACTCACTATATATATGTTACTATTTACACTAATAATTATTTTAGTCTTAATTTATTTTAGTTATTTCATTATTTAAATCTTCATTCTTTTTTTATAATTTATCATTGTTTGTTATTTATGTTTAAATATCATCCTATAATTATCTAATATTCTCATCTTGAGCATTACATTTATTAGTCATCTGATTTAATTACAATTCAAGCTTATTATATTTTTCTTAAATTTCTTATATTTCTTTTTCTTTTTCAGCTTTCATCTTTTCAATTTCTGCTTGTTTTGTTAATTATTATATTTCTATTTTAAGCGACATTTCTTTTTCTTTCATTTCTTCCACTAATCTATATAGTCTCTATTAAGTCTCTAATAATCCTTCATAATTTTCTTGATTATTATTCAATTTTCCTTGAAAATTATTGGTATTTGTTACTTTTTTTAATATTTTTTTTTTTATTTCTTCAGTCTCTTTATTTAATTGATCTATATTTTAGGTTAAGTTCATAATTGTTAAGCTGTTATTTTAGTTTTCAGCCTCTAAATTTAATTTTGAATCTATTAATTACTAGTTCTCTTCCACTAAATATTGAATGTCTTAAGTTAATTTCTTATTTATATTATTTAATTTTATAATTTCTTATTCTTTACTTGAAAGAGTAGTATTATCATCATTTTTAGCATTATGTATAATAGCAGTCGAAACGCTCAATTCCTATGGACTAATTCTATCTTTTAGTTATTTTAATTCTTTTTCATATTTTTTAATTTTATCAATTTACTATTTGATAGTATTTTCAGATTTAAACAAATTATTGTTAATTTTTTCTAATTTTTCTTTTTCTCCTTTTAACAATGATTGATATTTTTCTGTTTCTTATTTTGAATTTTATAATTAAGCTTATAAATCTTTAATCTAAATTTATAGATTTTCTAAATTATTAATTTAAAAAGTATTATTCGTTTAAGCAGCATTAATATAATTTTGTTACATTAATTAAGACATTTAATTCAAACAAGTTTGCCAAACTTAATTTATTGCATTTTTTTCAGAAGTTATTGAAACTACTTATATGTGTAATTCATGATTGTTATTTTATTACTTTTAATTTTCTTCTTTTAATTTTTTAATCTTTTATTTTTGACTATTGCTTTTATTAATTATCTAATTTAATTCTAATTCAAGTTTTGTATTTTTATCCTAAAATACTATAATTTATTTTTCTTATTCATTTTTTATGTTTTCAATTTCCTTAAACTCTTTATAAAGGTAATTAGCGTCATAAACCTTAAAGTATATTAAATCCTTCATCTAATTATTTTAAGTTTCAGAATTTGATGATTTATATTATGTTTCAGAAATATCAATAAGAATCATGTTTTCATAATGTATTTAATTTGTTTTTTTTAGCAATTCATTTTTGACATTTTAGAGTTCACAATCAATATGAATAATTTCTTTATTAGGCATCTCGCAAATGATTTTACAATTTGACATTAAATATTATTAATAGAATTTAGAATTTTTTTTAATGATAAAAATAAGAAACTATAGGAATCTAAATAAAAAATATCAAATTTCTGAACAAAAATAATAAAACCATCTTTAGAATTGGATAAATCAAATTTTGAATTTTTAAGAAAAAATAAAAATGAAATGATATATATAAAGTTATAGGATAAAAATTAATTGATTAATTACTTCAAATTAGTTCAGGTTACTTAACAATAACTAAAAGCTTCTGTCTTACAAAGTATCTCAATTGTTTTTATTATAATTGTTTTTGAAAGTAATTCCAAACAAATCTTTTGGAATAATAATAATAATAATAATAATAAATAGATAATTTAAATATTAATAATATTTATCTAAATTTATATAATATTTTAGGTTTATAAACAAATAATGATTTAATTGTTTGATTTACTTAATAAATATCAATATTGATAATAAAGTAATCAAAGTTTTCTTCAATTATCTATTAGATTAGTTATTGTCTTATTTGAATTACCTAACTAAGCTGTTTGGATTATTGTTTTATATTTCACTATATATATTTATTATATTGACAAGTTTACTAGAACTGGTTAACTTCCAATTTAAATCTAAATGTATATATTTTTTGACTTGATTATAACTACTCAAAATATGAATTAAAGCATTCAGTTAGAGAGTTTAAGATTTTTCTCTTAATATCTAATTACAACAACATATCAATCACAGGTTATTTAGAAAAATGAAATATTTTTACTACATAACAATATCATTAAAATTATAAACACTATTTTTTAGAAATAATAAAAAATAATGTTATTAAATGAAATCTTCAAAATCAAATACAATAAATATTTAATATGTAATGAACAAATTAAATTAATCAATATAAGGATTTTAAAGTAGACTAATTTTAAATCAGAGTTTAAAGGTTAATTAATGTTCTTATTTATTAATTTGAAATTATTTTAATAGATCAAATATTCATAGAAATGGATGAATTCACAATGTTCTTTTATTATTTGGATTTAAGCAATCTATAAAAAGATAAAAAGCGATAATGAATTAAAAAAATAATAGTTCATAATTTTAGATGTTTAATTGGAGAATTTGAAAAAAAATATAATTTTAATCAAAATTCAAATAAAACAATAAATTTGAATATTATTTTACATTATTATAAATTATAAGGTATAGAATCAATTTTTATAAAATGATAATAGATTAATAATTTTTAAAGTATTCATACTATTAGCAAATAGATTTAAAAATAAGTAATCAATAAAAGATATAATGTCCTTTTTGTGAATAAAATTTATATCTTTTAGATATGCTTGTTAATGCAAAAAACCTATTTAACATTTTTAATTGTGGAATATTTATAATGTAATGTGTAAATGTTTCTATAAAAATCATGATATTTTATATTATATTCAAAACTATAATTACTATTTTGCCAAAAAAGGAAAATCTTAAAATAATTCTTATGCTAAAGGGATATTTGGAATTTCAGATTATTTCAATTAACTTTCCAAAACATAATCAAAATTTCTTGTATCCTTTTCAGTTGTCAATAAAGGTTCAAAAGGTGGCTTTAGTTTCTTTTTATATATTAAATCAAAATCTATTTCTTCAAAAAATTCATGCTATTTGATTTATGTAAAATTTAATCTTTCTTCTGGATGGTATTATAATAATCCTTTAATTAAAGATTATGCTGATTAACTCGCATTTGGTGGAAACTTAAACTCACCTGTTTGGATCTTTATATATAAATTTTTTTTATTTTCATCTTAAAATGGAGGATGACCGAAAAGCATTTCAAAAATAATACAACCTAGTGTCCAAAAATCAACTGATGAATTATGTCCCTTCTCTTATTCTTAAATTAAATTTTACCCTCAATCATTTCAGGAGCCAAATATTCAGCAGTACCACAAAATGAATAATTTAATTCGCTATTATCTTTTGCTAGTCCCATATCAGCCAATTTTATGTAACCATCTTTACATAGTAGAACATTTTCAGGTTTTAAGTCTCTATAAGCAACTCCAACTGTTTCATGCAAAAATTCAAGGGCCAAAACTATTTAAGATGCAAAAAATGCAGTCGTTTTTTAATCAAACTTTTTACGTTTGTTCAAATGATAAAACAATTCTCCTCCTTATACAAATTCCATTACCATATTGATAAATAAAGGCTCTTAATAAACAAAGTACATTTTTATGATAAAAGGATGATCATATTTTTGCAAAATGAATCTTTCATCTTTTCTTATAAATGAATATAATTTTACAAAGTAAATTTTCTAACTATTATTTCTTTAATATTAACTTTTTCTTAATCTGTTTCATAGCATATAACTTATCCTTAATTTTGACTAAATATACTTTTCCAAATGAACCCCTTCCTAATAACTAATTCTCACTTTATATATACTTTAATTGGCCAAACATCATTTTGTGTTATATTGAATGTATTTTATACTTCGAAATCTCCTAATTTCTTTTTTACATCATCTAATTATTATTTCAATTTTTGAATTAATTCTTCTGTAATTTCAATTGGTTCATCCAAACTCTAATTAGACAAAGCCACACTTGATTTCATTTGATTCTTTTCACCTTTTTTACAACATTATTCTAAAATTTATCCCATGTTCTTTATTTTATTTAACTTTAATAATATATTTATAGTAACTTCTATAAATCTCCTAAATACTTAGAGATTTAAAATAAGTCTTATATTGTATGAATATTAGAGTCTTTATTAATTTTAATATTGTTATACAAGAAATAACACATAAATAATATAAGTCTTTTGAAATAATATTTAAATTATCCCATTTCTATTTATTATTACAAATTAATATTTTATAAGTGTAATTAGTTTCATTAAATAATTTTAGTACAATAGTAAGGGAGAGATTTTATAGTGTGATAATTTGGCAATTAATCTTGCTATCAAAAGAAAAAATTGCTTTATAATTAGAAACAATTCATTTGATAGAATGTGATTTGGATCAATTTATACTAAAAAAAAATTATCTATTAGAAAAATATAAGATGAGAATCAAAACAACTTTAAAATTACTAATATTCAAATTATTTGTTGTGTTAATGATGATATTATAAATAATTTTATTGATTAATAATAATTATTTAAATATAAGAGATATGAATGAAAACTAGCACAAATATATTTAGATATTTAGAACCAATGAATCTAAGAATGATAATTCTATAATTAAATAGTTAAGAAAATCTATTGTAAAAAAATAACTCCCTCTTTTAACAGATGCTCAAAATACTTAACCTTCCTCAAACATTTAAATAGCAACTTAAAGAAGCGAAATGTAAAGATCTGGTAAGATATTTGTGTAGAAGAAAAATAAATTAGAGAGCAATAGAATTTAAAGAGAAAGAGAATGCTAGAGTATTTATTAAACAATTGTAAACTAAAAAGTTACCTAAAAATACACACTTATTGAACTATTTAAAAATTTTATAGAAAATTTCACTCAAATAATCAATATCAAAAATGAGAAGTATGCTCTCAATATAATTTTGAAGCTTATATAAAGCATACCTAAAATCTAGGATGTTTTAGATATTCACAAAAGCAAATTTTAAGGAATTACAGCTGATTAAATGATAAAATAATTGATCCATCATTGGTTAGACCAATCAATATTTTAAGATTATAGAAAATTTAAGTTGGATCCAATTTATATAACTTCAGTTGATGAAATTAATAAAAAGTTTGAAGAAACCTTATTAAATCTCTATGATGAATAAATTAATTAATTTTCAAATAGAATGATAAACTAAATATTTTCATTAAAGTAAAGATAGTTAAATTTATTATAGAGAAAAATAATTTTATATTGAAGGATAAGTGAAACTATCAAATAGAGGAAACTAATAATTATATTAGAAAACATTATAGTTAATAGATCGCAAACCTAATTACAGAGCATTAACTTCTGATGTAGTTGAACGGTTATAGATTTAAGAAGAAAAACTAGGAAAATTTGATTTAATACAAAACAAAGAAAGAAGAAAGCAAATGAGTTTAAACCTATTTGTTTAAAAAATAAGAGCAAACTCTAAATATATTGATTAGTGATATTAGAATTTGATAATAGAAATCTTAAATAATGAATATATTTTATTGATATTTTTATAAGGATTTTTGAATATTACAAATTTAAATAAAGAAAAAAAACAGATTTAAACATCGATAAGATTTACTAATTTTAAACTAAATGGCAATATTGATCATTTCATATTTTCCAAAATATTCTTATGCTATACTATTTATTTTTTCTCTTAATTTAAACATTGATTAGATAAATGTTTATTAATATAAATAAATTTATTGTTGTTTATATAAATAAGGCTGAATAAATCTATTGCTCTAAAATTTATAAATTGTTGTTTCTTAAATTGTATCATTGTTTACTAATAATTCATACATATCGGGATATTCTTTGATTGAATTATCTTAACAAAAATTCACAAAAGTTATTTTTGTATCTTAACGCTTTAAATGAAGAATTATTGACAAGGATCTTTTTATCTGCCCTTATGTGAAATAGATACACTTATTTTTTAATATTCTTTATATTTATCAGAAAACAATGGCGGCTAAGACTAAACTGGCTGCTAGTATAGCTCCATTCTTGGTTGCAGCAGCTGGAGCTGCTGGAGTTGCTGGAGTTGCTGGGGGAGGAGTGGTTGTGCTGGCAGCTGCTTCAGCATAATGTAAACGGAAGTTCACTAAAATAAAATCTTTTTTTACATCTCTCTGATTCTTCTTCCTCTTCTGATTCCTCCTCTGATGATGATTAAGCATCTGATTCTTCCTCTTCTTCTGATTCTTCTTCAGATGATGATTATGCATCTGATTCTTCCTCTTCTTCTGATTCTTCTTCAGATGATGATTAAGCATCTGATTCTTCTTCCTCTTCTTCTGATTCTTCTTCTGATGATGATTATGCATCTGATTCTTCTTCTTCTTCTGATTCTTCTTCTGATGATGATTAAGCTTCTGATTCTTCTTCCTCTTCTGATTCTTCTTCTGATGATGATTAAGCATCTGATTCTTCTTCTTCTTCTGATTCTTCTTCAGATGATGATTAAGCATCGGATTCCTCTTCCTCTTCTGATTCCTCCTCAGATGATGATTAAGCGTCAGATTCTTCTTCCTCTTCTTCTTCTTCTTCTGATGATGATTAAGCGTCAGATTCCTCTTCCTCTTCTGATTCTTCTTCAGATGATGATTATGCATCTGATTCTTCCTCTTCTTCTGATTCCTCCTCAGATGATGATTAAGCCAAAAGTTCTGAGCTTTCTTCTGATTCTTCCTCTGATGATGATTAAGCATCACTACTGCTTGATTAAGGATGTTTGGAGATATGCTTGTTACTTGTGGCAGCTAAAAGTATATTATTTCAGTTGAGTCAGGAGATATGAATTTGTGAATAAATAAATAATATATGGGGGTTAGTGTGAATATAAATGTGTAGTTTACCTTGTGCGCTAAAAGCAAGCATGGAGATGAGCAATAATGCAAGAAGTGTTTTGGACATCTTCGTTAACTTTTATTATTATTTAAATAAAAATTCAAATCCAAATTTGCTTTAAACTCTAATAATGCGTAATTATCATTTCTCAAATCTTTTTTGATTCTCTAGTAAAATTAAAATAAAATATTTATTTAAAGTTAATTCTCTTATTATTGTTAGATTAAGTAACAATTTATTGAAAGAAACTTATATATTGTAAAATTTTGATTATCGCCGTTAGACTTAAATTTTTCAGTTTATTTTATATTCTTTTAATGAAGAAAATGTATAATTTAGGTTAGAGATATGGAAGTCAATTATTAAATTAAAATATTTAAAAATAAATTATAATTAGATAATTCAAACTAAAAAGCATACAAGAGCTTTCAATTAAGGAGTAATTAGAGTTTCTCTAACCTCTGTTAAGTATATTTTTGTAAATTAAGATGCATTGAGTTTAATATACTTTCATTTTAATTGGATGCAAGGATAAATCATTTGATTTTCAAATAATTATTTCTGGAATAGCTGATTGTCAATTACATAAAATTATATAATTATTTTTTTAGTAAATCTTCATTATTAATAATTTAGAACATAATTATTGTATAATAGTTAAATCTAATTAAGCAAAATGACAAGAATGAGTTTATAAATAAAATCAAATTTAACAAATAAAAATATTATTTCTGCACCTTTAAAAGAATATAATACTACTTTTTAGATCATGAGAAATTAGCCAATTTTCAGGTTGATTATTTATTAAATATAACATTTAATAAATCCATTAATTAAAAACAAAGTTATTGTTTGAGTTAATGCTTTGAATATTCTATCCTATTTATTATCATCTTATTTAATTTTAAAATAATAACCTATCTTTTTGGATTTTGATTTCTTTATTCTTAACTTTTTTAAGTTGCTTTATAATAGTTAAATGATTTATTTTTAATTTTAATATAATTAATATATAAAATTTAAACATAAGTTCATTAATTTTAGAAAAAAACCATTTAAACTTAAATTATCATAAAATTTTTAAGCAAAATATGTTTTTTTAGGTCAATTAATGTTGAAACATTTAAACTTTTCTAAAAGTTTGGAAAGTGAAATATTCCATTCAACTTACAACTTGAATAATTTAGGGAATAACAATATTTTCTAGTTTTCAATTGATTCATCTATTTACAATTTTATAATTTTACTTGCCAACAGTACTTCCAAATCAAAAATATGTAAAATAATTTATTTTCCATATTTCTATTTTTATTAGAATCACACTTTCTTACTTAATTTAAAATTTATAATAAAAGATTCTTTTTATAACTGTTTGTAAAAATTGTGAAACATTACAGAAGTTTTTAAGTTAAATGTTGTAATCATAAAAAATACTTTTCTAAATCATTTACATTATGATTCATAAACATTTTTAAGATTATTACCTCTAAACATGGTGATTTCTTTATTACATAAAATAATTAAAAATACTGGCTTCATTTTTTCCCTTTAAATTCTTCAATTTTAGTGTTTAATAATTAAAATAATTTTTTAATATTGAAAAAAACCCTTTTTTCTTTCCTTTTATGAGTTAAAATTCTAAAACCTATTTCAAAACTCAAATTCAAAAGATAATTGCTGATTTTTTATGAAGGAAATTATTCTTGCTNTAATAGTTAAATCTAATTAAGCAAAATGACAAGAATGAGTTTATAAATAAAATCAAATTTAACAAATAAAAATATTATTTCTGCACCTTTAAAAGAATATAATACTACTTTTTAGATCATGAGAAATTAGCCAATTTTCAGGTTGATTATTTATTAAATATAACATTTAATAAATCCATTAATTAAAAACAAAGTTATTGTTTGAGTTAATGCTTTGAATATTCTATCCTATTTATTATCATCTTATTTAATTTTAAAATAATAACCTATCTTTTTGGATTTTGATTTCTTTATTCTTAACTTTTTTAAGTTGCTTTATAATAGTTAAATGATTTATTTTTAATTTTAATATAATTAATATATAAAATTTAAACATAAGTTCATTAATTTTAGAAAAAAACCATTTAAACTTAAATTATCATAAAATTTTTAAGCAAAATATGTTTTTTTAGGTCAATTAATGTTGAAACATTTAAACTTTTCTAAAAGTTTGGAAAGTGAAATATTCCATTCAACTTACAACTTGAATAATTTAGGGAATAACAATATTTTCTAGTTTTCAATTGATTCATCTATTTACAATTTTATAATTTTACTTGCCAACAGTACTTCCAAATCAAAAATATGTAAAATAATTTATTTTCCATATTTCTATTTTTATTAGAATCACACTTTCTTACTTAATTTAAAATTTATAATAAAAGATTCTTTTTATAACTGTTTGTAAAAATTGTGAAACATTACAGAAGTTTTTAAGTTAAATGTTGTAATCATAAAAAATACTTTTCTAAATCATTTACATTATGATTCATAAACATTTTTAAGATTATTACCTCTAAACATGGTGATTTCTTTATTACATAAAATAATTAAAAATACTGGCTTCATTTTTTCCCTTTAAATTCTTCAATTTTAGTGTTTAATAATTAAAATAATTTTTTAATATTGAAAAAAACCCTTTTTTCTTTCCTTTTATGAGTTAAAATTCTAAAACCTATTTCAAAACTCAAATTCAAAAGATAATTGCTGATTTTTTATGAAGGAAATTATTCTTGCTATAAGTTGATAAGGAAAAAGAGAGCCATTTAATCAAAAAGAATAGAATCATATGATAAAATAATTTAGGTTATTGAAAAATGTACAAATTTGAATTAAAATTATTTATAATATAAAATACAAGGAAAATCTTCAAAAATTTTTAATTAACCATTAATTAAAAGTGGTTAATTAAAAATATCTTGATAAATTATAGATTATAGTTTGAATTGAAATAACTATAAATATAATTTTTTTATAGAAATTGAAATCTAATTATTTGTTCAAAATAATTAGAGGAACACAAGCTTAAGGTCATAGTTAAAAAAAGGATAAGAAATTAGTAATTATTAGGATAATAAATAACAACATTTAAAACAAAATATTATTATTTTATATATAACAATAATTGAAGTTGATTAATATTTATCTAAAGGTTCATTCCTTTGAATAACCAAAATTGTATTAGACAATAAAAATAAATAAATTATAATTATTTAAAATGAATTAATATTTAATTATAAACAAGAATAATTTATTATGTAATTTAATGATATTTTGAATATTTTATACATTTATTATCTCATTTAAATCCTTCCTTAGCAATTTATTCTAAAATTTCATTCCAATGTTATTAAATCAAATTTTTAGGTTAATTATTTATGGCTTCTAAAAATTATCCAATTTCAGTTGATCCTTAATCTAGAGTTGAGAATAATCCTTTATAAGTAGTACTTACTATCATATCATGAACTTTTTTTCCACAAATTTAAAGATGAGTGATAATATAATTTTCCTTTGAAAATGCATAGACGAATTTAGAAAATGCATTGAAATATGAATCTATTTCACTAATTTTAGGATTAAATGTTCCACCGTTAATCTTTTTAAATTCTCCTTCTTCAACCATTTCACAATAATAATATTCTTCTTTATCTATAATAATTATAAATTTAATATTTACCTTTAGACTTTAAAATAAACTATCTAGCAATTTAATAATCTCCTTCTTTTAATTTTTATGATTTTAATGTTTTATTAAATTATTCCATTAATAATTAACATAAGAAATTATTTTTAGACATTTCAATTGCTTCATCTATATTAGTAAATGGATCATTTTAAGAAATTAAATCTTTTCTTAAAAAGTATTTTCCTTTAAATTCATTTTAATCTGCCTCTTTTACAATACTTAAATAACCCTTAAAAAATGTAGAATCAGCATTTGGTTAAATACTTCTATTTAATTTGACATTACCCTTTCGATTCTTATTTAAACATTGTTCAAATAAAAAATATTTATTGTTTTTCAAAAGTTCTTTTGCTTTATTAAATTCAAAAGTAATCTCAAACATTTCATAATCTTTCAAATCAAACTAAGCATTCTAATCTTTTTCAATTTAGTAAATTTTATTAGGGGATTACATTAATTTATCCATTAAACCAATAACTTTATCATAATATTTATCATCTTGCATTTGCTTTGATAATTTCTTTAAAATATGATCTTTGATCTCTAATTTTTAATTACTTTATTCTATCTCAGACTTCATTCCTTAAATTATTACATCCATTTATTATTTAAATAATTGATTAGCAGCTTAATCATTTCTAATTTATTCATCTTTTTATTTTAAAGAAGTTTAAAGTTAATTTAATTTAATTTCTAAATTACTTATCTCTCCATCTTTTGTTGTTATCTATGTTTTAAACTATCTAATTTTTTCTTAATTTTCTTAATTTAATTTATTTTGATCATTAATATCTTTTTCCAATTTAATGATTTAATTTTTAAGTCTTGATATTTCATTTTAATTAACTTATCCTCCATTTTCTTTTATTTCTATTTCTTCTTTTAATCTTTATAATTAATTTTTTAACTCTAAACATTCTCTATCAATTGATTCTTTTTATTATTATAAGCTTTTATATTCATTTTTATATTTATCAGATTCTAATCCTTTTTTCCTAATTTCTTCTTTCTATTATTCAATTTATTCATTCAATTAATCTATATTTTAATTTAAATTGAATATTTGTTAAGTCTAATCAACAATTTTAGCCTCAAAATTTTATATATGATTTTGTAACTACTAGTTATCATACTCCAATTATTAAATGGTTAATGTTAATTATTTAATTTAACTTTATAATTTTTTATTTTCTATTTCTTTATTTGAAAGAGTAGAAGTTGCACCTTAAACTTCCATATGTGTATTCCTATAATTCATTTCCAATTCATTATTTTTATCTTTTAGTTGTTTTATATCTCTTTCATATTTTCTAATTTTCTCATTTAATTATGTAATAGTATTTTCAGATTAAGTTTAACTCTCATTAGCTTTATCTTTTTCTGATTTTAACAATTTTTTTTATTTATCTGTATCTTATTTTTAAATTTATAATTAATCTTATAAATCTTATATCTACTGTTATAAATTTGCTATATTCATACCATAATCATTATTTGTTTATTAAATGGCCAATTAATACTAATATATCTACTATATCTTTTATTCCATTTAAGCATTTAATTAACCATACCAAGTTTGCCATTGTTAATCTAAATTAGTTTTGTCTTAATTTATTTTATTTATTTCATTATTTAAATCTTCATTCTTTTTTTATAATTTATCATTGTTTGTCATTTATGTTTAAATATCATCCTATAATTATCTAATGTTCTCATCTTGAGCATTACATTTATTAGTTATCTGATTTAATTACAATTCAAGCCTATTATGTTTATCTTAAATTTCTTATATTTCTTAATCTTTTTCAGCTTTCATCTTTTCAATTTCTGCTTGTTTTGTTCTTAGAATATCAGCACTTTAACTTTTATTTGTTTCACATAATTATTATATTTCTATTTTATGCGACTTTTCTTTTTCTTTCATTTCTTCCACTAGTTTTTATAATTTCTATTAAGTCTCTAATAATTCTTCATAATTTGTTTCATTAATCTTTATCAATTCTTTATACTCCCTATAAAGATATTGAGCATCTAAGACCTTGTAGGAAATTTAGCCCTACATTTAATTATTTTTTGTTTAATATAAAGCAGTCGATGCACTATATACTTTATCGTAATCATCAATAAGAATGATATTATCAAAAGGTATTTTGCTGTTTATTTGTCTATGCAATACATTTTTTACTTGTAAGACATCGCACTATAAATAATATTACTTTCCATCTTAAAAAGTACAAATTATTGACTTAGAAGCCATTAATTATTTTTTTTAATAGAAATAAAAAATTGTTATTGAGTTTAAAACAAATAAGTAATAGAATTAGAAATTGTTAATCAATATTCGCACAGAACTTATTTAATTTTGGGATTAGGATAATAACAATAGAATTTAAGTGACTAATGTAAAAATCTTATTTTTTAATATATTACAATAAATTTTATCAAATAAAATAATCAACATAGAAAAAGAATAAATTTAATCAATACTATATTTCATGAGATAAAATCATTATAGGATTAGAGAATTGGTACCATACAATGAGGAATCATTATTTCAATTTGAAATAATTTCAGAAACCTAAAAAAATGAGTTATTAANTATTCATACCATAATCATTATTTGTTTATTAAATGGCCAATTAATACTAATATATCTACTATATCTTTTATTCCATTTAAGCATTTAATTAACCATACCAAGTTTGCCATTGTTAATCTAAATTAGTTTTGTCTTAATTTATTTTATTTATTTCATTATTTAAATCTTCATTCTTTTTTTATAATTTATCATTGTTTGTCATTTATGTTTAAATATCATCCTATAATTATCTAATGTTCTCATCTTGAGCATTACATTTATTAGTTATCTGATTTAATTACAATTCAAGCCTATTATGTTTATCTTAAATTTCTTATATTTCTTAATCTTTTTCAGCTTTCATCTTTTCAATTTCTGCTTGTTTTGTTCTTAGAATATCAGCACTTTAACTTTTATTTGTTTCACATAATTATTATATTTCTATTTTATGCGACTTTTCTTTTTCTTTCATTTCTTCCACTAGTTTTTATAATTTCTATTAAGTCTCTAATAATTCTTCATAATTTGTTTCATTAATCTTTATCAATTCTTTATACTCCCTATAAAGATATTGAGCATCTAAGACCTTGTAGGAAATTTAGCCCTACATTTAATTATTTTTTGTTTAATATAAAGCAGTCGATGCACTATATACTTTATCGTAATCATCAATAAGAATGATATTATCAAAAGGTATTTTGCTGTTTATTTGTCTATGCAATACATTTTTTACTTGTAAGACATCGCACTATAAATAATATTACTTTCCATCTTAAAAAGTACAAATTATTGACTTAGAAGCCATTAATTATTTTTTTTAATAGAAATAAAAAATTGTTATTGAGTTTAAAACAAATAAGTAATAGAATTAGAAATTGTTAATCAATATTCGCACAGAACTTATTTAATTTTGGGATTAGGATAATAACAATAGAATTTAAGTGACTAATGTAAAAATCTTATTTTTTAATATATTACAATAAATTTTATCAAATAAAATAATCAACATAGAAAAAGAATAAATTTAATCAATACTATATTTCATGAGATAAAATCATTATAGGATTAGAGAATTGGTACCATACAATGAGGAATCATTATTTCAATTTGAAATAATTTCAGAAACCTAAAAAAATGAGTTATTAAAAACATTTATTTTTTAATTTTTAAAACTAGTACTTCCATATAATCCTATATTATTTCCTAAAAGAGGTATTAGATATCTTTCTAATTGCATTCCATTATTTAGAATTAAAATAAAAGTAGATATAAGATAATAGAGTCAAATTTTATAACCAATTAGTATAGAAAAATCAAATGAATAAAATTATTATGATAATGAAAAAATCATTTTAGAAATATTGATATCTTATTAAATAAGTTAATAATATGAAAGATGGAGAACTATTATAAATAAAAAATAAAAGAAATGATAAGATAAAATCAATTATTTAGATTGAGAGGAGATATTATTTATATTAATTTATTATTTAATTATTTTATATTCATGCTCTTCACATCTATACTTAATAATTTTGAATCATTATTATTATATTCTAGCTCTTTCTCTAGGAGAAATAGTTAATTCTTCATCTGAGAAAATGTTTCCAACTATGTTTTTTGCTCTTGTACTTAAGGGTTATTATACTTCAATTTATTGATATTATTACTATAATTTTTTATTCGCAACAAAATAAGGTTGTTATGGGATTGTTGTTTTTGTTGTATTCTAAGAAATTCCAATTCTAGAAGTAAATGGTTAAGGTATATTGGTTGGAGATTTGTTATTTTTATATGCTTATGGTGTTGATAGCTTATTAGCATTTCTTGCTGTTTCTGGGATAGATTATATTTTATTATCTATTATACTGTTTTATAGTTCTGTTGATAACTACTTATTTTCTTCAAACCAAAATGGTTATTTCACAATATTTTGAGAGTCAAAGTATTTTCTATTTTGATAAATCCATTTGATTTATGTAGAGGAACTGATTGTTGCCCAATATATTTACTGTACTGAAAGCAATTGTTATAATGGCATATATCGAAAACAATCAAGTAATTTGCACAACTATGTTTATTTTATGTTATTACTTCCTAAGTTGAAAATTTGTACATAACCATACAATCATTCCACAAAACACAACTTATTTCAATAAAAATATTTTTAGAATCTTATTTATCCAATTACATTAATGAATTTATGCACAAATTTAAAATTTATACACATGAATTTAATAGGTTATGTAATTTGAAAAGGTATAATATTTTTTGTTCCATTGTTATGCAACCTGTTTGTGACTACATATGTAATTCTAATTTCTTTTATTAGTAATTTCTGTACTATAAATTGGTATCTCTAAAATTATTATTTTTCTTAAATAAATTAAATTGTTAGAATTGCTACTCTCTTGTACTTTCTGAATATTAAGTAAATGTTGAATCTTAATCAAAAATTGGATATTAGCCTATTTTGCAGGCATAAAACAATTTTAAATTTTATGCTAATTTCATTAAATACATCAAATAGTTTATCACAAAATTGCTAAACTATTGATTTTATAACACATGTATAGTTGAACCTTCCCTTATCATTTCTTCAGCTATAGTTTCTCCAATCTAAAATTCATATAAAATTAGATGAATTGTTAAAGTAATTTTTGTTGCTATATATCCAGCTAAAGGTTTTGTGGTGATTGCCTTAAAAAATTGCTATAAATATTCTGATCCTGTTAAATATATTCCATTGCATTCTGGACCAAATCCTTCAAAGCATTCAATTAAATAAAGTATATCTGTCATCATAATAGATGGATTATTTTGCATCAAAGAACTATTATTCAATTTTTAAACAAAAGGTGTATTCTATTTAGACACTAATGAAGATAATAAATTGCTTATAGATCTCATTATTATAAATATTTATATTTATTATTTTTTATATTGCTATTTTAATTTCTATCAAGAAAATACTCAAATGAATAAGAGAACCTTTAAAGTTTATTTTTAAAAAGGCTAAATCTGTAAAGAATATTATTGTGAATATCAATAATTAAAGATATAAGTAGCAAAAGATTATAATGGAATTCCTTTCGATTGTTTATTATTAATCGATTAAAATAATTAAGTCTATTCTGCAACATAGTTAATAATCTAAAAATAATTTGAATAATATTAATCCTTTTATGTGTATGATGTAAGAGAAATGTTTTAAGAGAATCTAGAAAGGTATATTATCGTTGATAAATAGATAAAAACAATAATAATATAATGAAAATTAAGAAATTTAATCTTTAAAAGTAAAACTATATGACTATGATTAATAAATATAGAAGTAGGAGAAAAAAATTTCTCAATTTTAAATTGAATTTTAAAATTAAAAAGCTGAATTAGAATAAGAAATTATTAGATTAAATATTAAGATTAAATTTATGAATGATGAAAAATAAAAAAATGAATATAATTTCCTTAACTTAATAGATGAAAAAATGATTCAAATCAAAAAAGCTGAAACTAAATAAGAACTTACTGAAAGTGAAATTGAAAAATATAAAACAATAATATAGTAATTTTAAACAGAAATTGAATATTAATAGTCTAACAAATAATAAGATATTAACAAAGTTGAAGAAAAAAATAGAAAAACTATTTAGCAATTATAAGAAGAATTATCATAACTAGAAATTAAACTTAGAAAGAAAGATCAAGAAATAACAGATATGTAAATGGGCTTTAAAGCATAAAAAGAAGAAGATATGGTATTAACTGGATTCTCTTTAATTGCTTTCAAAAAAAATGAACAGATTATGTATGAAAATATTTAATTAAAGAGTAAAGTTGAATTTTTGACATAAAAACTTAATAATTTATAAAGCAGTAATTCATAAATTACTTAAGCAAAATGAAATTATTAAACTGGATTGTATTATTAAATCATATCATTTATATAAAAATTAAATTAATCAGTTTTTTATATATAATTCATTGACATGCTTTATTTTCAATTTTATATATTATATTTATATGATAATTGTGATTTTATATAATTTATATCTTCCTTTGCATCAAATTTTCTAATGTGACCATTAAATATATTTTTTATTGAAATCTCCTAAAATATCAATAAATAAAAAAATACCAGTCTGCCTTAATTCATCTTAATGAACATTAACTTCCATTTCTTCTAACAATATAGTTTTCGAATCTGAATTATGAAGTTTAACAACCTTTTCTAATAATTTATTATCATTTTGAGTCCAATATTGTCTTTTCTAGATTGAGAATGAATGTTTTTTTGTTTTTAAATTAAGCATTTAAAAAATTATCAAAGTTCTGATAATTGCTATATAGGATACTGTTTCAATTATTGAAACCACATAAATTATAGAACCTTTAATCTAAGTGGAAAAAAACAATCAATTATTAGCTCCTATAATTTTATGTTTCTAAGAAAAATTTAAATCAAAGATGTTATATATTGATTAATTTCACTTATTCATTATATATTAAATATTTATTTTAGTTGATTTTGAAAGATTTCATCTAATTACATTATTTTTCTTATTTCTAAAAAATAATTTATAATATTCTTTTTTATATTAATATTTTGAATAGTTAACAAGTCAAAAAATATATACATTTAGATTTAAATTGGAAGTTAACCAGTTCTAGTAAACTTGTCAATATAATAAATATATATAGTGAAATATAAAACAATAATCCAAACAGCTTAGTTAGGTAATTCAAATAAGACAATAACTAATCTAATAGATAATTGAAGAAAACTTTGATTACTTTATTATCAATATTGATATTTATTAAGTAAATCAAACAATTAAATCATTATTTGTTTATAAACCTAAAATATAAATTTAGATAAATATTATTAATTTTTAAATTATCTATTTATTATTATTATTATTATTCTAATAGATTTGTTTGGAATTACTCTCAACAACATATTATAATAAAAACAATTGAGATAGTTTCACTTATTTTTAAGTAACCTGAACTTATTTGAAGTAATTAATCAATTAATTTTTATCCTATAACTTTATATATATCATTTCATTTTTATTTTTTCTTAAAAATTCAAAATTTAATTTATCCAATTCTAAAGATGGTTTTATTTAGATTCCTATAGTTTCTTATTATCTTATATGTCATATATAAATCATATAATAAAGTGCAAATTTAACAAAAATTTTATTAAGCAAATTTATTACTAAAAAAATTCTAAATTCTATTAATAATATTTAATGTCAAATTGTAAAATCATTTGCGAGATGCCTAATAAGGAAATTATTCATATTGATTGTGAACTCTAAAATGTCAAAAATGAATTGCTAAAAAAAACAAATTAAATACATCATGAAAACATGATTCTTATTGATATTTCTGAAACATAATATAAATCATCAAATTCTGAAACTTAAAATAATTAGATGAAGGATTTAATATACTTTAAGGTTTATGACGCTAATTAACTTTATAAAGAGTTTAAGGAAATTGAAAACATAAAAAATGAATAAGAAAAATAAATTATAGTATTTTAGGATAAAAATACAAAACTTGAATTAGAATTAAATTAGATAATTAATAAAAGCAATAGTCAAAAATAAAAGATTAAAAAATTAAAAGAAGAAAATTAAAAGTAATAAAATAACAATCATGAATTACACATATAAGTAGTTTCAATAACTTCTGAAAAAAATGCAATAAATTAAGTTTGGCAAATTTGTTTGAATTAAATGTCTTAATTAATGTAACAACTTTATCTTAATGCTGCTTAAACAAATAATACTTTTTAAATTGATAATTTAGAAAATCTATAAATTTAGATTAAAGATTTATAAGATTAATTATAAATTTAAAAATAAGATACAGATAAATAAAAAAAATTGTTAAAATAAGAAAAAGATAAATCTTATGATAGTTAAACTTAATCTGAAAATACTATTACATAATTAAATGAGAAAATTAGAAAAAATGAAAGAGATATAAAACACCTAATAGAAAAAAATAATGAATTGGAAATGAATTATAGGAATACACATATGGAAGTTTAAGGTGCAAATTAAGAAAATAAAAAATTATTAAGTTAAATTAAATAATTAACATCAACCATTTAATAATTGGAGTATGATAAGTAGGAGTTATAAAATCATATATAAAGTTTAGAGGCTAAGATCGTTAGTTAGATTTAACAAATATTCAATTTAAATTAAAATATAGATTAATTGAATGAATAAATTGAATAATAGAAAGAAGAAATTAGGAAAAAAGGATTAGAATCTGATAAATATAAAAATGAATATAAACACTTATAATTATAAAAAGAATCAATTAATAAAGAATGTTAAGAGTTAAAAAAATAATAATAAAGATTATAAGAAGAAATAGAAATAAAAGAAAATGGAGGATAAGTTAATTAAAATGAAATATCAAGACTTAAAAATTAAATCATTAAATTGGAAAAAGATATTAATGATCAAAATAAATTAAATTAAGAAAATTAAGAAAAAATTAGATAGTTTAAAACATAGATAACAACAAAAGATGGAGAGATAAGTAATTTAGAAATTAAATTAAATTAACTTTAAACTTCTTTAAAATAAAAAGATGAATAAATTAGAAATGATTAAGCTGCCAATCAATTATTTAAATAATAAATGGATGTAATAATTTAAGGAATGAAGTCTGAGATAGAATAAAGTAATTAAAAATTAGAGATCAAAGATCATATTTTAAAGAAATTATCAAAGCAAATGCAAGATGATAAATATTATGATAAAGTTATTGGTTTAATGGATAAATTAATGTAATCCCCTAATAAAATTTACTAAATTGAAAAAGATTAGACTGCTTAGTTTGATTTGAAAGATTATGAAATTTTTGAGATTACTTTTGAATTTAATAAAGCAATAGAACTTTTGAAAAACAATTAATATTTTTTATTTGAACAATGTTTAAATAAGAATCGAAAGGGTAATGTCAAATTAAATAGAAGTATTTAACCAAATGCTAAATCTACATTTTTTAAGGGTTATTTAAGTAGCGTAAAAGAGGCAGATTAAAATGAATTTAAAGGAAAATACTTTTTAAGAAAAGATTTAATTTCTTAAAATGATCCATTTACTAATATAGATGAAGCAATTGAAATGTCTAAAAATAATTTCTTATGTTAATTATTAATGGAATAATTTAATAAAACATTAAAATCATAAAAATTAAAAGAAGGAGATTATTAAATTGCTAGATAGTTTATTTTAAAGTCTAAAGGTAAATATTAAATTTATAATTATTATAGATAAAGAAGAATATTATTATTGTGAAATGGTTGAAGAAGGAGAATTTAAAAAGATTAATGGTGGAGCATTTAATCCTAAACTTAGTGAAACAGATTCATATTTCAATGCATTTTCTAAATTCGTCTATGCATTTTCAAAGGAAAATTATATTATCACTCATTTATAAATTTGTGGAAAAAAAGTTCATGATATGATAGTAAGTACTACTTATAAAGGATTATTCTCAACTCTAGATTAAGGATCAACTGAAATTGGATAATTTTTAGAAATCATAAATAATTAACCTGCAAATATGATAAACTAACATTGGAGATAAATTGTAGAAGATATTGCTAAGGAAGGATTTAAATGAGATAATAAATATATAAAATATTCAAAATATCATTAAATTACATCATAAATTATTCTTGTTTTTAATTTAATATTAATTCATTTTAAATAATTATAATATAATTAATAGTATTTTGAATAAATATTATAATTATATTTATAATAATGTTAATATTTATATAGTTATATTTCATTGATACTATTACAAAGATTGAAAATATCTGTTGAATAGGTGGTTCTTATATTTTATAGATTTAATATAATAATTTTATAACAAAATAAATATAGAAATTTCAACTATATCATCAAGGATTAGTTATGTTTGCTAATAAGATATAATAAATAACTTACCTATACAATCTAATGTAAATTCATCAATATATCCATTCAAACAATAACAACTGCTTCCTTATTATGTAAATGTATTCTATGATGCAAGAGAAAAAAGTTATATTATCTTTGATAAATAAATAGATAAAAACAATGAATTAGAATGAACATTAACTTCCATTTCTTCTAACAATATAGTTTTCGAATCTGAATTATGAAGTTTAACAACCTTTTCTAATAATTTATTATCATTTTGAGTCCAATATTGTCTTTTCTAGATTGAGAATGAATGTTTTTTTGTTTTTAAATTAAGCATTTAAAAAATTATCAAAGTTCTGATAATTGCTATATAGGATACTGTTTCAATTATTGAGATCAGATAAATTATAGAAAGCTGTAATCTAAGTGGAAAAAAACAATCAATTATTAGCTCCTATAATTTTATGTTTCTAAGAAAAATTTAAATCAAAGATGTTATATATTGATTAATCATTTTAATTAGATAACTCACGTCTGTTTAGAAATTGATTACAAATCTAGACTTTTGTTAAATAAATTATCATTAAGCCTTTATTTTATTTTATCTTTTTATTTAAATTCTACTTTCTTTTGTTTCTTTTACAAACTTTTATACGAGTAGATTATTACAAAGTTTTTATATTAGTTTTGTTTTTCAAATCTTTAAAACTGAAACTTCGATAAAAGATAAGTTAAGTTCATCTGCAAAAGATTTTTATAAATATAATTTAATTAAAATGTCATAAACAGAATTACAATAACTTGCTGATTCGAGTAGAACTTTAAATACTGTAAAATCTATTTTGAAGAATATCAAAAAAGATGAATAAACAACTAATACTCGAATAGATTCAATGGGAAATATAATTATTAAAGGTGGCAAACATAAAATAACTTTTAAATCAATATCATATGAACCAATTGCTGTGAATTTAACTAGGAATAAAATATAAATAGATAGTGATTCATCAGATTCTGAATGCGAAATTCGCTTATCTAATGTTAATTAAAGTATTCAGAAGACAAACGAGGAAGAAAAAAATAAAAATTAAAAACTATAACCACTAATTAATAATGAATCAAATTGTTGCATCGTATTTTGATATGACATTTCTTATTATATTTGATTGTCTCCCTTAAATTTAAAACAATTTAAACAATTATAGAAAGGTTGTTCTTTTAGCTTCTATCAAATTACATAATACATTTAAAACAAGATGTACATCTAGTATTTTTTATTACATACTCAGTTTTATTATATAAAATGCAAAATTGGTTTAAACCCATGAAAGTTTGGTTTTCGAATATATAAAAATAATAATATATGCGTTATTAAAATATGATCATTAGATCTGAACTTAAGTAAAGGTTCTAACATCAATTTTTTTTAGGATTAGCATATATTCTATTATGAGAGAGTTTTATGAATTCTATGTCTTTTAAAAAAGAATTAAAAAGATATATATTAATGCGAAAAAGAATATAAAAATTGAATATTATTTGCAATTAATATATATATATATATAAATCTTGGGAATTATAAAAAATATTCTTAGCCTTTTATATTGAATTAGATATATGTTATTTTAATAGTCAATAATAAATATCTATGTTGTTTTATTAGCCAATAATAAATACCTCATATGTATTCAGACTAAGATTATATATAATTATGTATTATATGATAATTTGATCAAAAATATTACACTCTTTATTATTAATAAATGATGAATTTTACAAATTTATGAGGTAATTTGTTGTTTAATCAATCTATCTATAATTTATTTCTTCTTATACATGATAAGGTAAATAATCGAATTAAACAGAATGAAATAAATTTATTTGCCTAAATAATTTAAAAGATGCAAGGAAATGAAGAAAAGCTTCATAATACATCATTATAACAAATTATAAAGAGTTGTATTGGTCTAAAAATAACAATCAGGCAACCTTAATCCAAATCCTTTTTACAATATAATATTCTAGATTATATTAGAATTGTTTGAATCTAATCTAGCTATATAAATTTTGGTGTTCTAATTTACAAATATTTGATTTTTTTTAAACTACCTTCTTTTCTTATAAAATTATTATAGCTGTTCTTAATTAATATCAATAATTATATTTAAGATTGTAAGTGTTAAACCTTATAATTAATGTAAAATCTTATTTAAATTCAATTTACTTATCTATCATATTCTATATTCAACTTAAAACACTGAATCTAAGTTATTGTATAATGTTTCTTGAAATTTGTTATTAGAAAATTTAAGCTAGGATTTTATTTTCATCATCATCTCTTAGATACCCAAAATATATTATATAATCATTAATTCTTATTTAGATTTATATAATTGGTATGATATTTTAAGACTTTTAAAAGGTTAATATCAATTAATATTATCATTAAATCAATGACGTATTCAATAATAGCTCTTTGTATATTATTGACAATAGTGAATGGAAATGTGGAACAAAGGATAGAGAAACTCATGGGTTTGTAATAAAATTATTAGCATACTCAATCTGAAAGTTTCTTCTATTACACTTAGGTAGCAAAATGTAGTTTGAAGGTAAATCAATTGATAATTGTTTGTAGAGTATATCAAATTGGAATTGTGGTTCATTTTGTGAGCATCATCCAGATATGGTTGAAGTTAAGGCATTCTATAAGTCTGATCATCATGCATAGGCATATGTAGGATATAATAAAAAAGAAAATTTGGTGGTTGTTGTTTATAGAAGTATGAAATGAATAATATAATTTTAGGTACCTAAGACTTTATCAACTGGTACAATAACATAAAGTTCTTTAAACATGATTTTGGAGATTGCAAAAATTGTAAAGTTCATTTAGGATTTTGGGAAACGTATGATGACGTATCATTAGAAGTGTTGGCTGCGGCAAAACATTTGAAAGAAAAATATCCAACTTCAAAAATATTGGTTACAGGACATTCATTAGGTGGTGCAGTAGCTTATTTGGCTGCAGTAGACTTAAAGAAATTAGGTTACAATATTGACTATTTCTTTACTTATGGAGCTCCTCGTATTGGAACTCATGAATTTGCTGTTTGGTTTACTAGTTATGTTGGTGCAACAGAACATTGGAGGGTTACCCATTATAGAGATATGGTAATTCATTAACCACCTTCATCATTCTCTTATAAACATCCACCTTAAGAAGTTTGGTATGCTCATGATAATAAATCATATAAGGTAATTAAGTATATTAATTTAGATATGTTCAAGTGGAATTGATGAGGATCCAACTTGTGCCAATTCAATCATTGGTGATTCTGCTGCTGATCACACAAGTTATTTTAATGTTAGTGGGGCATGTACAGAAGAATTCACAGAAGATATTGAAATTTGATTTAATATTAATAATTTGTATGGCAGATAAAAAAAAATAATAACAATAAGAAGAACTTGAACCTATAGTTTAATAGGAAAGTTTATAATTTAAACCAGGAGAGTATTTAGTGCACATTCTGTTGTAATAAACAAGAGCATTATAAAATCCTAATGACAATGAAAGTACTATAGATCCATTAATTCAAATTGAAACAATGGACTAGAAGAAATTCAGTTCTCAAAAGAAGGGAACTGGATCAAATAGTACTTTAGTATGGAATGAGCATTTCTATTTCAAAAGATCTTTTTCAAATGGTTGGTAAATTTAATCTTAGCATGTGAAAATTTCAGTATTAGATCACAAAGTATTTGGAAGGAATGCAGTAGTAGGAATCTATGAATTAGATTTCTCAACTATTTATATGATGGATAATCATGTATTGTTACATAAATGGTTGGTAATGAAATGAATTATATAATTAATAGGGATTGATTAATCCAGAGAAAGACTTCAATAAAATAACTGGATATTTAAAAATGAGTATTAATGTAGTACATGAATCAGACAAATAAACTACTTTAATAATGGATAATGAGATTAAGGAGAGAGGAAAGATAGAGGAAACAAAAAATAATCTCTTTGCTGAAGGTGAATTACTTTTACCTCCTCATATTCAAACAAAAGGACAATAATTAAAAATTACTTTAGGTAGAGCTAGTAATTTAATGAAAATGGATTCAATGTTGGGATCTATTGATCCATATTTAGTATTTGAAATTGGTGGTTAAGAAATTTAAACTGATTTGATTAAAAATCAAAATGCTCCAAATTGGGAAATGAATCTATTTGTAAATATATTGAAAATATTAATTATTAGTTACCTGTAATGACACCATGTTAAAGTGAATATTTGATAATGAGATTATTTGATTATGATATGGGTGGAAAGGATGAAATAGCAGGTAGTTAATTATTTAAGATCTCAGAAATTTTAAGTGGTTAGGTAATTTATATATATATATAATATTAAGTTATAATAACCTAAATGGTATCATATTTATGGAGCACATATAGATGCAGAATCAGATTAAAGAGTGTATTTATGTAGTCATCCAGATTTGGGAACTTGTTATGCAGGTAGAATATTATTATCAATGGAATTGGTTGATTCAGAATTACCTAAAAAGGATAAATAAAAAATAACTGATTAAAAAACACTTGAAAAAATACGTACAGATGTATCATATTAATGGTCATTTTAATGTATGGTCTATTTTGCACTCAATTTACCAGTAGATGATGATTCATATTCTATTAAAATTAAATGGGGGGAAAATGAATGCAAAACAAGTTCTGAAAAAGCTAAAAATGGTGTTGTTGAATATTATAAATACTTGACTATTGATAATGTTAGATTTCCAACTAAAGAAATATCAGAATTACCAGATGTCTTTATATATTTAATGGATGGTGATAAACCTATATGTTTTAAGAGATATAAATCATACAATCTTAATCCAACTGCTGAACATCCTGAAGGACATCATTTTACAGTCACTTTAATTCCTGATAAGTCTCTCAAAAATACACCTATGGATCATCCTGGTATTGTTAAAATTAAATTTCTAATCTAACCTACAGGAGGACAAGCTAAGATACAATAAGTTGTGAAACCTTAAAGAGATGCCAGTAGTTTTCTATATGTCAATTTATTCTAAGCTCATGATCTAGCTCCTACTGATATGGATGGTTTAGCTGATCCTGTTGTTGATATACTCTTTTATGATTAAAAATAGACTACTATTTTAATTAATGATACAACTGCACCTATTTGGAATACTTAACTTAAGATGCCAGTATATAAATTTGAGAATGATTCCTTCCCTCCTATTATATTAAAAATATTTGATCAAGATAAAGTTAGTAGAGATTTTATGGGATAATTGACTATAGATTATTAAAAAGGATTAAAGAAAGGATTTATTACTAAAAATTAATCTACTATAACTAAACCTTAATGGATAGATGTATATCTATATGGAAGTAAGGCTGGATAAGTATTGTTATCTTGTAATTATATTGATAATGCTACTATAAAAATACCAAATTAAATTAGTCCTCCTAGAATTAAACATTTCATTAAAATTAAATTATTAGGTCTTCGAAATCTTAAATCATTTGGTCCATTGCCTGTTACTAAAGCCTTTGCTAAATTCAATATACAATCAATAAGAGCTAAGGATGAACCTTTATCATTAAATAATGGAAGTGAAATCATTACTTAACCTAAAGATGCTGGTCCTAATCCTAATATAACTTCTATAATTTGTTTAGAGGTTAATCTTCCTGAAGATGATTCTTTCATGCCAAAATTCATTGGGAGTGTTCATGATTATATTCTAAAAGGACTCATGTAACCTCTTATAGGATAATTTTCAATAGATTTAAAATTGTAGAAGTTAAAAACATTGAAATAAATAGAAGAGAAAAAGGATATAGCCAAGAGAGTATTAAATGGAACAATTTAAGTGGATTAAAACATAATTCATTTACCAAGTTTAGATTTGGGAGTTGGAATAAAGATGGGAGCATTGTTATCTATGGCTTCTGGAGAATAATTTAATGAAGAAATCAATAATTTATTAACTTAATTAGGAATTCTGAGAAACAATTCAATTCATATGGATTAGATAATTAAGTATATTGAATATGATAAAAATGAAGAAGAGGGTACATTTTTTGAAGTAGATAAACCTGATAGCAAATACTATTTACCATTAGGTTATGATACCTAAACATAAAAATCTTAGTTATATGTATAGAGAAAGAAATTAGGAGGTTAACAAATACAAAATAAATCATTAAATTAAGTTGAATTATAAATAAAATCTTCTCAATAAGGACAATAGGGATTAATAAAATCTAATGTACATTATCGTTTATGTTTACCATGTCCATTAGAAGATACAGTATTTATGCAATAGAAAGTTTTTGATATATTTCCATTAAGGAAAGGAAGTATAAATTTGAGAGAAGTAGAAAGTATGGCTGAGATAATTTTGGGAGTGAAAGAGAATCAATAAAATACTGGGAAATTAAAAGGTTGGGTGGAAGTTATTTCACAATAAGATTTGGAGAAACTATAAGCTTAACCTGAATTTAAATTGATTAAGAATGAATATGATTTTACATCTGGTAAAAGTGATACAAATTTAACTGATAAAGAATTAGTAGTGAAAAATTAAGTTACCATTAGATTGTATATAATTGATTGCTCTAATTTACCACCAAAAGATTAAGATTCAAAGTCTGATCCATATTTAAAAATAAGATTGGGTAAAGAATCTATAGATGATGTTGAAAATAAGATAACAGATAATTGTAATCCATAATATTACAGAAGATATGATATTACAACAGAATTACCAGGTGCATCTGAATTAACAATATAAGTATGGGATTATGATGATTTTATGTCTGATGAATTAATAGGATAAACTGTAATTGACATAGAGGAAAGATATTTTTAATAAAGATTCAGATAATTAAAATAAATACCTATTGAAACTCGTTAATTAATACATCCAAGTTCTTCTATGCCATAAGGATAAATTCGTTTATTTTTAGAAATAATACCATCAAAATAAACTTCAATTCTTAAAAATCCATGGTTTATTGAATAAAGACCTAAAGCTAAACATTTTATTAGATGTGTTGTGTGGGATGTGTTAGATGTACCATCACATGACGATGAAGGAAGTTCTGATCTATATGTTGTAGGATATGTAGATTAAAATTAGAAATAAAAAACAGATACACATTTTCGTAGTTTCAATGGAAAGGGTTCATTTAATTGGAGAATGGTATTTCCAATAGAATTACCATAATTACAATAATGTGTTTTAACATTTTAAATATTTGATAAAGATATATTTACATCTGATGATTTTATATCTGATTGTTCTATAGATATTACAGAATTATGTAGAAGAGCTTTTGAAAATGAAACTAATATTAAAATGTATTCTTAAACTGAACCACCTTCTGATGGTATTCTTAAATAAGATGCTTCAACAAAATAAACAAATAAAGGAATCTTATATGAAAAGAATGTGATTCAGACTATAAATACTGAAAAGGCAGGTTATAAGAGTAATTAATAGAATGGAAAATTGGTAGTTTCAATTGAAATAGTGTCAGAATAGTTTCATAATAAGAATCCAGTAGGTTTAGGTAGATCTTAACCAAATCATTCACCAGTATGTCCTGAACCTACAGGTAGAATAGAATGGACTTGGAATCCTTGTAAAATGCTTGTAAGATAATAATAATTTAATTTATATAGAATTAACTATTGGGACCAAAGGCCATAAGATATTTATTATTAGCTATTTGTTTTATGTTTGCTGGTTACATATTAGTGATGCTATTTCCAATAATAACTGGTAATTTGATGACTAGAATATTTACAGGTTGATATAATAATATAATTTAAAGAAATATTATTATTATTTTAATTTATATATTAAATAATAATAATATTAAATTTAATCAGAAATTTAAATATAAAAAATGATGATAACAATGTTTTCTTAATTATCTAATTCATTTTTAATATAATAAATAGTATTTATTTTTAATAAGAATTATATAATATTGTTTTATTTATATGAATTTAATATTAATTAATTATTGTTGTGTTTAATATTTATGAATTAAAAATTGTTTTCTTAAGCTTAAGATGAATTTTAAACTGAAACCATTTCTTTTAATGCTACATTACCTATAAAAAATGATTCAAAAATAGAATAAAATAATAATAATACATAATATAGTTAATTTGTACCAAAAAAGAGTAGATAATCTACTTCAATGGTTTTTTCAATTTAAGCTCAAGAATAATTTGATTTAGATGAATTAACCAAGTAACCTTATTTCAAAGAAGATAAATCAAATACAAAATTGAGTAAAAAAACTAATTAAGTTCATAACACACCATCAATTAAATAGATTTAAGTTGATCCAAAATTTTATTCATAGAATAAAACTAAAAAAAGAAGAATTTTATCTGAAAACTCTGCACCATCTAAACCTATAATTAAAATTATACATCCTTAAATAATTACTCCTAATGAATTTAAATATACTAAAAAATCATAAGCAATTAATTCAGATTCATCTGCTATTACTCGTTCTAATTAAAATGTATCTTAAACATCAAAAATATTAACACTTGAAGATAAAATTCATAGACTTTCATAATAATAAAAAGCAACACTTAATAATGAATCTTAAAAATAAAGTTAATTAGAATTAATTAAAGAAGATCATACAGAAGTAGATGATGAATAAGAATCATTTTTTTTTAATACAGGAAAATAAATAGAAAAGAGTAAATTTCATCATTTCTTAAAAATTGCTCCACTTCCAAAAAGAATAATCACTTTTAGTTCTGTAATTAAAAAAATAGGAGATATTGAATTTTGTATTGGAATAGAAGGAAAATAAGAAATTACTTATTTTAGAAGAATAAAAAGTGAGAAAGCTAAACTATATAATCATTGCAACATTTAAGTTGAATGACTTGATATAATATGTTTAATTAATAAATATTATAATTTTATATAATTTAATTATTTACTTGCATCTTTCGATAAATCAGAAAATTTTGTTCATTGAACATATCTTAAAGAATATCTTTATCTTTGTGATTATGATTACATAGGATAAACATATTTCATATTTGGAGTACCTTATCTAATTACTTTGCTAGAGTATTGTGTTTATTTTTAACTTTCTATTAATTTCTTTTAATAATATGATCCAAAACAAATTTCATATTATTCATCAAATATATTTTATCTTGCATTAGGACATTTTAAATATAGATTAAAATAAGAGAGTATAATAAATAGCTATAATTTAAATATTATTACATTTTTACTTTTTCTATAAGAATCAAAATACAAAGTACTACAGTATATTAATGAAATGTATCCTCTTAATGATCAAATTTTACTTCATTTTTTAAATAAGGTTTAAAATAAATAAATAACCAAAAACCATCATAAATAATAGACATTATGTACATAAATGTCATTATTTTTATATGTAATAGAGATTACAATTCAAAATTGTTCATATAAAACCACAAACTGTAAAATAAAATTAGAAACTAATCTAATGAATCTGATTTATACATCCAAATATTATGTTTTTATAAACGATTCTGCAATAGTTGATACAAAAAACATAAGAGTTAGTATTAAACTTATTCTTAACCATTAATTTGGAGTGATTTCAGTATTTTATTTAGGAGGCTCTACAGAATAATTTTATTAAGTTGAATAAAGTTAATTTACAATTTATTATTGTTATTTTTAACTTTATTCTGATTAATAAAATTTATTTTCAACATTTTCTAATTGAAATGGTTAAAAAATTGCTTTGATATCATTATTATATTCATCAATATCAAATTTAAGTTCTTACATTTATTATTATGTTTCTAAGATTTCTTATTCTAAATATTTTGTCTAAATATTAATATTTTTAATACTTAAGAATGTATCCATTAAACTGTAACTTTTATAATAGCTGACTTTGAAATATTATGTTAATCCATTAAATTAAGCTCTTCTTCATGAATTTTTTAATCATAATATTATTGTAATTATAATTAAACTTATCCACCTATTTTTTTATTTAAAGTTGATTCTTCATCTAAAATAGCAAGCCAAATCTCTTCTTAACCTGTTTTTATTGGAAAAGTAAATGTATCACCCCATTAAGGTGAATTTCTATTTGCATATTTAGTTTGATAAATAATTTCATCACATCCTATCTTTATATAAACTTTCGAGTTTCCTGGAAATTCCACTATTCCATCTAATATTTATATTGTTAATGTGCTTTATAAACTAATATTGTAATTATTATATCTCTCAGTATTAGCTAATTATTTCAATTTTGTTGAAATTGTATTCAATTCACTAATTCACATAGGAAATATTACTTTCTTTTTTGATCCATTAAAGTAGATGATTGAGCAATTTTAGTTGTCAATGTTTAATATGCTTGAAGGACAATTTATTTAAAATCATTTACTGATACATATCCATTAATCCCTTTAGGCATTCTTGAATATAATTATTCAAATATTATTCTGTCAAATAATTATATACATCTCTAATCAAGAAATCTTAATAACTATTCCCTACTTATTAATTCATTGAAATTATTTGTTAGTTATTTTAAAACATTATCCATGTTATTTATTATTTCCCCTTAACTCATCAATTTAACTGTTATATAATTATTTAATTTTTATCAATACATTAATTTCTAAATAGTAACTAAATGTTATTCATAATACTCTTTTTAATTAACTAATTTAAGAGATCTCTTAAAATAATCTACATGAATAATTTATATTTACAATATATAAGAATACATATTTCAATTAATTAATTTATATAACTTAAAAATTGAAAGAATAACCTAATATCTTAAGAATTTTAATGAAAATTAATGAAATTTATTAAAAATATATCAGTATTCATTCATATTCATAGCTTCTAAATATTTAGAACCCAAAGCTTCTATATATTTAAAACCAATATTTTTAGTATCACTTGATGAAAAAGCTGATTCAATATTGCGTATTTCATTAATTCCTTAATCTAAACAGTCCAAAAATCCATCATAAGTTGATACTACTGGATCATATAAATAATTTCCAATTCCTTGAATATGAGATACACAGAATTATTACTCAGTTTTCAAAATAGAATAGAATGAAAGAGCAGAAAAAAATTTACCTTCTTCTGAAGAATCAAAATTAATGTTTCCTCCATTGTATTTCTTGAAAACACTTTTATCATTTATATCTTTCAAATTTAATTCATATCCATAAAAGAACTATATATTATAGATAATATATATACTTTTTCAGTAGGAAATGTATTATAAGTTTCGCTTAATAGCTCTGTTAAATCGATAAATGCTTTCAGTTTTTCTTCATTAGAACATAAATTAAATTATTGAAGAATATTTTTAAAAGGATCTCTTTTTTTATCTTCATAACAAATATTAATAAACTTTAAAATAAATTATGTTTAATCTTCTTTGTTAGACTCATTTGTAATTTTTCCATCTTAAGATTTAACTTCTAATCTTGTAAGTTATAGTTCTCTGATATATTCATAGAAATCATTTGAGTATTATTCTTCAATTATATCCATAAATGAGATAACTGTTTTAAAAGCATTAGTATATTATTTCTCACCTTATTTTGCAATAAGGTCTGAAAAGTATTTTTTAAAATGAATTTTAATTGAAAATAATATTGGTTATACAAACTAAAACTTAAAAGGAATATTAATATTCTTATTTTTTAATTCAGCAACAAATTCATCTAAAATCATCTATGCCACTATAGATCTACTTAATAAATGTAGAGTATAATCTATGTCACCTATATTATTTTATTGATTTGTAAATGTCTCTTTTATCATATATATTTTATTACTATTCTCACTTTTAACTTTTATATATTCATCATTTAAAGTGTCAATTGATTTACTATAATACAATTAGATTGAATCAATCAATCTAGATTTATCGGAGTATTTTTTCTCAGACACAATTTTCTCTTTACTTAACTCACCGTGAATATTCTATTTATATGATTTAATAATTGTTTGTTTAACATCTAAATTACTTTGAGTGAAAATTATATCTCTAGTGTTTTTATTAGTCAATTAGTAAACTTAGAATGTTTGATTTATACAATTTCCTTTTTTTTCATATAGTTTTTTCTAAAACATATCCTCAATAGCAAAATTAATTTCTTCTTTATAAAATCTTGGTATCTATTCAACTAATCTCCTTAAACGATAATTATAATTATCTAATATATCATCTTAATTCTATCCATTTTATTCATTTTTTTTGATAAATTCTTAATCTGCCATTTCTATTATACTATTTAAGTTCTTGATTTGACACTTTTATTCCTCTATCTGTCTCTCCAATTATTATAATTATTATTTATAATTTTGTAATTATTATTTTTATTAATTGGATTCCTTATTAATTTATTCTAAATTAAGCTTTAAATCTTAAATCATCATATCCTTAATATCATTTTAACTTTTGAGTAATATAATTTAATCATCTTTATGATTTATCTACTTTTCAAAATTTAATTTCTACTATTAAATTTCCATTTCTAAATCCTTTTATTAGAATAATTAAGATCTATTTGATAAGTCATTGCTACTTTAGTTCAATCTCAAAGCTGAATTTTCTTACAAAGCAATTTAATATTTCTATTCTACCTCTTTCAATCTCTCTTATTCTATTTTTATCTAATTTTTTAAATTGATTTTCTTTAAACCAAATTATTTACTCTATTATTCCAACTTCTTTTAGTGTTATTCTTCTTAAAATTTAATTAGATTCTCTTTTTCTATTATCTTCTCTTATTTAAATTGAATTTCTTAACCTAAACAAGAAAATTTAGATTCTACTGCAGATTTCTCTTATGCCATTTGATTTAACTTCTCTTTGTATTATAGATATTTATTTTTTAAATTGTTATTTTTTTCTTCTAGTTATTTTTACGAATTTTATCCTTAATTAATATTTTTTTATAATGCTTATATTTGTTAATTAAGATCATCAATTTGTTTTTTAACTTTTTTTTTTTTCTGTTTTTGTAAAATGTTATCTTATTTTATGGTTTCATTTTCTTTCTGCAAATATTTATTCTTTTCTAACTCTAATTTAAAATTAGATTCTAAATCCCTATATTGATGTTAAATATCATTTAAACGTTATTTCTCCTAATCCCCAATCTGTTTTTCATAAGAATCTAATAATTATTGTTTTTCCTTAATAGTTTATTAATATTCCAATAATTATTTATCTTTTTAATTAATACAATCTCTTAAATTATTAAAACATTTTATCATTTCTCTACAATCTACTAATTTGTATGGTACATTTGTTTTAAGACTATTATAAAATTTAAGATAATACGTTTCATCCCTGCTTACTAAAGTATTAGTATTTTCATTTATTAATATAGTAACTTCTAAGGGTGGTAAATTTTAAGCATGATCTAGATATATAAATTTTAATACTCAAAAATATTTTTCTTAAACTTAACACTTCACCATTCTACATTTCAAAACTATATATATTACCATCTGGATATCTTATGACTATTGTATTCATTTTGAATAGATTTAAAGATATATTTATTTATCAATTAGAAATTTAGATATTTTAGTTTATAAATTCTATCATCTCATTTTTTTATTACGAATCAAATCTCAATATCCTTATAACTCTAATCTCCATTATAATCATATGCCCAAGGATTCTAAGCTAAAAACTCACTAGCTGCTTACTTTAAATTTATATTCGGATATATAATTTGTGGATTGATAGGTTTACTAATATAATAAAGAAAATGTACTTTGTGAATGGATCTTGAATTAAAGGGTTTATTTTGAATAGAACTTATTTTTCATAAGAATATCCTATTTCTGTTGTATAAGGATCAATTAACAACTTCTTAGTAATATGACACTATAAATATTCTGGTATTTCTAATTTAGGTTTTTCATTTGTAATATATTTATCAATTTAAGCTAAAGTTATTTATTTTTCATGTTAAGTTAATTTAACATCATTCTTTACTAATTCTTATAACTATTAAACTATTTCTTAATTTTTTATTTTCTCCTCTTCTTACTAAATAAACCACTTCAGTTTTTTAGCTTTATTAATTTTATCATCAATATCCTTTTCATATTCTGATTTCTTTTAACCTGCACATAAAGTTCTAGCTATAGATTATTAAACAAAATAACCTTTTAATATCCTTTAGATACCTGTATCAATCTTTGAGCTCTCTTATCTTTCTTTTGCTAACATACAAATTGATTGACCAGCAATCATATGAGCTTTGATATTCTTTTCATCTAATTCTAAAGCTTCTGTAGCATCATTACAGGCTTCTTGATATCTCTTTAAATTATAATAACAAATTGCTCTATTAGAAAAGAATACACTTTCAGTATTATCTTCAGCCTAGATTAATTTATTACTTTACAATAGCTTAAGAATAGAATTATATGGCTTCCTAATATTTCTAATTTTAAAAAGCTTCATTTCCTTAGATTTTAAACTATTATGCTTTTGTTTACATATTATTATATTAAATAATCAATTAAACATAAATTCTTCAATCTATTTTTTATGTTCTTCTTACAAATCAAGTATTTATTATTTTGCTTATTTTCTTTCAATCTAAAATATTTTCTCTAATCTAAGTTATTCTTGTTTATTTTCAATTTAATATAATTGTTTTTCTCTTTCTTATTCTAATCTTTATTCATTCTCCAAAAGCTAAACATATTTTATGTTTTTATACATTAATCATCTCTTCTTATTATTATTATTCCAAAAATTCTAATTCATATTATTTTTAAGGATCATAATTAATTTTCAACTACTTTTTCTCTTCATTTTGAACTTTCTTTGTAAGTGCAGATTTTGGTCTCTAAACTTCTGCTTTCTATTTTGGAAGTGCAGTTTAAGCTAAATTAATCTTGATAGATAATACGTCTTCCTTTTTTTTATGTTGATATTGGATGATCTTCAATTTAATTTTATCCTTATTATTGGGATTCATTTTGTATTGATTATTAAAGTATATCAATTTTTCCTTATTTTATTAATTCAAATTAATGTTTTAATTCTTCCTTTTACAAATTAGCTATTTATTTCATCTACAATCTTTAATCTAAAATTCTACTTTTTTATAATTGTAAATTTTCAGTTCTTCTCATCTTTTCCTCTATTTTTTATCTTAAAATTTCTTTTTCATATTCTTATTTTCTCTATAATCTATCTAAAGCTTCTTTTTTATCTTTCATTTTTAGAATTTCTTATAATTTAATTTATTCTTAAATTTATTATTTTTCCATTTACTTTTCTAAAATCATTTATTCTTTTTGTATTAATTTATTATTTAATTCCATAGCTTTAATTTATTAATTTTTTTCAGCATTCTATATAGCATCAATTCTTTACTATTCTTTCTCTTCTTATTATTATTTTTTTATCAATAATTCTTATAATTTTTCTAATTCTAATTACCTTTTTCTTTAATTAACAAATTCTTATCTTTATTAATAATCATAATATTTTTATTCTTCTTAATTTGAAACTTTCTCAATAACTTATTTCATTTTCTCTTAATGTTATTATGCATTAATATAATTTTCAATTATTTTCTATTCTTTTTATCTCTCAAATTCTTATCTTCTTTCCTCAATTTTTCTTTATTTTTCTTCAAATTATTCTCTCATTCTTTCTAATTTCTCCATTTATAGCTATTTAGCAGTCTACAATTTATATTTCAATTCAAGTTAAGCTTATTAAGAAATCTTAATCTTCTCTTATCTAGATTATTCCTACTTCTCCAATCTCTCTCTATCTTTCATTTCCATTATTTATCTCTTAACTTATAATTCCATTTCATGTCTTAATTGTATTTCTTACATTTATTCTTTAAATAATTATTATCTCTATTTTCTTTCCTCCTCTCTTCTTCTATACTCTTATTATAATTCTTTTTATCTTTATTATTCTAATTATACTCTATATAATTCTTTTTTATATTATTATTTTGCTAATTTTTTTAATTTTTATTCTTCCCGTTATTATTTTATCTATCTATCTCTCTCTCTTTATACACGATCATATTCTTATTTAACTCTACTTTATCTTAAATAATCCTCTCTTCTCTATTATCTCTCTTACAATTAACGTTATTTTGATTCATTTCTTTCTCTAATCTCTTATTATTTTCTTTCATGTTCAAGCATTTATTAAATCTCTTTTTATTGTCTCCATTATATTTTCTCTAATTCCTATTAATTTTGACTTGCTTATAATTGATCTGAATTTTCCATAACCTATTCTTCCTCTTCTTGATTATTGAAATTAAATCCTGCATCAATTAATTACTATCTAGCTTCAAGACATGCTTCTAGTTTCTCTTATCTTCTTATTTCATGATGTTGCCACATAATCTCCCATCCTTATTTATTTAATCTCAACTCTGGATTTCTTTTTTTGAGTTCTTTAATACCAATTTAAATTAGCTCTTCTGGCAATATTCCACACAAACGACAAGCCTCAATAGACCGTGGGCTTTGAGTATTTAGGCAAATTACCTGTTTATTATTGGTTACTTGAATGATGTTTATTTGAAGTTCTCCAATGTTAACATTAAAATTATTGATAAAAATAATTAGTTTAATACTTTATTTTTAAACTGAAAAATTTATTAACATACCTATAGAACCTATATTTTAAATTTTAAACAATAATATTTATTATAAATTATATATATTCATTTTGGTAATATGTTTCTAAAGTTTGTAATTATTTATGAAAAAGTTTTATCTATAAATTTTTTCCATTATGGTTTTTCTTCTTCAAGTGCTAATATTAAATCAGATGATATTAATCCCTTCACTATTTCATTTTCTTCATCATTATCATCCAATTGATTATTAATAGCTATTTGTGCTTTGATAACTAAATTTTATTATTCTGTTGTTTTAAGTACTTTTTAAACAATATTTCCATTAGGATTTTTGATTTTTCTCATTTAAGAAAATACTTATACAATCTTTTATTAAATTAAGGTAGCAAGAACACAAATATAAAAATGACATTCATTTAAATGAAATGGATTTGTTTTAACTCTTAGTTTTCCAATTATCTTGCTATCTTAAATATCAGTCATAATCTCAAATAAATGAGGAATCAAATTACAAAAAAAATAATATTCCAATGCTATCAAAACTAATTGTTCTACAGGTATCTTAAGACGATCTTCATTATAAAAATGACATCTTTATCCAACAAATTTAGAGATTGGAATACCTGTTTGTTAATATAAACTGGTATTTATGAAACTATTTATGACATCTGTAATAGTATTCTATCTAGTATATAATTCTACATTTTTAAAAAGTAAAGTAGTAAATTTAAAAACATGCACTTTTCTTAAATCACTTTAATATTCTTTTGATTAATTTTGAATTTTTTGTGTTTCCTCTATGAATGATTATTCTTTAAGATGATATATAACTTTTTCTACAACATATGCATAATATTATTTTTCATGAATAATTGCTTATCTCTTAGAAAATTAATCAATAACTTTTTAATATTCCTAATAATTTTGATTAATTTAATTTCTTAATACTTATTTTTTTGATTATAACATTCTATATTTTTTTGACAAACACATAGCAGCAAATACTACTTAACAAACAGTTTTAAATTTTAATTTTTTATTCTAATATGATTCATCAATTAAACTCTAATTTAAATCAGAGTATTCAGAACTATATTTTTATATTTCTTTTTTTTTATTGACTTGTTTAGCATTTAGAACCTTATATTTATAATTTTGTTTATTATCGTACTCAAAACTAGAATCACTTAATTTTCTTTTATTTATATTTCTTTTTTTATGTTATTTTTCTGTTCTGGAATAGTTTTATAATTAATCATATTTTTTTTTAGATTTTTTTATACTAACTTAAAGAGATTTATCTACATTTTCTAGTGATCTATTACTTTTGATTTTATTATCAACTGATGGATATCGTATTCTATCAGGTTTAACTTTTAGTTCATAATCTTATTAGTTTTAAATGTTTGTATAAATTTATTGTTATTTATATTACAAATCATGATTCAAAGCATTCATTAATTCATTAAGTAATTCCTAATTTTTCTTATTGATCTCAAAGATTTCTTTAAAAGTAAGTTAATTTTTTTAATGATGCAGTTATTGGGATATTCTAAATTAAGGTTTTTCTGAAGTTAAAAATTAATTTTTTTGAGGTATTAAAGGTAACTTTGGATAGTTTTCTAGGAAGTTATTAGAATAATTATTAGTTGAAAGTTGCATGGTTAGTAAATTAGGAGCAATCCAACTTGCATTAAACATTCTAGCAAATAAAATTGATTTGATTTAATTAATAATAATACATATTAATGAATTTAGAAAATTTCTGATTAAATGTAGTTGACAGTAAACTACAGAAATTAAATTTTAATATTTGTTATTTGATTGATATTACTTGATAATATGTAATGAAAAATGAGATATATCATATAATCATAGATTCTCCTTAGAATAGACTTTTTTTGATTATATCTTATACTTATATTTATTCAACAAATCTAAATTCAGGTAGTAATATATTTTAATTTTGTATTAATTTAAGATTAATATTACTTTCTTTTTTATTAAAATTCATTTTTTCAAGTAATCGACAAGTTTCACATTTTGTAGTTTGACTTTAAAGTAATAATTCTTAAAAATTCATGAATTTATTATTTAAATTGTTCAGTAAATTCAATGAATATATTTATTTGTTAAACATTTTAAATATTTGTTGATTAATATTATTTCCTAATTACAAAACATGTAAGGATACTTAATTAGTCAACTTAATTAAGGGTTAACATATAGAATTTATAACAATTAAACTAATTGTAATTGTTAATGAACAAATTGAAATTATAATTGAAGCAGCTAAGAAATACCAAAAAATAAATGATTATTCAATTTCTTAAAATTATTTTTCCATTATATTAATTGAACTAACATTTGTAAATCTAATATATATATTAATTAATAATATACATTATAAGTGTAAAATTTTCTTTTTAGAATTTTTCACATTAAACATGTACAAATTTTTTATGATATTTATTATACAAAATTAATATTTAATTAGAATTATCTCTACTTAATCTATTGATTGCATGTTATTCTATTTTATACCAATCTGTTTGATTAAATCCAGTTATAGTTTCATTAAAAACATAAAAAATGTCTGTTAAATTTTACCACATTTCCATACCATTATATAAAACTTATCCAGCATAATTAATCAGTATAATATTGTATAAAACATATTCAAAACTAGGATCATTAGTAGTTAACATTGTTTTGGCAATTCCAATGAACTACTTTTTAGAATTAAATAATGAATGTGTTATTGAAAACTGATAGTCAAATTATTCAATGAACACTTTATAAACTTCAGAATAAAAATACAATTCATTTGAATGTACTTCCATTTGTTTAATATGATTAACATACCTTAGTTATAAAATTTATATGAATACCATGGTCTTGTTTTAGGATCATATCCATTAATCAACATTCCAATAGGATAAACAATATCAAATTTGTAATCTGAATTGTCAACTACTTAAATAAAGTAAGAGGATTCAATACTAAATAAGAGATCATACTCATTCATTAGACCTAAACTATCATATAGTAAAGAAATGTTTTAATTATTTTATGGCAATGTTATCAAATCATGAACTCCATGAAGTTAATAACAAAATTTAGGTGTTTGATAAAAATATTGAGGAATTATTAACAGTTCTGAATTTATACAAGATTCCATTTACTTAACTTTTGTAAATTTAGGTGATTATATTTAATATGTGATCAAAAAAGAGGAAAGATGTTCAATAAGATTAATTCCTATATTTATATTTGTATTATATGTTACTTCTTTAATGTTTTTATTTGATATAATGTGAAACTAATGTTGTTGCCTAATTAATTTATTTGATATCCAATTTAGAAATCATAGTTTCAGAGGAATGAGTTGAAATGTAATAAAATATTCTTAATTCCACATATGTAGCTGCTCCTGCTAAAACCAAAACAAATAAGAGAATTATTATTTCAAAAAGAAATATTTAGGACCTCATTCTCATCTCTTTAAAAGCTGAAATTATACACTTAAACATTTGAGGAATTAAAATTTTACTCTTTTTTTTATTATTTATTATAATTATCAATTAAAATCAATGTTTAAATCAACAGGCTTTTTATGAAGTTTATTAATTGATTTATAAACTTATAATTTAACAAATACGTTATAATTAATACTTCAAAAGTGTCAATTATAGAGTCTCATTAAATTTAATAATAAATATTACATTTTAATCATAGTTTCATTAAATATAAATATTTGATTATATAATAAAAACCTTTAAATATATAATTGTGTAAATATTTATATCAATTAAAAATTATCAAATATTTTATTTAATTTGTGGATACTGTTCTATAAAATTTAATTAATTCCATAAATTTCACTTCTAAACTTAAATTCTATAGATTTATAGTATAAAAATGTTTCAAATTAATACATCTATATTCATTCTTTTGATTGTTTTAATAACTGTTAATGCTGAAATTGCATTTACTTATACAAAAAACAATCATGAATTGCATTACAACATAATATCAAATGAGGATTTAGTTGTATTAGCCTTTTCTGGATAATAGGTATAACATTTAATTAATAATGAAAGGATTTCAGAGAATACTTATTTTGTAGATTAAAAGAATGTTAATGTGAGGAAAGATTTGTTTAAGGAGCTCGTAGCCATCCAAAATTAAGTGAGCAGTAATTAATCTCAAATTACTTTTGTCAAAAAAATTAGATGAACTTTATAAGACCAGACACAGGATTCTAACCATATGTATGGAAGAATACTTAAGGAAAAGAATAATCAAAACATATTGAATAATAATCAAGGATTGTTTAGGAAGTCACATCTACAGCCTCTACTACTACTTATACTGATACTGATATGACAGCATCTTTATCTGTTGGAAGTATTTTCCAAGTGAAATGGAAGTTTAATACTGATGATACTATAGAGATGTGTTTTATTTTGAATCAAAAATCATGGATCGGAGTAGGCTTTGGTAGAGGGGTAAAAAATTATAATAATAATTTTAGATGAAGAATGTTGATATGTTAACTATTAATATCATAGATAATTAGGCTGAAGTTATAGATTTATGGTCAGTTGAAGATGATACTCCTCCAACTGATACATAATAAGATTTAGAATTGATTTCTTATAGTATAGCTGATAATTCTGTTAAAGCTAGAATAAAAAGAAAATTAAATACTGGTGATTCTTCATAAGATGTAGTATTGGCTAAAGGAACTTCTTATACTTGGAGTTATGCAACATCATCTGCCTTAGTAATGGAGGATCATGGTCATGAATTTTAAGAATTTACTATAACTTTAGTTGAGAATGGAGATACAGTAATTTCATATTCAGAGATTTTAATGGTTTTTGTTGTGATTTTTAATTTAATATTCTGAGTATTATATATCAATTTAGAAATCTATTTATTATTTTTATATATCTAACTAGATAACTATTAATATTTTTATAAATTTATTTAGATAACTATTAATATTTTTATAAATCAATCTAGACGCTCTAATTCCTATAATTCCCAATCCTCAAAATTTCCATTTGGTAAATATCTTCGAATTATAAATGGAATTTTATTTTCATTAAGTTCTTGTTAAGCAACTAAAATAGGATCTGTTGTTTCCTCTATTTAATATTTCCATCATTTTTATACTTGGATCAACATAAATAGGACTATTTTTACTAATCTGAAGTGCTCTTGTACCAATTACTCTAGCTCTTTCATATTTAGTTAAAAATGGTGGTGTAATTCTTTCATTTTTATTTACTTTTCTTCCTTTGCTTTGAGACATTTGTGCTCCTGATCTTAAAATCTATTAATCCTCATCTGAATCAGATTCTGATGTCACAGAATTTTTTTCTAAATTAAATGTATTCCTCCACATATACCTGCTGAATCTTAATCACTTGTATCAATAACAGAATCCTCTGGTTCAATTTCATTTCCACCACTTGAATGACTGCGTGAATTATCATCAATTTCTGAGTTTTCTGGTTCCTAATCACTAATATCACTCATTAATTTAAATAATAAAAGTAAGAAGTTTTAAACAAAATTTTTGCAATCTAAAAATTTCTATGCTTTTAAATTTTTAAATAATTTAATCTTTCATTATCTAATTTTATATTAAGATTTTGTAAATCAATTACATTAGATTCAATACTTACATAATTATTTTAAAATATGTTTAAATATATGTATATAATAAAATATTACTATTAATTGAGAATATATCATATTTCTTACACCTTGAATTATTATATCATTTATTATAGTAATTAATAACATTCTTCATAATCTTAATCTATATTTTCTGGAATATTCTTTATAGCTATTTTTATTGGAATGATATGTAAATTATTATCTCTTCTATTGTAAAACATTTTTTCAATTAGTATACATTATTCACATTTCTTTTGTTATTTTATTTATAGTGTTTCATATAAACTCCAAATCTAATCATTTAAATTACTGAATAGATTAGAAGATCTTTTTTTTTATTATTACAGAATCTTGAATATCATTTAGTTTATATTATTTCCAACAGATAATACATGATTTGATATTGAACGATTAATTTCTATTAATGGTCGACATATTATTTTAATAAAACATATACTAATACTAAATGATAAAGCTCCCAAAAGAATTATTTAGAAAACTGCACTTAAAATCCAATTTTCAGATTCAATAAATGCTTCTTTAAATTATTATTCTAAAATTTTCTTTGATGATATATTAGTGTATCTAAAAAGTAAAAAAAAAATGATATTACATTATTAATGTAAAGTTTTCTTTAGTGAATTTTTCACTTCTCAAATGTACATAGGATTTAAATTATTTGTTATATAATATAATACAATTAGAAAAATCATCATGTTAAGATAATGATTTTTTTGAATTAGATAAAGCATTATCTTCTATTATTTTCCAATCTGAATCATTAAAACCAGTGATAGTTTCATTATTAATGTAAAATACTTAACTGTTATTAATCTATAATATTTCCATTTAATTGTAAATAACCTATCCATATTTATTTATTAAAAGTATATTTGATTTAACATGATCAAGGTTCATGTCATCAACAGTTAACATAACCTTTAATATACCAGAGATATTTTTATTTTCATCAAATAAAGATTAAGTAATTGAGAAATAATAATTATAATCTCCAACTATCATTTTGTAAACATCAGTAAAGAAATAGTATTGGTTTGGATTTTCATTAGCCTTTTTAATATGGTCAATATACCTAAATTAAAATAATAAATTACCAGGGTCTATTTTGAAGGTCATAATTTGGAACATGCAATCCAAATGGATAAAAACTATTAAAACTTATATTTGTGACATCTACGAATTATAAAAAATCTGGATAAAATTTATTCAATTCTAAACCAAAATTTTCTAATAACTTAAGACCATTATAAAGAGATAGTATTTAAGAACTCTTTTACATGGCCTCTTCTAATTCGATATTTCCATATATTGAATAACACATTTTTTAAGTATGTTTTAAGTAGATACTCTTTATGTAATCATCCTCTTTAAGACAAAGGTCATTTGGGTTTGCAAATTTGACTTAGCCTTAGAATTTAGTTTAATGATACAAAAAAGAAGAAATATGATCAACTAATAAGATGCCTAGTGATTAAATATATAATTTTAATACTAATTTGATGCTTTTCTTTAATGTAATGTTTCATCAGGTGGGTAGTTAGAGATATTTGTTTAATGTCCTAATTTACTAAGGTGTTTTATAAAGATCTTTCAGAAATATAATAGAATATCTTGATTTCAATATAGATGGCGGTTCCAGCTATACTCAAGACTAAAAGGAGAATAATAATATCAAGAGAAATAATCTGTGATCTCATTTTTAGATTTCTGAAAGCTTATAATCGGGAATTGCCCATATTAAATTATGTTTAAGCTATATAAATTATTGCTTAAAAATTATCTCTAATTTAGTAAGTAATGATTAAATAAGAAAGCAAATTAATTAAATAAAAGTTAAGGACAATATTATTTTATAATTCACTAATTTAGCTGAGATGCCCTTCTTATAGTCAATCAAAATTTTGATTATTTATTTTTTGTTAAATTTCATCTCATTTTAATTACTTATGACGAATTCAAATTATAAAGGAATAAAAATAATTCATTATTCAATTAATTAATATTTTATAAAGAAAATAGCTTCATATTTTTTAATTAATAATTCAGGTAAATAGATTTTCTGAATTAAGTAATGGATTATTATTTTACTCAATTTTTCAAATTATAATTAAATAATATATTAAATCTTTTCATTTTTAAATTAGATAACCTCAAGGAATTTTTTCATAAATTTTACTATTTAATTCATTTATTTTTATTCTTCTTATCATATGTTGCCTTTCAAGGAATTTTTATTTTATTTCAATCTAATCATCTAAGAAGATAGTTAGTTCTGTTCAATATTCATTTTAGAGGATATCTGTAAGTAATTTTAAGGTTATGAAATTTATATGCATTCTAAAATTGACTATACTATTAATTTCAACTCACAGGAATTAAGTTAAATAGAGTACTTAATATTGATAGTGATTTTGGAAAGCAACGATGAATATTAAATTTTGAATTGCCTTTTCCCTAAAGTGCAATCATATATTTAAAAATACAAATGATATCTTTGATTTTAATTAAAAATTATGGAAAGTTTTTCATTTAAATTAATTAATAATAATTTGACATACAACTGTAAACTTCTAAACTTAGTCAAGTAAATTTATCTATAAATTTTATTCTAGTGATAATATTCATCATTAAATTAGTGTATCAATAATATAGTTACAAGGGACCATCCTAATAAGAAATATTAAAAAATTCATTAAGTTCACTAATTATCATAATAAATATTCAAATAGAATTATTATTTTAAGTTAATTTAAATACTTTTAATTTAAATAATTTAATTTTTATTAACAATTTATATGTATTTAAGTTTAATTAATTTTTTAAATCATGGATCGATTCTTTATTTCCTTTTAGCATTCCGACTTTAAAAACTACTATTCAAGCTTTAAGATTAATTTGTTAATTTAGATGAATCTTAAGTGAATATGCCTTAGAATTATAAATTAATTTTTACAATTAGTTTGAGGGAGTTAAAGTAATTAATTTTAATGTTCATTTTATTACTTGGGATTTGTTGAATTAAATTAAATTACATTAAACCCACTTGAAATTTACTATTGAATTTAAGGATAGAAATTATTGGATTCTGATTAAGGTTAATTAAATGATCCAAGAGGGTTCTATGTCTACAATAACTATTATTTAAATTAGAATTATTAATTAGGTAATGATGTATTTGTGATTTCCATATTGTTATTATTATTCATACTATTATTATTAATATTCATATTATTATTTACACTTGTTTAAAATACATTAAAATTTGTTAAAAATTAATTTGACTAATTTTATTAATTTGACAATTATTGGAAAGAGAAAAGTGATGATTATGCAGATTATGGGTTAAACATAGAAGTGCCATTATTTTATAATTTAAATAAATCATCTGAAAATTATGAAGTCTAAATTTTAGCAGGATCATCTTAATTATTTCTATTTTATTATTATGAATGATTTGAAAAATAAGAGATTATTTGTTCTTAATCAATTTTTGGAGATTATTATAGAAAGGGATTACCTATTTATTTAACTGGAGTAGTAACTTATTTGATTAATTGATCAGAAGAAGAGAAATTACATTTGTTTTACTCATTTTTTGTTTGTTGTTTTAATGATTCATTATTAGATTTCAATTAAAAATTTAATCCAATAGAATTAGGTTAATTATCTTCAGATTAATCATATTTATTTTCTTCTTTTTTCTATTCTCCTAATATTGATTGAGGTTAAAAAATTAAATTTTAAAAAAGTTATTTCATAGGGCGAAACTATTCATTTTAATTGTTAGAAGTATTATTATAAATACCATTATTTTATTTATTTTCCTCTTATCTATTCAAAATATTTTTTTAATTGTTTCCATTAGAATTTGAAGGCTAATCTTAAATTACTGAGATATTTGACTTATTTTAAAGGAATGTAAATTAATTTTATTACAAATTTTAACTTTAATTAGAAGAGTTTTATAGATTTAAGTCCTTAGAATCATAAGATGAAAATATAGATGAGTGTACATTTATTTTATTTTGAATCACTTATTCTTATTAACCTTCTCTGTATTTTCCAAATCCAAATAAAGGAGTGTCTGAAAAATTATTAATATTTCTCTCTTTTTATTCAGAAATCTTTTTCTCTTCAGAAACTTCCTTCAATAATTATGTATTACTATTTTTTATTTTAATTATATCTTATTTTTCAGAGCCTTGTACTAAGAAATTGATAACATTTTATTATGGTTATACTGAAAATTCAGTTAATTTTTCATTCTTTATTATATCTTTTTTCACTTAATCATTAAATGGATCAATTTGTTTAGTTTCATTAATTTTATTGATGATATCAGAATGTTTTCGTGATTATGAGTTTTCATGTATTTTAGGGCTATAAGTAATAGATTTGGATTCTTATTCATTTAAATTAATCATAGATTATGATTTCTTTAATCCTTTTGATTGATTTACTATAATTTCATTAATTGTAAACATAGGAGGTTCAATCTATTTTTATTTTTCATCATCTAATTATATTATAATCATTTCTTTATTTTTTGGCTCCTTTTTTAGGTCAGATACAAGAAGACTATTATCTTTAAGGGAATCATCTGTCATTTATTCAGGAACTTCTTTTATTCTACTTTCATTAATACTATCCTAAATTTAATCTTATATATTATCCTTAAATACAAATTTGATTCCTACTTATTATTTTTTCTCTAAATATATTTCATAATTATACAATCAAGTTTTCTTTTTTTATATTATTAAGAACTAAGTTTTCTTTTAGGATGAATAATATTATTCTATTTAGTTTAAGCTATATCAATATCTTCTGGAAATACAGGATCAAAACTATATTATAATTCTTATTTTTATAATATTTTAAATTTACAATTGAACTTTTTCATGTGTTTATTCTCTTTTTATTAAACTTTTTAAGATAATTCATTTTATTATACTTTTTCATTCTATTAATTATTTATATGATCATCAAAGCTCATAAATTTGTTTCTTCTTTATTTTATGCTATTTTGAGAATTACAAATTTGAATAGAATCTAAATGAAAATGAATGATACCATGTTCAATAGTTTATGCTCCAACTATTTCTAAATCTACTGGAACATAAATAGTCTATTAAGATATAAGTTCCCTTTTTATACAAGAAGAAGGATTTAAATTGATATAAAATAAGCTTTTCAATTTGTTTATGATTTTAGTACTTATACTTGGGTTTTCTTTTACAATTTTATTAAATGGATTGAAGCCTATAAATGAACTCTATTTTTTGCCTAACATATTTAAATTATTTATATATTTTATAATTATAAACTAGGAATTATATTATTATTTTACATTTATATAAATTAATTTTTATTATCTTAATTTTTGTGTTGAGATCGCTTTGATAACAATTTATTCAATTAAAGTATTAGTAATAATAAATATTATTTATGTAAAAGTAAATTGATGAGGTTGAACTCTTATTAAAAAAGAGTCCTCAACATAGAAGCAAAGCAGAAATCGATCTTTTAGTTAAATTAACTTCTTAACTTCCTTTTTTTAAATAATACACTAAATCAGAGAATGGAATTCAAATACAAAGGAAATGTTGTAAAAATATGTATTGTGAAAAATTCAAATCACATGAAATTGTATTCTATGTAGGTAACCCATAATTCTAAATTCTTTAGATAGTGTTGGCACTAAATTCTATATTATATTAGAAGGATAAGTTATGGTATTAGTAAGGAAGCCCAATCAAATTGAAATGGAAGCTGTAAGAATTCTAAATAAAGGGGAATCTTTTGGTGAATTAGCACTCTTACATAAACAACCAAGGTTAGCAACAATTCAATGTCTTACTGAATGTACTTTTGCTGTTTTAGATAAATAACAATTTAAGCATATTCTTTAGGAAGAACAATAAAAATAATTAGACGAAGTATGTATCTTTATTAATATGAAAGAACATTGATTATTTCTCTCAAATTAAAATATTTTCACATCTTCATAGAACTTAATTGAAACATATTTATCTAAATTCTTTTTTGTATGAATTTGAAAAAAATCAAATTGTTATATAAGAAGGCTAAAAGGTTGATTATTTTATTTTAATTAAATCTGGTAGCTTCTTAGTTAAGAAGTTTATTAGATCTAATTAAACTAATGCAAATGTAATTATTATAAATATGATAGCTTTTTGAAATAGGAGAATTACAAGTATTTGGTTTCTATCATCTCAATATAAATCTTCCTTATGAATATTCTTTGATTTGTAATTCAGCCAAAGGATATGCATATAAAATTTAAAGAACATCATTAGTTGAAAGAATGTTTGAATAACAATTTGAAGAACTTAAATTACATAGAATAGAATTACAATAGTTTGCAGAACTTAGAACATAAACAGATGCAAAAACAGCTTCTAATTTTCCATAATATTATTCTTAAAGAATTAAAACAGAAAATTTAATAGAATCTCCATAAAAAAGTGATAGATTAATAGAGACTACTAAAAAAATACAATAAATTTAATAAATTAAAAAATAACAAAGAAATAAATTAATTAAATAATAACTCGAATTCTTATCTTTAAAATAAAGAAAACATCCAATTAAAGTTATACCATCAAGTGTAACTTAAACTTAATCAGAGCTCTTTCTTAAATAAAAAACCTGCTATAATTTTGTTACATAAAATGATTCTCAAGAATTTGATTGTTAATAAATTCAAAAATTTGAATCTTAAGTTGAATTACCAAAAAATAAAATAAAAAAACTTACAATGAAAACACATTTTCCAGAAGAATTATTAGAAAAATAATCTTGTAATAGTCCATTGAGTACATCATAATCATAATTGAAAAGTCGTAAAGAAAAAAAAAGAATGATTTTACCAAAAGCTCAAAACAGAATTAAATCCAGGACATTTTAATCCTAGACGCACTTCTCTCCTCTCTTCAAAACATAAAATAATCGTCTCTAATTATTATTAAGTAGCACAAACAGTAATAAAGTCTTATGATTACATAAATATTTAATGATTTAATAATATCAATTTTTTTTATTATTATTATTTTTAAGATTATATATAAGTATTCATTTTATTTTTTAATAATTTTTATTATATCTTTTATTCCAAACAACTATAAAATATTGACCTTTAAATATTTGGTCAATTATTTTTACTTGAATCATTATTAATAAATTAGATTAAATTTTAATTCTAACACTTTATGATTGAAATGAATTATATAAAAATATCACTTTTAGCAATTGAGACATCCATCACATCTACACAAATGTGTACATGTTTGACCATTTAAAAAACATTCACAATATTTCTTTTGACATCCAGACTTTTTACAATTACATCCTTTGAAACTTTATTTAAATGCCCCAGGATCTCGATTTATAATTTATACTTTAGCCACCTTTCTTTATTCAATATTAAGTGTATTATTGAAACAACCTACACAATTACAATTTTCAGAACACATTTATCCGTTAGCAAAGCAATCACAATACTATTTTAGACATTAGGATTTCTTACAATTACAAGATCTAATATTAATATATAATTTACTTTGTATTTGTAATGATTTTTTAATTATTTGGAGGAGGAAATATTATTTTAATTGGTCGATAAATATTCTTTTAATCTAACTATATTGATGTTTCAACTGTCTCCTCTTCCATTTCAATTCTATTTTATGGTACTAAAATCCTTAATTTAATGTTTAAAATACCTAAATGATGAGTCTTTACTAACTTAAAAAGTTTTCATTTGTTTTAAAATTTGAATTATTTATAATTCGTTAAAAATTATTAATATATAATCACTCTTATAATACCCTTCAATTTTTGTACATTCAAAATTATATTATAGATGGTAAATCTAAAAAATTAAATTTGATTACAAGTATATCTATTAAGTATTATAAATAATTTTATAATAAAAATAATAAATCTTATAATCCCTAAATGTTAATTCAATTATATATTATGATTGTGTTATTCATATAATTTATTTCAATATATTATAATATGAACTTCAATAATTAGGAGTTATTACAAATTTATCACCTACATTGATGAACCCACATTTACCATCTTCTTTATTAATAATCAAACATTTTTAATCTAATTCTTAGGTTATTCCTTAAACAATTTCAAATTCTTCCCTCCCAGCCTTCCAAATGGCAGTTCCATCTTTAGCAATTTAAATCTTTCCTATATGTATACCAACATCAGCTTTATTACTTAAATTAGTGAATTATTTTTATAATTGAATTCCACTACTATCATAACATTCATCATAATAATCTCTAATTAAAATCTTAATCATAAATACTTTAATTATTTTTACACTTAATCTCCTTTAACTTCTTCAACATATTTTTATGTTTTCCCTATATCATGAAAAGGTAATTTGTTAGGTAATTAAATAATGCAATGTCCATCACGTAATGCTTATAAAAAACTCTTTTAAGATTTTTATATTTCTTCTTATATCTCTCCAAGTATGACTGGTCTCATATGTGAATATTCCTCACAAGGAATAATATTAATATTTTGTAAATCATCAACAGGACTTTCTTAAGCTGGTTGTGCTTATTAATATTATTATTCTTTTTTTGACTACTTTGTACTTGGAATTGTATTTGGAGGATCTTATGGATATGCTGGAATAATGTCATCTAAAGTTTTTTTTTTTTTATCCTCTTCTTAAAATGGTTTATTAATAATCACTGAAGGTTTATATGATTCATTAACTTTGAATTTTTTTGGTGGCTCTACATTAGTTATAACTTCTTCTTATTAAATAATTGTCTTTAAAAGTTTAGATGAACCGTATTCTTTCATATATGTGATTATAAATTAATGTATAAAAATGATTAATTATTAATAAAAGCTTTAAGCAAGGAGAATAGTCCTAGTTTTAAACTTAAGTTACCTCAACTAACTAAAAGTCCATATATTAAATAGAATAATTATATACCAACTCAAAGATCAAAAAATTAATCACCTTTTCAAAAATAAAGTAGTAAAGGAAGATCAATTTCAAACAAAATCTCAAATAATTCATTAGAAGTATCAACTCATATTAGTACTCAAGAAAGAATCAAAACTAACAATTTTAATAAAAAATCCCTATTACAAATAGACAGTTTGATAGATAAATTTAATATGAATGCTGGATTTGATTAATAATATAAATACTTAGATTAATTGGAAAAATAAAGTTCAATCTTAGTACATAATTACTTATAAATACATCAATAAATGATTAACCAAAGAAATCGAATTCACTATCTAAAAAAATGATTGATTACTTATTTATTAAATAATTTTTAAATATAATAGGTAATTTACAAAACTCTTAACAATTTTTAGTATTATTTAATATCTTAATGTTTAAATAATTATGTCCAGAATCTCTAAATTGTGGATATTTAAACAAATGCATAGATGGAATGTGTATACATAATCCAATATTCCCTATGACTTTATATACTGCCATAGTTTATTTTATATGCCCTATATTATTGGGACTTGGAATGACAGGAGGATTAGGAGGAGGAGTATTAAAAGGACCAATTCTATTAATGATGCTTGATTATGAATAGAGTTATGCAACTTAATTATCTTATTGTTTAATGTTTGGCGGATGTGTCATAAATACATTTCTATTAATGAAAAAATCTCATCCTTATGATTAGAAAAGACCATTAGTAAATTATAATTTAGTAGTGATTTTAAACTGTTCAATAGCACTTGGTAGTTATTTAGGAAGTATCCTAAATGTTTTTCTAGCTCCTATAATTGAAACAATTTTCTAATAACTTTTTTTGATTATTGTTATTCCATTTCTATTGAATAAAGCAAAAAAAGAAAAACTTAGAAAAATAAGATGTTAAAGTGAACTTGATTTAGAAAAATATTTACTTAATTAAAAAGATTCAATATACACTGAAGAATAAAAATTGTTATTATAAAAAGAATTTCAGAATTTTTATCCATATAAAAAATTGGCCATAGCCTTTTCATTCTTTATTGTTTCATAAATAATTATGACAGGTGGAAAATATCTATAACCATTTATTCAATTAAATAAATGCTTTGATTTTAGATACATATTATGGATAATATTGTTAATTATTAATATTTTTATGTCTAGATTAGTATATAAATATGGTTAAAAAGTAATATATATATATATTATTAAATAATTAGAAAGAAAAACTATTTGATGATTATTAAATTTATATGTAAGAAAGATATTTTAATAAGAATCAATTTATATTAATATATGCTTCTGGATTTTTAGCTGGATTAATTTCAGGACTTCTAGCTTTAGGAGCAGTAAATTATTGTATTTATTTAAGGGATTAATAATGGTTCCTGTATTATTACAATTAGGATTACATCCTAGAATTGCTACTGCAACATCAGCATTTAATTACTTTTTTATTGGTTTAACTAATGTTGTCAAATTAATAACTGATAGTTAAGTTTCAATGACAGAAATTATTTGGTTTTTTGGATTAGCTGTAAATATTAATTTCATATTTAGTTTATTTTTGGAACTATATGTTGCCATTACTCTTTAAAAATTATTGAAAAGTTAAAATTAGTTCATATAGTGATATATTTTACTATTCTTTTGGCTATTTTGAATTTTATTGCTGGATTTTATTATTCAATTATTTAATCATTAAGATTTGGATTTAAAAGTCTTTTAGAATTTGAATTCCATTGTTGATTTATTATTAATTTATTAATTTATAAAAAATGTATTAATTCATCAATTTAATGTTATTTTTATAATCATTTTTATAATTATTATCAATTTTAATCATTTAACTATGTTGTCAATATAGTATATATTCTTTATCCATATTCTGATTATTTTATGTATTATAACAAATTTAAATTCTATCTTATTAGATTTAACAGTTATTATGTATGTTCCAATTCAAAGACTTATAATAACTTTTTAATAACATAATTTCCAAAAGGATTAGTAGCTATATTAATAAAAATGAACCTAAGAATAATACATAATATTACATTCTATTTTAATCTGAAAGCTTGATTAAAACTTATACAAAATCATTCTTAAGCTTTGGAGTTAAATATTCAAGGATAGCTTCAACTGTATTACTTGCATATTTATTAAAACATAAATATTCTAAATGATTTACAATATAATTTGCTATAATTTCTAGATTTTTTGGTTATTTTATGGCATATTAAATGATGTGATTTCCATATTAAGATTTATAAAGGAGTTCTTAATTTGATATACAAATTTATATCAAATTGTCCACTTAAGATGGATAGTTATCAATTAGTTTTTATATTATTTTGCATCCATATTAAGAATCACACATATGTATACATAATTCTTCAGATGGTTTTAGTATAAATTTAACTACATCTATTTAAAAGTTTTCCAAGCATTTTAAAATTACATATTTCCCATTTTAATCAATTAAAAGTGATTAAACATTTTATTTAATTTCTTGAATAAATGGATTTATTAATCTATCATTATTGGACATAATATCTATAAGTTTCTAGATAACTCTACAACCAAAATTATTTTTAGATAATTCAAATACATAAGGCAATAATTAATTAAAGATCTAAATTTATTAAACAACAGTGCCTAAATAATATTAATATTGATTTTATACCTTTTTCAAGAATCTTCTGAATTAAGTAATTTCCAAAAATATCTTTTGAGAATTCTTAACAATTAGTTTGCACTTTACAGAATATTTATTGCTTTTAATTGGGTGATCCAGTTTCAAATATCTTCTAAACCTTTCTAGAGAGTATTTGATTTCCACACATATTCTCCTATAGAAATTAATAAAATAACAAAATTTACAATATCAATGTCTAATTATATGTCTAAATTTTGACTTGGTTTTTGATATGAAGGCCAAATTGGATTGTTTTAACTGTAAAATATTGGTGAAAATTATTCAGGTTATTTTTAAAAGTAATCAAAACAACGAGGATTCCCAAAAATCATTGAATTCTCTAAACTTGTTTGATTATCTGAACTAAATGAAGTGCAAACTCCTGGATTTTTATATTACAATTTCCCATCAGGGGAAATAGGGCTGCATAATTGATCTGAACTTAAACTTATTTATTCAAAGGATTTGCTGAAAGAATCTGCAGTTTAAAACTAATATTATCTTTAGAATTTTGTTTAAGTTTAAGTCTAATTGCATTCAGCACCTGCATTTAACTTCTTCTGATCTTAATATTCATTTTCATCAGTTACTAATATTTAATTGAGTAATTTACTTGACAAGATCGTTCCTAATAAGTTTTACTCAGTTTCAAAATCATCATCTGTCATAATTTAATAAAATAAATAAATATAAAAATGGAATGATTTTAAACAAAAAAAATTAATTTTATTTCTCTGTTTAGCCCTATTCTATTATTATTTCTTCTTTGTAATTATTTAGAATATTGATATAATAAACACATATAAATCTGTAGCAAATTTAATTTAGAATAATTTACATAACTGGATATATAATTATTTATGTTTTATTATGTTAATTAATATATTATATATTAAACTATATTATTTAAATGATATAAATTTAATTAGAATTAAAATGAAAGAATAATTGAAAATATATCTAATCAACAAAAATGAATAGATTGTAAAAGGATTTAAAACATATATTAAAAATAAATATAAATAGTTTTATAACTCATGTTTGAAAGAATAATAATTTTTTCTACTTTTTAATTAAGTTAATTTAGTTTTATAAATAATGAAAGTGAATATTTGTTATTTTATAATAACTTTATGCTATGCTACAGAATGGATAAAAGATATTGAAACTTAGCGTCTTTATTTATGTGATAGAGTGGTAGGCTTTTATTATGACTCAAACAAAGATTAGATTTTTGGTTATTTTTCTGAATATGAAGAGTCTTCTAAACAAGATCTTGTGTTAAATCATTTTTTTTATATGATGAATAATTGCATGCAAGAATTAAGAATTAGATATCCAGACTCTACTATAGATGAATCATTAGTATAATCAATAGATTGGTTATAAATGATTAAACCAGAATAATTTATTTTTGATCAACGTGATTTAGGTTAGTTGTCATTAGATGAAATAGAAATTAAGGGTAGAATGTATGTAGAAAAATAACATGTATTAATTTAAATTATGATTAGATTTTAGAAAATTATGAGAGAAACTAAAATAGTTTTTCAAAATTTTTAAGATCCTATAATCTAACAGAGAAATCAATATCAATATATGCAATAGTTATAATAATGTCTATTTTCTTTTATAATTTCATCAAAGGTATAAGTAATAATATTTGATAGCAATGAAATTTATTATATAAGAACATATTAAAGAAGAAGAATAGCGTAAGAACAAGAAAAAAAAGAAGATTAATTGATGAATAATCTATTAAATTTATTGTTTAATGAAATATTCTTAAATAGTTCTAGCAATTTCTATTAGATAATGTACACGTAAAATAGATTAATTAAGCCAAATATTTATTTAATTGAAATTCATTTACAAAACATTTTTAGAATTATTTATTATTATATTTAAGAAAGAATATACTTGTACAATCTCACATACATGCATATTGATTTTTAATAACAATCTACTATAAATAATGGAATTTATAGTTTATGGTAAGGAATAGATGAAGAAGAGTCTAAAAGAGAAAAGAAAAAACAATAGAAACAAGCTCATCCCTAATTTTCAGAGATGACTGATAAATAAAAACAAAGAAAACAAAATTTGAATATTTAGAAAAAAAAGAAAGGAAAACAATCAAATAAATCAGATAATATTTAAATAAATGATGATGAATCAGAATAATAGCAATAAATATAAGTATATTTTTGAATTAATCCATAAGCATTTAAAATATGAAACAAAGCCTTAATTTATTCTTTTAGTTAAACCAAATAATGAGGAGATCTAAATTGATTTATAGCAATACATAGACGAATAAGTAAAAATTAAATGATATAACTTAGTATTCGATTCAAGAAAATATATCAAAAATATCCTGTTTTAAGTAAGAGAGTGATTTCGGACACACTGAATACAAACTTAGACTAGTAGATCCTGATCCAAAGAGATTAACTCATTTAACAACATAAATGAATTTTAGATTATCTGAAGGAAATGGAATGGCATATTATAAAATTGGAGTAGAAGATAGTGGTAATCCTTTAGGTCTTAATAAATCTGATATGCTTGGATCATTAAAAACACTTTGTTTAATGGCTTAATCTTTAAAAGCTGAATTATTGGTTGTAGGTATAAATTAAGGAACCAATGGAAAAACCTGTGAAGTTATTGTTAGAAAAGGATTGAAGGATGGAATTAATTTAGATATTAGAATTCTACTCTTAGGTGAAAGTGGATCTGGCAAAACATCTTTATTAGGTGTTCTTAGTACTGGATAACTAGATAATGGTTAAGGGTTAGCAAGAATGAAGTTTTTAAAGAATAGATCTGAAATTACATCTGGAAAAACAGAAAGAGTAAGTCATACAGTTATAGGTTTTGATAGTGAAGGAAAGATTATGAATCATTAAAATTAACTTAATTTCAGTCCTACTTGTATGGTTGAAAAATTAGTTGATTTATCAACAAAATTAATTACTTTTATTGATATGGGTGGTACTAAAAGAGCACATAATTAAATGATTTAGATTATTAATTCTTAATTTCCAGATTATGCTCTATTGACTATATCTTCATTACAATAAATTGGTAAACCTACTATGGATTTTCTTAAATTAATATAAATTCAATAAATTCCATTTATGATTGCCATAACTCATGTAGATCAAATTACAGAAGATTATTATATGGATAAAGTTGAATAATTAAAAGATATGATTAAAAGTTTATAAATTTAAAGTGTTCCAATTGTTGTTAGAAGTGAAGAAGATGTAGTTTTATTTAGTAAATAAATTTTAAGTAAAACTCTTATTCCTATATTTTTGATATCTAATTTAAAATAGAGAACATTAGATTATTTTATCAAATTTTTAAATTTATTACCATCAACAAATGAATTAACAAATAATTCAAATTTAGATTCAGAATATTGTATTCATAATGTGTTTGAAATTAATAATTAAAAAGTACTTGGTGGAACAGTTCTTAAAGGTATTATAAGAGTTAAACAAATATTATAAATGGGACCAGATAAATATGGTCGTTTTTTCCCTATTGAAGTTGAAGAAATTTAATGTAATAGAGTTTAAGTATTTATTTTTAATATAATCTAGGTCAAATCTGCATAATGTGGATAAATATGTACAATTAGATTTAAATAAGGAAATCTTACATAATAATTTGGATCAGATTAGAATCCTATTAGACGTGGAATGGTTTTAATTGAAGGAAAAAGCAATCCATAAGCTGCTTGGGATTTTCTAGCTGAAATTTGGTTATTTGATGATTAAAAAGAAGCCAAAAAAATTGCAGTTAGTTTTGAACCTGTAATTAATACATAATGTACTAGGTATCTTAATTTTATTATTATTATTAGATAAATTTGTAAAATAATTAGAGAAGAATAATTATAGTTTGAAAATCTAACATTAAGAAAAAAATAATCTAAATCTATTGATGAATCTTGTATGTAGAAACCTGAAACACAATAATAAAGAACATCTTATAGGAAATAAAGTGAATAACTCAAAAAAGCTAGTAGTTCCAATAATTTAAACAAATAATCTTATAGAAGTCCAAGAAGAAAAGGAAGTAGCTAAATCAAATCTTATACTAATGAGGATGATTAAAAAAAAACTGATTTATTTGTTATTAATGAGAAGAATGAAAAACCTATGGAATTTATTGAATTAATTCCTAAACAACCAAATATAATTAGACTTAAATTTAAATATTTCCCAGAATATATCACTAAAGGAATGAAACTAATTATAAATGATAATGGATTATAAGCTTGGGGATTTATTAAATATATAAATTATTGATATCATAATTTATTTATGTAATCAATACATTCTATCATTTTTTACAATTTTATTATCATTAATATTATTTATGAATACTATTTTTGGTAAATTAGAAATTTAATTTAATTTTCATGAATTTATAAAAATAATGAACAAAAGAAATAACAAAATAAAAAGCAATAGATTTATTGAGATTTTTAAATAGATTCTTGATGTACTATCAATCACAAATATAGTGTTCTGAGTATATAGACATTATAAAATGGGATGAAGAAGGAATTAAAATTAAAATTATTGATAAATCTTTATTATAAGAGAATGTCTTGCCTCGATTTTTTAAACATGGAAATTATTCAAGTTTTTTAAGGTATTTCCTTTCTATTTTTCAGATAATTGAATATGTATGGCTTTACTAGTTGTAAGGATTAAAATGGAATCTTAACATATGAGCATCCATATTTTACTTAAAATAAAGTTATTCAGAAGTTCATTTAGAAGAAAAAGTAAGCTCATGTAGAGAAACAATAGATAGGAACATTTATTATGGAATAAGAAGAATTAAAGAATACAATGACGTCTTTGAAATAAGAATAAGTAATTATTTAGAAATAATTGGTTGATTTCATTCAACAATAATTGAGATTTTAGCATCATTTTAAACTAATAATTGAAGTATAATATAATCCAATAATTGATAGAAACTATTAGAAATAAAAGCTATTTAAGAGAGGAGAGGAGTATTTTTTATTGAGAGTATAAGAATGATAGTTAGAGCAATGAAACCAGAAGCTTGTAATAAATATTGATTATAAATTGATAGAGGCTTCATTTTAATACCTAATAAAGTGTGTGTTTCCAAAGGAAGAAGATCTTTGGATGAGTGAAACATTATCAATTAAGGAAGATGAAGTTGAGATTCCTTATCCTACTTCTCCTGCTCCATTTGGAAAAGCTGTTGTTGATGATATTGGAAATTATTTAAATCATAAATAGGATCAATTTAATCTTGAAACTTTAGAGCCAGTTTGGTTTTTTGGTTAGTAAGAATCAGATTTTAACTTTTTTGGGTTTGATTTGTGATGCTTTTATAGATGTTATTTATATTTTTCAATAATTTAATAAAATATATTTAGATTAATCTCATTATGACTAAATAAAAAAAAAAATTACATATCATCAGAAAAATTATATTATTAATATTGAATGCAATAGAAAAAAAGTCCAAAGTTTTTAGAGAAGCTATTTGATTTATTAGAAGTAATAAATTAATTTCATTTGTTTAGTCAGAAGAATATAGATTCTTGAGATGGAGTGATGATGGTAAATCTTTTGAAGTTTATGATATAAAGAAATTAGAGAAATAAATACTTAAGGTATTCTATAAACAGAAATCATTTGCAAGTTTTATTAGGTTAATTTAATTGTTCACTTTTGATAGGCAATTAAATTTATATGGTTTTAAGAGAACAAAGATTAAACGAAACATCAATGTTTTTACTCATCGTTATTTTATTCAAGGAGAAAAGTATGAATACTTATAATGAAGTAGAAAATAGTTGATAAATATCATTAGTTAAAATAAATTAAAGGTCCTTGAAGAACTTAGTAATTAGGATAACAATCTTAAACACTAAATTTATGAAGCAGAGCATCAATAATTAACTGAAACTTTGAAAGATCTTCAAAATTAGTAAAAGTAAATTCAAATCAAATTTAATGAGCAAATTCATTTATAGATGTAATTAAAACTTAGAATTATATAAATAATGAACGTAATCAATTACTTATGGAGTAGCAAATTAATACTCATGATATAACTATAAATATCAAGGCCCAACACTCTTATCAATTGTTATGTAAGGTAATGCAATTGATTCCAAATAATGAATAACATAAAGAAGAATTGGCTATTATTCGAAGTATTTGCAAAGTGTTCAATGAATTTCATTTAGAATCCATATCATCATATTTAGGGAGTCCTAATGATAGATTGACTCCCTTACCATTTTATTTATAGGATTCAAATATCTCTTTAGAAATTGGAAATCAATTAGGTTAAAATTAATTTTATGAATTGTTACAAAATTAAGCAACAAAAATATTTTAACCGTCTTAAGTAAAATAATAATTTATGATCTGATTTATATATATATATATAATTGTTTTATTAAATTAAACTATTTTATTGATTAATCTAATTCATATAACTTTTGTTTTATTCTTAATTTATTTTCAAATCATTATAGTTATATAATATTTATTATAATATTTCTATTTCTTGCATATCATTTCTCAATGGGAGGTAAGTGTAGTCAATGTGATTGCAAATTTGGGAAAAACATGCTTTAAGAAAGAGAAATTGTGGTAAATTATTAAATGAATGAGTAAGTTAGATAATAAAGGAACAAAAAATAGCAAGAGTCACTCAAGAAGTTCTATTGCAAGTAATTAAGCAAATGTAAATGCAGAATTATAAAGTAAAGAACAGGATAGTAAAAGAAATGAGAAATAATCATCAAGTTATAAATAACCAACTAAAGAGCATATTAAATTTAATGAATATTCAAATTAGAATGAAAAAATTCTCAAAGCTGCAATTAAAATTTAAAGTAGATATCGAGGATATTAAGTTAGAAAAAAAAATAGATTAAAATCTATGAATAAAATATTGAAAAATCCAAATACAGGGGCCAATAAAAATTATTTGAAAGAGAATTTTGAAATAATCAACATTCCATCTAAAATAAATGATGAATCATTGGAAACTAGAGGTCCCTATTAATTCAAGAGTGGAGCAATTTATTAAGGTTAATGGAGAGGTAACTGTAGAGAAGGAATAGGGACTTAAGTTTGGACTGATGGAGCAAAATATGTTGGAGAATGGAAAAATAATAGAGCATGTGGGAAAGGAATATTTTATCATGTAGATGGTGACAAATTTGAAGGGGAGTGGGATCAAGACAAAGCTAATGGAAAAGGAGTATATAAACATTCTAATGGTTCAAGATATGAGGGAGAATGGAGAGACGATTATTAACATGGATATGGTTAAGAAGTTTGGAATGATGGATCTAAGTATATAGGAGAATATTTTTAAGGAAAAAAATAAGGAACAGGTAGATATGAATGGCCAGATGGTTCTTAATTTAATGGAGAATGGTAGAATAATAAAATAAATGGTTAAGGGCGTTATTGCTGGTCTGATGGTAGAGGTTATGTTGGTTAATGGAGAAATAATTGTATGCATGGTTATGGAGTTTATATTTGGAAGGATGGTAGAAAATATGAAGGAGAATATAAAAATGATAAAAAAGATGGACATGGAGTTTATTGGTGGGCTGATGGTAGGAAATATGATGGGATGTGGAAAGATGGTAAATAAGATGGAGAAGGAGTGTTTATTTTTAATGATAACACAAGAAAGAGAGGAATATGGAAGGAAGGGAAGAGATTAAAGTGGGTGGAGGATGAGACATGAAAAAGTATATTAAAGAATTAATGAAATTTATATATATACTTGAATTGTTTATCAAAAAATTTGAAATCTTTTTTTAATTTAAATAAATAATAAATGGGCAAAAAGGAAACAAAAGATAAGAAGCCAGCACAATTCAAGTAATTATCTTATTGATAATTATAATAGAAAGATTTATGAATTGTTATCCAAATATACTTAAGTTATCATCGTTGGATTAGCAAATGTTGGATCTAAATAAGTGTAAGACATTAGAAGAATTTTGTCTAAGAGAAATGCCCTATTAGTTATTGGCAAAAATGTATTAACAAATTAGTATTTTAGACTCTCTTCAAAAAAGTTTTGGCTACTAGAGTATAAGAATTACCAAAAGAACATGAATATTATGATGATTTGGTTAAATTTGGTAGTGCAATTAAAGAGTTGGATGCCTTGAAGAACTCAGTTGCAGGCAAAATTGGATTCATCTTCACAGACACACCAGTCTTTGATCTTAAACCAATCATTGAAGAGAATAAAGTCGAAACCCCAGCTAGAGTTGGTGCCGTTGCTCCAATTGATGTTGTTATTCCCCCAGGCCCAACTGGTATGGACCCAGCTTCAATCCAATTCTTCCATGCACTCTAAATCCCAACAAAAATTGAAAAAGGTCAAATCTAAATTACAAAAGACTTTGTCGTCTTAAAAACAGGATAAAAAGTTGGATAATCTTAAGCTGTCTTATTGTAAAAATTAGGTAAAAAGCCATTCTTATATGGGTAATATTATATTCTAATCATTTTTATAGAATGGAAGTTCTTGCATGCTATGACAATGGATCTATTTTGAACAAACAATAAGTTTCAGTTAACTTGAATGACATTGTTGCTAAATTCTAATAAAATGTTAGAAATGTATCAGCCATATCTTTGGCTAATGGTAATTTATTATAATCTATAATAAATTAGGTTGGGTTAATGAATCTTCAGCTCCATATTTATTGGCTAATGCTTTCAAGGATTTGGCTGCTATTGGTTTATAATCAGGATTTATTTTTGATTAAATTAAATAATCAAGTGCTCCAACAACATCTGCACCAGTTGCAGCTAAAGTTGAAGCAAAACCAGTTGCTTAATAAGCCCCAGCCAAAGTTGAAGAACCTGAAGAAGATGTTGATATGGGAGGTTTATTCGATTGATCATGAAACAATAGTATATTAATAATACATACACATAAATAAACAAACATTATATTTACTTAATAAACAAATTTTATGTTAAAATATAAATAATTTTTCTGTGTTTTCTGTTAAATCCATCAAAAATAATAGAGTTAATTAATTAATTTATTTATAATTAAAAAATAAAAGATAATATAGTGTTTATAAAGAAAGATTATATTAAAAATAATGCTAGTGAGAATTGTATTTTATAATAATAAGATAAGTATAATTGATGAATCTTCTATTATGAATTATTAAATATGAATAATTATAATAATAATACTTGATTTGTTTTAGTTTTTGAATTCAGTTATAAAATTATATTATAAATTGTTGTTTTGGATAAAAAGAAATTTTCTAAAGTTAATAAATAAATAATCATTTATTGACAAATATGTACTCAATATCAATCTCAAACTTCTATTTTAATAATTCAAAAGTGGAATACATTGTAAAGTAAGACATTTTAATATTAATTAGATTTGAAGGATAAGTTGAAACATTTTTATCAAAATATCGTTATTCTCAATTAAAAACTCTAGATGATTAATTAGGTAAAACTAAAGTAGAAAAACCAAAATTTCCAAAACGATCTTTATTTGGAAAAACAAATTAGAATTTATCTAGAGTTTAAGATCGATAAATAAAATTGAATAAATATTTTGAGTAATTGTGTGTGATAAATTCAACAATGGATTGTTTTATAATGCAAGAGTTTATCAGAGATGCTAAAAGGAATATATTTGTTACAGAGATTACAGGAAATTGATTAATAGCCAATGAAAAAAAACAGTGATAAATTTATATTAGTTGTGAATAAAAATCAGAATGAATTAAATGGACTCATTATGGGTTTTAATAATCTCCCAATTCTATTTCACTTCTTTCATCATAGAAATTGACTATATTTCTTTGTATTTCCCAATTGTGATTATTCAAATACTTTTTATTTTTATGATAAAACACATAGTATATTCCTAGACAAGGTAATTAATATGAGACTATAATGACAGCAATATAAATAAGAATTTCAGTAATTGTACTCTTTTGAAGACAGAATGTAGGATTAAGTTGATCAAAAATAGTGTAATCATATAATAACATTATAACAGATGAATTAATACTACAAAGGACAAAGACTATAACTTATACCTTCCTATTTTATAATTCATCCATCATAATTTTATGTAAACCATCAAACATATGTTAATTACTTGAATCTTGACAATATTTGTATATCTATATTAATATATTGAGTCCAAAATATAATTAAATGATATTAGTAAGTAATAGTAATCCAGAAAGTAGCATCCAAATTTATTGATCACATTAAAAATGTGATTTAAAACCTTCTAAAAAAATGATGACACACCAGACAGATAGTAGAATAAATGAAAGTGTCTTGGAGATTTTATCTACGATTTTCTGATAAGCTATATATTATTGATAATTACTAAACATTATTCATTATCACTATCTAATTTGATTAAACAATTTAATAGCATAATGTCTTAGAGCATTCTGAGTATGCGCAATCCACTTAGGAAAATTGTATATTATTTAATTATGAATGCGAATAACAATAACTCTAAATTTCAAAATTTAGTACATTGAATTGCTGCAATAAAAAATACAAGTTTATCAGTTGAATCTAAAATATCATTAACATCTTTCATGATTTTTCTAAAAGCAATTGTCATAGAAATCAATAAAATAACAGATGTAGTAATCAATAGAATCTATGATAATAAAGAATACAAATTTTCCATAAACAATATAAAATTATTAATTAATATGAATTAAAAATTATCTTAAATAAATTATATATAAATCTGATTGTATAATAACATTATACTAATATATTAATAATATACATTAAAAAAATATTTCTAAGTTATATTTTATATAGATTAATAAAGATTTGTATTTTAATCAAATATCTAAAAATTATCTATTTATCTATTTGAGAATTACCTACTAAAATATTCTAATTTATATTTATCAAAAGTATTATTTTGAAATAATAAATAACAGTATTTTAAAATTATAAATTCTCTTATTCTCTCTTCTATTATATAATCATATATTGAATTTTCATAACTTTAAATAATTATAATTTAATAAATATATATTTCTTATTCTTATAGTCTCTAAATTAATATATTATATAATCCTTCTTAAGAAATAATATTACTGCTAGTTTATATAAATTTATAATATTTTATTATTTTCAGCTTTTATAATTGATTAATTAATAATCAAATGAAAAATTCATCAGGATCAAATAGACTAATAAACAGTAAAAGAACTCGAACATCTTTAACGATTAATTAAGATATGACTTCTTCTGCCAATCATGCTAGAAAATCGTCAATTAAAGTTTTAGAACTCAAAAAACAAGAAATTAATTAACATTAGGATAAAATATATTTTTCTACTCGAATAGGATCTCCTAAAAAACATGCACAATAGAAAAGTATCAAAAAATTTAAATGAAAGGCTTGAGTTAAACTTTGTTGAAATCTACATCTCAAAAATTGTTAAAAACTACATAGAAAGATTTTCAAGAAAGTAACCAAATTAAAGATGGAGATACATATAAGATGATATCACCAAAAGTTATATTTAAAGATGATAAAATCAATGTATATTTTGTTAAAGAAGTCAACAAATTCACTCAACAAAATGAAATACGAACATAAACTTAAGATTAAGGTATTAAAGAACAAACCATACAAGAAGTAACTAACTCAAGAGTCTCAATCAAAGGACCAATTGGATCCAATTAAAATTAAATGTAAATGAGGATTTCTTAGGGAATTTTGAGTGATCCTAAACATTTATTTTCAGTGTCAAATAAAAAGATAAAACTAGAAAAAGTTGAAACTGTAAATACTAGTGTCAAGTTTTCTTTGTAAAGATTATTGAAATTATAGCAATGACTATATTCATTTACTTATCATTAATACTGTATATCTAATACCCTTTCTGGCTACACAAACCAGATTATTATTAACATAAGGTATTCGACTATTAAAGTCATACCTTTAAATTATGTATAAACAATTACCCACAAATCACAGCCCATTTGCCAGTATGTTTAGATTCCACACATTCTGAAATATATTCAACCTGACTAGATAGGTTTTTCTATGTTTATTAAGCATTTTAAATTCTCTATTTAAAATATATAATTACATTCCTAATATTGAATCAAATACAGCCTAATTCATTCCTTGATCTCTTTATATTATTTCAAATTCTGAATCTCCCTATGTTCTAACAATTTCTATTTAATCATTTTAATAACTAAATCTTAACAATTATGACAAATAATAGGTTCCACAACTAGTAAATGATTTTCCTATTGTTACTCTCCAACACCCTCCATACCTTTCATCCAAATAATCAGAGATATATTTCGATCGATCATACTAGTTATTGAATCTCTCATAAGCAGCCTTTACTATGTTAGATATTTCAAATTCTAATTTAGCATCTATACCTTAATCCACTTTAATGATCTAAAACATAATTTTGAATTATATAATAGTTAAATTAGAAATATAAATTTTGAAAGAATATCAATTATTAGGTTGATAATTATTGCTGAAAAGTGGCACTTCTTTATTTCCTTCTTCCAGTTGACTCTAAGTTCTAACTATTATTAAATAAGCTTTACTAGACAGATTGAGTCTTTTTATGTCCCTGTCTTGTAGATTTCTCTTAACTAACTGGTTTTGGATGCATATTACTCCTTTGGCTTTTCAAAAAGTTATCTCTAAAAGTGCTTGAAAACATAGAATGATCAGTATGTTATTATTTCTAAACAGGTATTTTTATTTTTCTTTATCTTGAATCATAATTCTCATTTTTTAGATCAGGCATTGATTTTCTTTCTTCTTCTTTTTTCAATAATTAAATCTAGGCTGCAATATTTTTTGTTTTCTTAAAGAAAATAAGATTAGCTTTAAATTATGATTTTACAGATTTCTCACAAAACTTCAGTTGTATATTTTACATCAAATAATCAGATGAATGATTCTTTCTAATTTTATTTTATTTCTCTTCTTATTATTTTCTTTTTGTTTAATAATCACTTCTTAAATAATGTCTTCCTTATCCTAATAATTTAACAGCCTTTGGATCTAATTGAACTTCTGGAAATTTATTTATATTTTTCACAGAACTTGAATAAGACAACTTTGCAGTTGTATACATGATTTATTATGTTTTTGTTTCTGATTCCTCTCCATATGGTTTGAATATCTTAGAATGGATTGGTTATTTTATTGTTTCATTTTTATACTTCAATAATGAAGTCAAGCTTCTATCACCAAATTTTGGAAGATATCCCTTTGAAGGTTTATTTGCTACAGGAGATGCAAAAATATCATATTTAAGAAGTCTTACATCCATTTTATTAGATTAAATAATTATTATTTTATATCTAAAAAATATGATCTAACACAGTTTAGAAATTTATCTTTTTGTGATCTAAATATTTTTATAATTATCTATATTCTCATTCATTATAATCCTGACTCTCTATTATGAGTTCTAATATTTATTTTACTATACTATATAAACTTATATAATTAAATTTATGAGGTATATAGATAAATTACTGATACTCAAAATAAATTAATTCATTAAACAATCTTATCTCTTTTTGGATTAATTGTCTCACTATAATAAATATTTATACCACATATTTATCTAAATTTTGTTTACAGATAAAGATTTCTATGTCAATAATTTGATCACTTTTTAAATAAGATTAATAACCACATGTATATAAGATATTAGAACATATTAATAATATCCATTTTAAATATAATATGAAAGATTTAAGGTATTATATAAATTAAGCATTTTATATATATTTATAAAATAAATTCCCTTATTTTTTAAACTCTAGTTATTTGCATTAAAGGGATTATAAATAAAATAAAAAATTAGATATTTTAACAAAAATAACTTAATCTCAAACAATATTATTAATAAATTTCATCTATTTAAAAAATAAATATATTCAATTATACATGAAGAGAAACCTCAAATAGTAAACAATTATATTTTAACTTCTCTGATATTATAATCTTACTATTATAATTTAAATAAAATAATTTTATTATTGGAATACATGTTCAGTAATTATTCAAAATAATCATTGTTTTTAAATTAATCAATAAAAAAATAAAGCTGATAGTTCACAAGTGCTTCTTAAATTTTGTATTAAGAGACAAGCAACTAAAGATTTTATAAAGTAGGAAAAAACTAATAGAATAGATAAAATTAAAAAAAAGTTGTCCACACCTTTTGTTTCTTAACCTAAACTTAGGATACTTAGAAAATAGATCTATTGTACTTGCATTAAGGCTAAGAATGAAATTTTCTTAATTTCAGTGTAATTAAATAGATAATACTCTATTGCTCACTCAATTGCAATTTAACATTATATCATACTACTAATAATTATATCTATTGAAAGCAGAATGATTATTTCATAATTTTATCCTTTCTGTGTACATCATTAATTTCCTTATCATTTTAAAAATAGTATGATCAAAATTAATTTTGGAATATATTAATATAATTTTTTATAACTATTTAAAAATTTATGAAATTAGTAAGTAACTAATGGAACAACAACAAAAATATATCATCTTAAGGTATTCATCTAAGACAACGCTAGGAAGTTATAAAAATCATAGGCAATTATGTCTAATATAAAAAATACTGAATAAGATAGACTAATGATCTGATATTTCTTATTCATTTATTTATTTATTCTATCAAATATGTAAGTGAGTTTGTAATAATAAATATTACCAAAAAGAGTCTAATTAAAATCAATCAAAGTAATAGTCATCTCCATTTTATTCTTCTTCCTTCAACCCATTCTCCTTCTCTTTAATCTCCTAATTCTGAAATCATCACTCCATGTCCATGCTATTTTCCTTGTTTCCACATTCCCCTATAACTACTTCCATTTTCAAATAAGAATTCACCAAATCCTTCCTTCAAATCTAAATGATACTAAACTATTAAATAGATTAAAATACATTTCCAGTGTATTTACGTCCATTAGGCCAAGTAAAAGTGCCTTTGCCATGCATCTGGTTATTCATCCAACTGCCTTCATACTAAAAAATTAGCTCAATATTCATTACTTTCCTTCCATCTGCATAGATGAAAATACCAAGACCTTCAAACCTGTTTTTCTGGAATTCTCCCATATACTTATTTCCATCTACATATATAATTTCTCCGTATCCAGTCCTGTATCCCTATTTATATGCTCCTTTGTATTAGAATTAATCATTTATCTCATGACCTTCTCCATGGAATAACGATTACTTCCATTCTCCCTTATATACAAACCCATAAGAATCTTAAAATTCACCATAACCATCATATTCATTATCATCAAAATTTCCTTCATATCTAGATAATATTATATGAATTACACACTTCCATCACAACTTATTTGTCTTCCTTTTCCTTTTTTTACGTTCTATTTGAATGTTCCTTCATATAAAGAACCATCTTAATCGATTTATTATCCAAATCCTTCTTTTTTATAATCGACAAAAGGTCCTTAATAGTAGCAACCATCATTCAATAGATAACATTAATGTGTCAATTACACTAAAGGTGGCAATTCCTTTAATTTGTTTTGGACAGCTTAAAGCAAATTTTAAGGCCACTCTACTTTTTATGCATCTATTGGAATCATTTCAATTATCGAAACTATTTATTCAGTCACTTTAGATTAAACTTAAACTGCTGTAGTTGCTGAAGCCTCTGATTATTATTTTTATTTTGTTTTGGCAAGGTAACCTTGTAATGAAATCATTTATTACGTCTAATACTTGATTGTAATTTAACAATTTTAGTTTCATCTAAAGAGGCTTCATCAGTTGGGATCAATGGAATCATTGGTTGAATATTCAATCTCCTAACATCTTAATTTAAACAGCAAACATTTCCCATTCAATATAAAAATTAATATTGTTAATAATCAAAAAAACAGATTACAATTTTTTCGAATTACTATTTGTTATTAATTTTTCTTTTGCTATTGAAATAAAATGAAAAAGTAAAATCGTTAATTTTAATGTATGATTTTATATCCTTAAACAAATTTAAATTAAATGATGAATTCTTTTTAGTTAAGTTATTTCATTAAATAATTCATAGTAATCATATTAAAACGTTTTTACAAGTATTTTCATGATAATATTTATATGTATTTTTTTTTTGTAAGAATGTATGATATTAACTTATTTGATTTTTATCAAATTTAAATGTAATAAATCTATTTAAATTGAAAATCAATTTTAATTTGCTAAATTTTGTAATAAAGTAGTTAGCGACTCTAATACTAAACTATTGTTTATATATATATATATAAAAATTTTAGTAGTAGAACTTGATTAATTATATAATCTAGATTTTGAATACTTAATAAAATATAATGATTTAGCTTCAAGAAAATTAGATTATATATGGAATAATTATTAGTATTAAATGGAATTCATAAAATGTAATGTATTATTCTAAAAAAATAAATTAATTTTAATTGGTTCAATATGTATAGTGGTTTTCTAAGTAAAAAACTTGAATACGAGTACAATTCAGTTGTTAATAGAATGATGATATTATTGATTGATTAGTTATCTTTATAACTATAATTGAGTAAGCATAATTTTATTTCATAGATTAGATTGCAAATAAAACTTTCTTTGACAAACAATTTTATAAGCTTTACAATTAAATTAAAGAACTTGAAGGTTAGAAAGCATAGCCACCTAAATTTAGTAATTTACTATAACCTTTACAATTTGTTATTCAAAATAATGGAAACCAACAGATTACAACTAACTATTAAAATTAACATTGTTAAAAGCCATATGTTCCTCCAATTTTAGAATAAGATGCTGCATTTTCTACCTAATATACAAAAACTTAAACTATCTCCACAAGGGCAAAATCATAAATAGTACAAGCAAGACAATAATAAGCATTTTCACCAAACAAAGTTAGTCGAGTTTGCAGATATTCCGATAGAAAAAAACCAAAAGTATAATTAATGAATGTTGGTGAATTCTATGCTGATTTTCAGAATGAATCTTAAATATTAGGCAAAAAATAATAAAATAATGGGCAAAGGTTCCATACTTTGGATTAAAATTCAATGATGAAAACACCTCTAAATTTGGAAGCTTAATAGAATAGAGATACATTAAAAGTTTGATCAATAATATATAATTATAATTCATAATAACTTGATTAAAAGATTACAAATGTATTTCAAATTATTTTTCATTATTAAATTCTTAATTTTTAAGTATTATAATTTAAGAATTATCATTCATAGTTTAGTATATATGAATATTAGGAATATTATACGCTAGAAATAAAGATTTGTTTTCTTTTTAGTAATATTTAATAATATTAACTTTGCAACTATAAAATTATTATAAACTCTTAGAAATTGTTATAAATAAATGGCTGCAAATAATAATAATTTTATTTAATAAATAAGTAGAATGATTATTAGATAAATTGAAATAAAAAAAAGGAATTATATTATAGATAGTGTGTTTTTACATCTTCATTTTTTCGTTTAAATAAAAATTGATAAAGAATGTTATTGAGAAATATTATTATAAAAATATTCAGATTACTCACATTATTTTTAATATTAATCAATTTAATAAAAATCTTAAATAAACAAATAATATTATATATAATAATACTTAAAAAATGAAGATCATTCATATATTAGTATTTCAATTATTTTATATTGTATTTGGTATCAGAGAATTAAATATATACTCAAATTTATCTTCCTAAGATGAAATAAAATCATGCTAGTAGAGTTCTTCTTTGGATATGAGTTTTCATGTAGAAAAATATTATTATATTTTTGTTTTTCCAAATAAAGGTAATATTTTTATATAGGAAATTGTTAAAATTATATAAATGATAAAAATAGTTTATGAAATTAACATAAATATTTATTTTTATGTTTGTTTTAGATGTAAGATAAATTTAACTTAATTGTATGTTTAACAGTCCTAAACAATTGTAATTGTTTAATAGAGTATTTTTAAGGAAGATCTAAAATTAAATGATGAAAAATTGAATTTATATAACTATTATTCATTATTTAACAAATTAAGTTATGGTATTTTAATATGATTTCATTTTTAAATTCATCATTTGATTGACTATTTTTATTAGCTAACATGAAATAATATTCTAACATATATATGAAATATTATTATATTAATTTAAAAAAATGCATGCGAAAGAAGAAATAGAAATGAATGAATTCTAAATTGAAGATCCATAAGAACTATCAATAGAAGAACAAATCTCTGAGAAAATGAAACCTTAAATATCGAACTCAGAACGAAAAGCAATCATAAGATTTACTGTATTATATTTTGTGATTGGAATACCAGCTGGATTTTATGCATCATTGACTCTTCTACTTTAAGGAAGTGGTATTTCATCAGGTTAAATGGGTAAAGTAAATTAATTAGATAATAGCATTTTGGGTTACTTGTCTTTATCCATTATCTTTCAAATTAATCTTGGCTCCCTTTGTAGATAGTTTCTATATTAGTTATTTTGGAAAGAGGAAGACATATGTGATACCTTCCTTGTATATGCTTGGTTTAACATTTATAACTTTGGCATATAATGGATATTCCTAATGGATAGAGGAACTTAATTTGTATCCTTTGTTTGGATTAACTATTTTACTCACAGTTTTGTAAGCATGTGCAACAATAGCAACTAACGGATGGGTTCTAACATCCTTTTCAAAACATTATGTTCATTTGGGGGCAACTTGTCAAATGGTTGGATTATCATTAGGTTATGTATTTAGTTATGCTATTTTGATGAATATCACATCCCCATACTTTTGTCTATAATATTTGGGTTTAGATTAACCAATCATATCACTAAACTCATACACATATATTCTAGGGTCTTTAATTTTATTTATTGCAATTATAACCTAATGTTTAGCTACTGAAGATTTTGTAGAAGAAGAAAAACCTAATTTTATATAAGTGTTAAAATCATCATTTTCATTGTTAAGTAATTCAAATTTAAGATTTTTATTACTCTTTCTATTAACAAGGAGATTTGCATTTGCTCCTGTGATAGCATCAACTTCATTGAATTTAATTCAAATGGGGTTTCCTTAATCTGAATATGCATCCATTGAAGCTATATGTACTACTTCTTGGATATTGAGTTCATTATTGGTTGGTAAATACCTTTAAAGAGGGAAAGAAATGTCTTGGGTCTTAAATGCTTATTATCTTATGTTTTTGGTAATGGGAACTCATTTTGTATATGTAATTAGTTTTCTAAAGATGGGAGGATACAATAAGTTTACTTAAACTATTTATGTAAATTATACAATAATAAACTTAGTTTATATTATAATATTTATATGAATTCAATAATTCATTTATATCATGTACATTATCTGGATTTTTTTTGAGGATTGCTGATCCTACTATTGGAGGAACATATGCTACTTTATTATTTAGCTGTTATTTATTTGGAACATAATTTTCAGCAAGTGTATCCTTGTTTTTATTGCATCTACTTCCCTATAAAACTGTTGTACTTTTAGGATGGTTATATGGATTGATTTACTTTACAGTTATCAAAGATAAATTAATAAAGTTGTAATTGTAAACATTTTATTTATATTCAATACTAGTTTTGACTTAAAATCTTGGAAAGTCATGTGATTATACAATATTAAACATTAATTAAAAAATGACTAATTTATTTTCATTATTATAACTTATTTAATTATTTAAAGATCTTTATCTAATTGAAGTTTAAAATCATAAGAAAAACATTCTATTTATACATTAACTTTTGTTGTTGATTTTATTATTAATAATAAATAATTTTTATTTAATGATTTAAGATGAAATTACAATTTGCTTTATGGATGGAGAGAAGAGATAATGTAGTAAAAAATATGATGACATAATGGAGGAGCTGAAAAAAAAAGAAGATTAAACATGGTTTTTAATTGAGGAATAATTAAAAGTATTAATTAAAGATGATACTACTTTGAAATACTCTTCTTAATTGATATCTGTTGGACCTTCAGACATTATAAGTATGTACAGAAGCCACTTAAAAGTCAAAGAATTAGAAACTAAAAATTCCTAACTCGAGGATGAGATAATCAATTTATAAGATGCGAAATCAGAACTGCTTCACTATGGAAAAGTTATTCCTTAAAAATACATTAAAGAAGGTTTATTAGATTAAGAATTGGAAAAACAAAGAAAAGAAATTGCTAAACTTAATAAATGTGTATAAGAATTAGAAAATTAATTGAAAAGTTAGGAAGAAGCTGAATAAAAAAGAATATCAGATTTCAAAAATAAATATCAATAGCTAACTAATTAAGAATCTACCTATACATAATAAATTTCATCATTAGAGTAAGAAAAATTTTAATTTTCAGAAAAAATAGATTAATTATTATAAGAAAAGAAATAATTCTCGTAAAAAATAGATTAATTAGAATAAGAAAAAGAATAATAAACAGTTTAAATAGCTTAATTAAAATCTTAATCATAACCTTTTTAAAAAGAATATTAAATTGGAACAGAATAATCACTAGAAATTTAATGTTCATCAATAAGAATATAAAATTAGGGATCAAAATAATCACCTACTTCTATAAACCCATAAACAGTTTAGCATCTTAATAATATTTACTCAGATGAACGAAAATAGAGTGAGAGTTATATATATCTTTATAATCAAAATAAATTCCTAGAAAGTTTATTAGAAAAAGTTTGTGATGAAAATAGAGAGTTGAGAAAAATTTTTGATCCAAATAAAACTATCTTGTTTTAAAGATAGTCTAAGATTTATTAAATAAAATTAGATGTACAGTAATTCAGTCAATCTATTAAGGAAAAGAAATTTTATTTTAGGAAAAATTGCCTCTTTAAAGATAATGAATATCTAATCGAACTAATGCAAAATAAATTAGACACAGAAATTAAGATAAATATAGATGATTAGTGTTTAAAAATCAAAAATGTATATCATATTTGTTAAAAAAAATATCAAGCATTAGACATAATTTTGAATATGTTAATAGCAGAAATTTATGCATAATTATTTGTACGTGATCTTTAAGAAGCTAATAAAACTAATAGTTAAAACTAATTATCTTAATTATGGAATTTTAAAATCCCTAGATTATTCCTTGCCAAGGATAATTCAGGATAATATAGTATTTTTTAAGAATGCTTTGAAAATGATAGTAAAGATTTTAAACCTTTTCAAAGTACATAAATAGAAGATCAATATATTTCCTCTTTTTTTAAATATTTCTATCTTGCAACTAATAAAAATTTTGCAATAACAGAATGTTAATTATTAGTATTAGAGAATAACATTCAAAGAAGACTCAACGAAGTTGTAATATAAAGTATTGTAATACATTCAAAATACAAAAATCTATTTTCTTAATTAGATAAAGGAAAAGAAAAAATTATAGATTTTGAAAGAATATTATCTTAGAATCCACCAGGAGCAATTTAATAATATTGGTCTGAATAACTATAGATTTTAGCTGAAAAAGTTTGGTATGATCATTGAAATTGAATGGTATATAAATATTTAACATATATCAACATACTTATCTTCTTTCCTTATAGATTTATATTAGGAAATCAAATATGTATTTTAATAATGTATGATATATAACATTTTTAATCAATAAATATTATTAGATACTTCCTTTATTCTAATATATATTAGTTTATTGGAGTAAAATATATTTTGATAACATGACTAATTGAAAAATTATAGTGCTTTTTCTCTCCTAATTTAAGGTATAAAAATACTAAGAATCACTAAAGCTACTCAGATTTTTTTAAGGGCATATTATCACGACTAATTATTTGTATGAACTTATGCTATTATTTATGGCTCATTATTAATATTTGTCTTAAATAATATTAGATAATTTAGAAAATTGATAAATAATGAACAACAACTTAACAAGTCTGTATATTTATTTTCCCTTATGATTAGTTGGATATTTATAAAGTGGATAATTAATATTAGGTAGTTTGAGTAATTGAGCGATTAATTATTTGTTGGTTTCAATTATTTAAATGATGAAACTACCTTTTTAATAAGATAAAATGTTTAGCTTGAATATGAAGAGATTCTATTATAATTGTCGATTTTTTCAACATTTAGATGATTTCAAAACAATTAATTGAAAATTGAATATGAATTAGTATATTATTCTATGTTTTAGTAAAATATGTTAATGCAAATTCATAAAGCATTATTTTCTGTTATAAAACAAACAAAACATAAATAATTTATTGCAAAGGATATTAAATAAACAATCAATCATCTATCAATAATAATAATTAAAATTTTAATTCTATTTACTAAAATATTAAATAATTCATATTTGATAAAATAATTACAAATGAGATTAATTGTAAATGTAGTATGTGAGTAAAATTAGATTAAATGATAATAAAAATTGGATATTAATTTTGATTATTTTTTAACTGATACTTTATTTAACTGATAAATTATTATTATATTTTATTTTTTTAGCTTATATGGGAGCACAACAATCTGTACAAGAGGGAATTATTAAATCAAAGAACTTCAAAATTTTAGGGTATAAGGAGAATGATTTATATGGATCATTCAAAATAGTTGAATCTTAAGGAAGTTAATTTGCAATGGTTTCAAAGACTTGTTAAAATCAAGAAGACTATATTAATTTATGTAAGATATTAAAAGAGACTTAATAATAAAATGGAATAAAGTAGCTTGTTAAATTGGTTGAAGTGGATACTTAAGAAGAATCTAATCTATGTAGTACATTTTATAAGGTTTCTGCCTTATATGAATATTATGATATCACACTTAGGGAAATAAGTAACCAAGCATCAATAAATTGTTTATTTGTTTTAAAATCATTATCTGAAGGATTGAGTGAATTATATACACATAATTAAGTTCATGGAAATCTTATACCTGATTTTGTACTTGTTGATAAATCAAAGGGAGAAGTCAAATTAAATAATTGTACTTAATTGACTGGATATGATCATTATAAACGCATTCTCACCAGTGATGGATTATGGTATTTATCTCCAGAATTAGTAACAGCATTGGCAAGAAAGGATTTAAGACCTCAATACAATCATGAAAAGAGTGAAGTATATTAATTAGGATTAATTGCATTAGAACTATGGGGAAATGGAAATGTACAATTATTTTATGATAAATAAACTTTCACTTTAAATCAAAGTAAATATTAGTATTATATATTAGATGTTATAAATGAAGCTATCGATGAATTTGGTGTAAGAAATGGTTATGTTTTGAAAAATGTTATCAAATAAATGCTTTAATAGGATCCTAATGTCAGACCAACTATGAAAGAATTAAGCACCTCTTTTACATAATTATATGAAATTTAATTATAAATAACAGAATAAGAATCTTAATTACCTTAAATACCTTAAAATACATAACCAATTACTTAATAGTAAGTTGTTACTTTATGTGAATTAAATAATGAAGAGGTAGAATAAGATAATGTTTAGATTTATAAAGAATCTTTTCAATATCAAGAAGATAGTAATTAAAATGAAACATGTAAATAATAATTTGAAGAATCTCCAAAAAAATTTGAAAAATAGAATGTAGATATTCAACCTTAATCTGTTAAATCTTCTATTTCTTAATCCATTAAAGAATATTATGTTACTGGATCAATTGCTGCTTAATTTGGTTAATTAGCTTTACTTGAAAATAATATTGAATATTAATCTATTGGCACTGCTCAATTCGAAAATCATCATGATATTGATCAAGATGTATTAAAAGAGAAACCTTAAAATAGATAACCAAATTCAACTAAGAGTTAAGAATCTACAATTATAAAAAAGAGTGTTAAAGTCAATAACAATCCTCCATCTAATAAAAAACTGATCTCTATCAAAAGACCAAAACATGAATCAATAGAAACTAAACTTCCTAAATAAGCTGTTGTTATCAACAAAAGAAGATGAAACTAAATATATACATATTATTGAGATTTATATACTACACTTTTATTTCAATAATTTATTATTTTTTTCATTATTTCTTCATTAATCAATAATGTCTAAGATTAGTAAAATATTTTTATAAATAAAAATTTAAATGAGAAATGACTAGTTTAACTTATGAATTTCAGTTTCTTCTCCTAAAAATGATTTAATAAAACATATAATCAAAAAATAGAAATTATATCTAAATCATCATATTCATAATCAATCACTTAAGTATACGGAGTTTTCATTTTCTAAATATTACCAATTTTATTATATAATACAATTTTCATCATAATTAGTTTATTAAAAAGTACATTCAATCGAATTGTTTAGATCATCTCCTTGAATTAATTGTACTAATTCTGTTATAAACTTTGTAATTCTGAATGAATTCTAATTTATAAATTCTTTAAAGATTTATAATAATAATGTCTTATTTTATTTTTCAACAATCATTTCCAATAATTATAAATTATGATTTCCTTACTCTATTAATAACTAAATAAATAAATTCTTAACTATTGTATTAGCTAATGAGATTTCATCTAAATTATTGGTTTAATTAACTAAGTCTTAAGTAATTAATTTAATTTAATCTTATATGTTAAGTTCATTTCCCTCCAATTATTTTAAAATATCAGAAAGTTCTCTATAAAAGACATTATCAAGTTAAAATTTAATTTCTTCTAAATTCTGTTAAAAATGTAAATTTTCTAAAGGACTTACTTTATCATAATGAGGTTCGATATCACAATTATTTCTAAAAAAAAATACTATTAATCTTTCCTTCTTTTTTTACTTCTATGGAAATCCAAGAAAAGTTTGATGTATATTTTCCAATAAATCATATAATGGTTTCAATTTGTTAATTTAGTTTAATAAGTCCTATTTTTCTTTTATATTTTATTCATTTTCTTCATTAATTATGGATTTCTTTGCTCCTGCAGGATGGAGTAGAAAATGTCTACCTTAATTCATAAGAAAGGTTAATATTCTAATTGCTCCTTCTTTTGTTGCCCAAATATTAGGTTTTTCAAAGGAAATATTTTTTAAATTTCGAGGCTTTCCCAAATCTGTATTTTTTAGCTTTTCTTTGGCTTATTATTTCTTATTTTTCATATTTTAATGGGTTCTTTCTGAATAAGTAGAAGACTTCTTTTTGTTTTCCTTTTTAATCTTCATATTAATAATTCTATTAAGAAATTATAAATATATTTTATATACAAGATGATTGAATTATTAAAAATATAAAAAACAACATTTATTATTATTAATATATATATATATAAAACTTTCGAAATCATGTAAAAAATGAAATTCAATCGTATTAAGTTAATTCCTAGTATAATGTATTAGTCAATTTTCGTCTAATAATATTTATATAATATTACTTTTTAGAAACTCCAAATCCCACCATTTCAAATTTAAATATGTTTTCACATATTTTAATTTCCATCTTATCCTCAATCAAATATGGATCACTTTATTTTGGTTTAGTAGCCAATAAGGGTAGTTCATATGGTTATAAGGATTACCAAGTTCCATTAGCAGATTATCTTATTCCCTCACCATCACATATTTCCCATTATGTTTTGTTAAATTTGATTTAAGTTTGTTTTCTAGACACAGTATTCATATTGACTATAATGTCACAATCTTAAGATCTTCCAATCTTAAAAGTTTGTTCGTATCCAGCTTTACCAATGAAGACAGCAATTTGTTTAGATATTGGTGTATCAAATTAAATTTTAAGGAATGGTCTATTACAATTTTAGAGATGATATTATTTCCTTCCTTTCTTCTTTAATTATCTATATTCTTCCAAATATACTACAATTAATAAATTAAATACCTTAGAATTATTCTTATTCTTCTTTAGACAAACCATGGATTCTAGCTCTATATTTTTCATTTTCTCTTACAAGGGTCTAAAAGAAATATTCTATTGGAGTTTCTTAATCCTTCTTCTTACTTTCAATTAACTTTGGTATTGAATTTAATTGAACTACGTGAAAATAGAAATCAGCTCCAATTAAATAATTATTGTTTTCATTCATTATTCTTGGACTCTCTTTTTAAATTCTAACTAAAGTTTTCAAAGCAGTACCACAATCCTATACATAGAATTTTGGTTTTTCTCTAAAATATGTAAAGAATATTTACTTTATAAATGAGTGAATAAGTTTGAAGATATTTGAAGGTAATTCTGAAAATCTGGTGTGGAAATACTTTAATGATAAGAAACATAAAATAGTTGGAGTGACCCTACTTGAATGACGGAAACCAAATTCTGTTGATATTTTGCAAGGGACTTATTCAATATTAGATTCTTATGAAGAAAGACCTAAAAATTTGATCATTTAAAATAAATACCCAAATCAATATTATTATCTCCTAAATGTTATTGCTTCTTACGACGTATAATTGATATTTCATTTTTTTATATTTGATTGCTACCAATAATCCTAAACTAATTAAGAAATTATTACTTGTCATCTTAAAGGATGTATATTTTTTAATTAGCCATTTGGTGCTGCTTGTACACACTGATCTTTACAAAAGGAGATTCTCTATTGAAATCATGACAACTCCTTTTTGGAGTTTCAATTTACTAAGCGTTTTCTGAATTGTAGAGGCACTTTTTTTCTGTAGGGTGGTTTTGTTACTAGTATATAAAAATTTGTACTTCTTTTTCTTCTATCATGGCTGAATTCTCTTATAAAGTAATTGATCTGGCCATCTGATGAAGGTTATTGATTTCTAGTTCATGAGGAACTAAAGGCATCACGAATTCTTGCATATTCATAAAACCTAACCATTAAAAATTTAATTACTATTTAATTGGCTTTGTAAGGTTTAAGTGAAGTTCCAAGGGTTTTACATCAACGTGGTATGTCAATAAGTTTAAAAAATTATTTTAAAATTAATATTAATGGAAATATTTCTTCATTTCACTAAATATCAACTTAGAGATTTTATCAAATTCTTATCATATTACAATTATTTATTATTGTAATCATTACGCTACTATTTATATAGCTGGTTCATAAAGAACTAAGACTGTTCTAATGTTTACTTCATATTTTGTTCATCATTAAATTTGGGCGTTTTATTCCCCTGAAAATTACTCAACTTCTATATTTTTATTTTTTTTCCTTATTTGTAAAATTGATATATATGATGAAAGTGTAGTAAATTATTGCTTTTATAATATATAAAACAATAAGACCCTTAATCATCCATAGAAGAGTCTTCTATGTTAAAAAAGAAAATTATAAATCAAAGTTTTAACAGAGTGTCTATATAATTGTTTGATTAAATGTTACAAGTATGGACTTCTTTATCTACTGTCTAATAATGAATAAATTAAGTATTTCTTATCTCATATTCACTTCCTATTACATTCTAACAAACTTCATGATTCCATTTAATTATAATAAAACATTGAAAGAGTAAGGCAAATATGATTTAAATTCATAAGATGGTTGACTTAGAAATTTACAATGAAATTTTTTATATTTTATTGATGTAGTGTTCATGAGAAATATTCAATTAATATCTAAGGATTTAATTTAAAAAGAAAATAATATAAAAATTATATAATATTGAGTTTAATTAAGATTTAATAAATAATTAAATAATACAATTCCTCATATAAATTAAATTAATAATAATAATATGATAAAATTGAAAATGAAACTAATTACAAAATCATTTCTTCTTCCTGAATAAAAGTCCACTATTCTTCTTTATAATGATCTTAAATAAGGTATTACTCTTATTCCATAATCATTACTTATATTTATAATCAGTAAGTAAATTATTATTTTGTTTATGTTTTTACCGCTAGAAAATTGTTTTTGTAAAATTAAATGGCTATATTAATTTTTCTTCATATATGTTAATTAAGTAATAACATCTTTGCATTAATCGATTTTCTAAGTTATATATATCTTTGATTATAAAGAGGAATATGGTATTTAAATTCCCAAGAATCGAATTCTTGATACTAATTTTTATAAATATTTTTAATGAGTGACAACGAAAGTGATACAAAAGATTAAAGACCTGCTGAAGTTGAGTGGAGATAGAAAAAAGGCACTTTAGATTAGTAAAGTAGAGATCAAATTTCTAGACTTTCTAACTAGTATGGTTTTAAAGTAATGAAGTGTTATTGAAATTTTAGGAAAGTGAAGTTTATAATATAGCAAGAAGACATTATAATAAATTTGAATTAGTTGAAAGAGATATCAAATCTCTATTAAAATAGGATGATAATGATGATGCTGATGCTGATTGGATTACAAATGATAATGAAAAATCAAGATCTCAAAATAAGCATAGAAAAAACTCTAATAAAGAGGAGGGTTAGAAAAACATTAGAAAATAAAGTGATTAATACTAGAAATAGCAAGAATAAAGAAACACAAGAAATAATGAAAGACATGGATATAATCAAAAATACTACAAGTATATAATCTCATTATTTTTAAGTTCTTAATAGGATTATAATTACAGAAACAATAGAGAAGATGTGAGAGATAGAGATGAACATGATAATTAATAAGAACGTTTCTAAAATTATAGAAATGATAGAGGCTAACAAAGGTATTAAAAAAATACCTATAATGATCCATGGGATTAAAGAAGAACAAATTAGTATCAATATTATAATAATAATAATAATAATAACAATAATAAGAACTATAATTAAAGAAAGTAGTATAGAAATAGAAATGATGAATTTGTGTAATAGCCAATATATGTTTTAAAAGAATCATAATCAGAGTAATAACATCCAAAATAACAATAATAAAGCTAAGTTTAGTCAACAAATCAATAATAAAATGAATATACAACTTAGTAAAATTAAGATTCTTAAAGTAAAAAGGAAATTTAACAATAAAGTTAGAATACCTAATAATAAAAATAATAATAATAATAATAACACTAATAATAACAATAGCAATAATAATAGCAATAATAATAACAATAATAATAACAATAATAATAATAATAATAATAATAATAATAGCAATAATAATAATAATAATAATAATAATAATAACAATAATAATAATAACAATAATAATAACAATAATCAAAATAAAATCCATAGCATTAAACTTAATAACCTTAATAATAAAAAGTTTAATAGCACAATCAATAGACAACAACAAATTAAACTCATAAATAATAAACTTAACATTAGGCTGATCAAAATTAAAAGATCTAATAATAACCAATAGTATCTCAGAAATAATAAGAAACTCCTTAATAATAACAACAAGTTCATACTTAAGTTAATCAATAAGTTTAATAATAACCAGTAGTTTAAAATGTACCAACACCACAATCTCAAATAAACCAACCTCATTTGTAATAATAATAAATTCAACAATCATAAAATGGATAAACTTTAACTCAAAATAATGCTTTACCTTTATAGGAGTACAATTAACAATAAGATTAAATGAAATTTAGTGGGAATAGTGGACAAGCACCTTAACAGTAGGGCAATCAAACAGTTCAATAATAGCAAAAATAATAAAAGCCTATGAGTTAAGTTCCTTTATTGGCATAATTTTTGATCTATCCAAATAATTGTACTTCATCAACAAACCTATTCCCTCTAACAATGGTATGAAATATATCAAATAAATTAGTAAAACTTAAATAATGCATTTGAGTAATTAAGATAGATTGCATTGACTTATGAATAAAAGTTACCGTGAGAAATATCTTGCATTTTTAAATAAACAGTATATTATAAATATTTTTCTTCAAGTTTTTCTTTTTCTCATTAATTTGTGAATCCAAGATTTTCTAAAGGGCAATAATTGAAAATTAATTTGTCCATTTAATAAAGTCTGCTTTCTGGAAAACTTACTTATGTATGAAACCTTTTCTTAAATATATATGTCAAACTTCCAAATTATCCTATTTTAATTAAATTATATTTCCTTCCATTAACTTTTATTATTATTATAAAATATTGTGAATTGATTAGCAACCATGAAGATATAATCATAACATTAAAAAAATTTCAATTTTACAAGTATTGTCAGAGATGAATAAGTGCAAGGAGAGTGTTCATGTTTAAATACAATTTTTGGATAAAGAAATTCAAATAAAAACTAAACTTAATCTTTAATAAGGTTGTAAATTTGAATTTCTGATTTAGATTAAGTCTATTAAATAAATTAGTAACAAATATCATGTTTTATATAAAGTATAAGATTCGAGGCATTAATAATAATAACTTTAATAAATATGCAATCAATAAATTCAAGCGAAGACTCTAATCGATTGAACCGATCAATAAATTCTTAAAGTGACATTTCTGCCTCAATCAATTAAAGTTTACCAAACATTTCGAAAAGCGAGAATAATTTCGAAATACGAAAATTAACATGGGATGATTTTTAAGGAGTACCACCTGAAAATGATCCAGCCAATGCTCTTACAAGATGGAAAATTGGATATAATTATTAAGTGCATCATGAAGCAGATAAGATTTAAGTGGTGGTAGATGCTTGGTGTAAGATTGATCCCTCTTCTTGGAAAAAAAATGAAACAGATGAATTATTGCATCATTAATAAGGTTTATCATTTTTATTAATACTAATAGGCCATTTTTATATAGGGATGATCTGTGCTTTGGAGTTCAAGAAGAGAGTGCAAGAATTCTCTTTTAGTAAAGATTACAAACAAGAAATCTCAGAGGTTTTTCATTCAACTTTTTAAGAATACTTAGATATGGAGAATAAATATAATATTGAGACTTTGAATATGTTAAATACTGAAAAACAAAGATAGTGGGATATGAAGATAATGAAGCAATTGAATTCTCTATAAAAATATATTTGAGTTTATGAATAGAACTTTAGAATTCTAGTTTATTATTTTATATTTGTTTAAATATATTTCTTTCAAATAACTTAGTCTAATCTTCTGAGAACACCACAAGTGTTTCCGCTTTAGAGCCAAATGTGTCCTTTGAGTCCCCAACCAGTTCCCCAAGAGTTTCTGATTAACCAATTTCCATTGGCATCATATCCAACTGCAACGACAGCATGATTAGTTGATGTGTTAATACAGTCATTGAAGATACCACCAGTATATCCTTTCCAATTTGAGGCATGGACACTGACAGAAATGGGATATTTAGCAATTGCCTCATAAGCTTATGTGGCTGTACTCCATGTTTTTCTTCCATTTGCTTTTTATGTTCCTGTTGCCTTTTAGCATTTGTTAGTTGTTGCAGTGTATGGGTATTAGGATTCTAAAAGAGCACCATTTTTATTTAAATAATCAATAGCATTTCCTGCAAAACCACCATCACATCCGTATGAATAAGTGTCACAATCAACTAATTGTTACTCAGCATATACGTTGTATGATCCTTTATTAACAATGAAATAGGCTTCAAAAGCACCAACAGCAGAGAATGACCAACATGATCCACATGCTCCTTGATTTTTGATTGGATTCATCTTTGCTGACCAATCTGCAGTTTCAGGATAGTTATATGATGTAATAGATTCATCAACTATAACATGAGTGTCATCAAGACCACCAAGATATATTGATTCGAATTCTTCGTCTGTTAGAGTTGCAAATTGATTTAATCCAAGTGTATAGCTTGATTATTTGCTATTGACTTATTGATAGTAGTTGTAATTCTATTTGAAGATTTCAAATCTGTATTCATCTTCAAATTAGCTGGCAAATCTAGTTTAGTATTGTTATTTCCATTCTGAATACAAAGTTCTTAAGGGATCTTCCTAGCTGAGGTAGTTTGTTGTTGCAAGGAGAACAGTTGTGAGGAGTGCAATCAATGCTTTATTCATTAAATTAATTGATAATATCTTTTATTTCTTTTCATTTATATAGAACTGTACATGAAGTCATCAAAATTTATAAAATATGTAATCGTGATTTTGTAATTAATTCTGTATTACGGTATAATGAATACTAATAAGAAGCACTTAAACAATATTTAAATCAATGATAGAACACCAGGATCATTTTTATATAATATATCTCGAATAAGAATAATATTGTAATATTTTAAAACTAATTTGAATATTTTAATCCAGTGTTCATTAAGATTTAGAATTGAAAGAAGAGAAGGCATTGTTAATTTCATATTGAAAATAAAAGTAAGGGGTTTATTTTTATAATATTTAACTTTTTTGCAAATAGATAGAAAATAGTTAAGAATGATAAATTAATAAACTTAGAAAAGGATGCATTGAAATTAATAAAATTCTATATAGAATTTTTGATCAACCACCAATATTGAAAATATCACAAGTTTTAATAAATAAATTAATTGCTTATCTTTACAATATATATTGTTTTTTTTTATTTTAAAATCTTTATTATAAAATTCTAGTAATTTATATAGTGATTTCAGTATTTACTTTGATTATTAAAATAAATCAATAATCAGGTTTTTGTTTGTTATAATAATAAATGTAATTAAATTCTGTTTAAGCAATTCTATATTATGATTTATGATTTTTATTTGTGCTTAATAATTTTATTTTTAAATAATTATTATATGTCTTATCTTGGATTCACTCAATATATATTTATATTCAGAATATTGATTGTTAATTTACATTCGTGAGTTTTTATATTAAATTATTATCTTAAAAGACATAATTAATATATACTGAATGTTTCTGATGGTATGTCATTAGGATGTAAAATGAATAAAAATATGCATCAATATAAATATATAAAATGATTAACATTGAATGACGATATTTTATATTTTACTCATAAAAATAAATTGATGAAAAATAGAGAAGCTACTATTTATGCGAAAATTGATAATGTTATTATTAATAAAACTCAGGACATTATGATATATGATTAATTAATTTAATTTTTATGAAATCATAATATGATTACTCTAATGTTTTATTCGAATGCATATTGGTTCGCAAACATTTCATTTGTGATGTGAAGTATTATTGCTATGTTCTAAATGACTACATGTTAATGAGTAGAGTAAGTTATGTTGATTATGTAAGAAAACAAAGGATCTCGCTCCAAAATATGTTTTACCATTATAGTTGACAAATCAAGTAGGATGGATTGTGGAAAGGAAAGATAAGAAAATTCAATTTAAGGCTTTCACGATCAAGTACATGGAGAAATATAAAGACTTTGTGGGAAGTAGCAATGACTTGTAGAAGTAATGGAAATAAAATTAAGTAGACTGAAGGAACATCTTAGAAATAAAGTGACATTCTACAAGATTGCTGATTTCTATGAAGCACAGTACAATTTAGGAAAGGGGAGTTCAGCAAAGGTTATCTAAATAAAAGAGTTAGGAAATGAATAATCAAAATTGGCAGCAAAAGCGATAGATAAAAGTTATCTATAGAAAAGTGAATCAGGGATGCAGGCATTTTTAAATGAGGTCAACATCCTAAGTCACTTAAGTAAATAAAATGATTGCACTTCCTTCATCAAATTATATGAGACATATGAAGGGGATCATACATTTTATCTCATTTTAGATTTAATGTAGGGACGAACCTTAGCAGATGAATTGGATATCTTAAAAGTAAAAGAAATTATAAACTATTAGCAAAGAAAGGAGATGTTTCCAATGAAATTGGTTAAAGTTATTATGAAACAATTGCTATAAGGCGTTAAGATACTTCATGATAATAATATCATTCATAGAGATTTGAAGCCAGATAATATTATGTTTCGAGAATTAGATTCATATGAAACTCTAACCATTGTGGATTTTGGATTATCAACCTTTATTGATGTTCCTAAGTATTAATTTCCAAAATGTGGTACTCCTGGATATGTCGCACCTGAAATTTTGAATTTAGTTGATAGACAATAAAAATATGATAAAGTGTGTGATATCTTTAGTTGTGGTTGTATATTTTATAAGTTACTCTTTGGCCATAGTTTGTTTATGGGTAATACTTTCAATGAAGTATTGGGACAAAATAAAAAGTGTAATTATACACTTGATGGATCTGAAATGAATTCAATTCCTTATGAGGCCTAAGAATTACTCAAACGGATGCTTGCAAAGAATCCTTCTGAAAGAATCACAGCTTAATAAGCTTTAGAATCCGATTTCTTTAACAAACCTTCATCTCCCTTATAATCAAAGAGTATATTTATGTATTTAATTAGAGCTCAAAACATTTAATGTATCCAATATTAGTAGTAGGAATATATTCCAACCTACAATAGAGGGATTATTATCAGAAGCTGAATCTCCATTTTAGAGAATAAGTTAGAAATGTAAAAATTAATTCGATTTTGATGTTGACATTTAAGAAAATAAATGTTCTTCTATTTAAATTAGATAATTACCATCTGTTAAAAAACCTACTTGTGTTAGATTGGAGGATTCAACTATTGGTAGTTTTTATGCTAAAGATCCGTTAAGTAGTTTTAAGAAACTCAAAGGAAGTATATTGTTTATGTTTATTATAAGCATCTCAAAAATAATTAAATGAGACAAAAGAAATAAAGGTTAATCAATTCGATATTGATTAAATGCAAAGAATCTCATTATTTAACAGAAAAGAAGATTATTGATATTGCTTCTATTACTTAAAATCAATTTAACATTTATTAATTGAGATATGTTTTCTTATTGTTTTTTTGGCTATGTTTAAGTTAATAATTATATAAATATTATACTTATAAAATATGAATAGGTAACTTACACCAGATGGTACAAAATCAACAATGAGAAGTACTATTTTACCAAAGATTGTCAATAAACAATCTAAATTAGAATAATAACAAAGTATTTACTAAAGTGTAGATACAGAGAAGTTGTAAAAGAAAACTAGAAATTTTGATTTTTCTAATCTATAGAGAACAATTTAGACCAGCTATTCAAAAAGTAGACAAAAATAAAGGACAATCCTCTAACCATTATCTAATACTATTAATAATAGAATTTAGACTAAATAACAGTTAAATAGGATAATAAATTCATTAATCAGAATAATGTAAAATGATGCTGAATTTATGAATTCATGTAAACATTTACATATGAATTCATAAAAATTATCATAATTATTACTTATGCTTACACCAATTAATTTTGAGACTGAAGGATTCTTTACAATTCATCGTAAATTGAAATAATAATAATAATTAAATGAACACTCTTATTTTATTGAAATAGATAGAATGTTTTTTGCAGTTTCTAAATTAAATATTCCTGTACCATTATAACATTTAATGTAATTATCTTAATATAGTGATTGTCTTTATTAAGATAATTCTTTTGGAATGATTGTTAATTATTAATAAATGCTATCAATTTTAAAATAAGCATATCAAGTACATAAAAATATGTTGTCTTAATAAGAATTAAGTACAACTACAGCAAGTGATGATGAAGAAAGATTGTCACCATCTGCTAGAAGTATGAGTATATAAATAGTATATTAGTTGTTTAGAGATTATTATCTCGTAATACAGCAAGAAAGGTTCAATTCAAATAGAAAAGATTAGGTTATATTAATGATTAGAATATGGTTGCTTATTATGATTCATTTACTGATTTAAAAAAGAAATTAGAAAGAGATTGGAATGCAAAGAACTATATTTTTGGATGTATTAGATTTGGTTATATTGATCTTATTAAATATCCACAATATGTTGATCATTAAACAAAGAAGGAACTCAAAATATTTGGAAAATAGAGATCAAAATTACCTATATCAATGCAAGTTGTATATAAACATAAATCTTAAGTAATGAATCAAGAGAAACCATTGAATAAATTGAATCTGTATCAACCTAAGAATATATATTATGAATCTTATACTAAAGATCCTGATTTCATTTCTAGAGTTTATTATTTAAATGTAATTACATCAAATTATTGATTAGGTATTTAGTTTATCTAATAAGTTTAATTCAATATACACTTATAATAATGATTAAATAACTGATTACAATATAATGCATTTGGATAGTATTTGTATCAAAAGTTAATTCACAGAATAGACAGAATACATTTCCAAAGATTGTGCTTTTGATGATTATTAAGATGGTTTCCATATTAAAAAGAGAGAATATCGTCCTTTAGATTTAGAATAAGCAGATTCATCAGGTTCAGAACCTGATTTGGATGTTTATGATCCACTTTATGTAAAAAGCATATAATCATATCCATAATATTTAATTGAATTACAGATTTAATTAACATTTCCATTGCTTTATAGATATTATTATTTCAAAATGTCTACAAATGCTAAGATTACTAGAGATGATTATATATAGTAATATAGAATTATAATAATTATTTTAGATTAGTTGATTAATGTAAGATTAAACCTGAATAATAATTCAAAGAGAAATTTGTTAATGTTCCTAGTCCAGATAATTGTAATTATCAAAGACATAAATATAAATAACCAGATACTGTAGATTTAACTGATGAAAGTGATAATGAAATTTATGAATAACCACTTGAAGCATTAGATAAATAAGATCTTTCACTTAGTTTCAAAGTTTAACCTTTAATAAAAGAAGAAGATTATAGAGAACATACTCAATATTTAAAGAGTCAATCATCAATAATAATTTAGGATGAATAAAAAGTCAATGATAAAATTTAATTTGCTCATAATATTGCTAGTCCATTCATTTGTTTATAATGTATTTTACTTCTTAAATTAGATATCAGATTCTTATGCACTATTATTGTAGTTAAGATTTCCATTATAAATTCATATGTAGATAATTCCATCTATAGTTGAAAGATAATTACCATTGAAAGAAGTGAATATTGAAGCCAGTACTATCATTATAGATAATACTCTAACTATTGATTAAGGTATTAAAGATTTGGAATCATATCCTATAATTGATATAGATTCTGAAGAGGAACCAAGTTTTGATGAAATGCCACTTGAAATTGATTTACCAGAATAAGTAGAATAATAGACAATTGAATAAAAGAATGAAGATGATGAAGAAATTACAATTGACAAAGTTACTGAATATGTAGATTTGGAAATTAAAGAGAATTTGATTATTGAAGTTAAAAATGAATATGTAAGTAAACTTGTTATTGATGGATATCCTATCTATTTTTATTTAGATGAACATTTAAGAAAAACAGAACCAACCATACATAAGGTTACTATGGAAGGTAAAGAAATTTAATCAATTTAAATATGTTGTGAATAAAAAGGATCTAAAATTTATATGAAATTATTTGCAATTAAAGCTTTGTGTGATTAGAGATTAGAAAGCAATATAGATAAAAAATTAAATTATGAAGAAGAGGATAAATAAATAAATATATATGAACCAATATCATTACCTGAATAATGGAATCAAGGTTAATTTGTTATCAATTTATATTACTTACAAAGAGAAGACATGAATTAAAATGTTGAATGGCTCAAAAGAGTTCTAACTACTTATTTTCCTTAAATTATTATTGTTGAAGAATATAGTGAATCTTTTGAAGCCTATATATATGGAGTAGGTCCTAAAGATTTTAGAGATGCAAATGGAAGAACATTACTTTTTAGAAAAGACACAGAAGATTGGTAATATATCAATATTATTTCAGGAATTAATTTAATTAAGAATTTCAATTTAAGACCCTCTTAATTTATGATACAATATGCTACTTAATTAGTCTCTATGGTTCAATTGATTAATTAAGTTTTGTTTAAAATAAATATATTTCAGAAAATCATTCAAAGCATACAAAATCAAAATTTGAAAAATTACACTTACATCCATATAAATATGTAGAGAATGTAGAAAGAGAACGCATTAGACCAACAACTGGTTATAGCAAAGCTGGACCAAGAAGATAAAATTATTGATATTATTGATATATCTATATAAATCCAAACATAAATAATCTTTCTTTAAAATCATTTATTTACTATTAATAATAATATATCTGTATTACTTTAATTTCAATATATTTTACATATCATCCAAATTATATATGGAATTTTATCTATATATAAATACATATAGATAAATATTTATTATATAAAAAGAATTTAGAATAATTCATAACTTTGTTTAACTTAAGAATTTCATAGAATTCATTTTAATGAATAAAATAAAAAAATAACTTTTATACACTAATAATATTTAAACTATTGATAGACTATTGAGATTGAATATTAATGAATAAATAGCAATCAAACATTTATCAAATTTAAGTTTAGCAACTAAATATACTCTTCTCAAAAAGGGTTCTGTAGAATTGTAATAATTAATATTAATGGATATTTCAAATACATCACTTCCATAAAATTATACAATTGGATAATTATTCACTTAATTATTTAAAAATATTTTAAGTTTTGGAATAAAACCTGAATAACCACAATACAAAGCTAATCTATTAGATCATTTAAGTTTAAAATAAAAAATTAAATTATTTTGTAAAAATCACCATAAATATTTTAATGAGAATATTAAAGATCAAATACTTGAAGATATTGAAAATCAAATACCAATCAATATAAAATCTAAATATTTATTAAAATGGCTTTATTTATAAGATGATAATACATATTAATAATATCATCCTCTTATAATTAATATAATATTGAATTAACAGAATGGAGAATTAAATTATGAATCTCATAAATACATCAGTTTATTATATAGAAAACTATCATAATCTTAATTTGAAAATGTTAAATTGTTTTTGAAAATCTATTAAGATCTTGCTTTATAATTTATGATGACTAAAAATTCAAGGAATAGAATATTGCTGAAATTAAAACTTAAAAAACAATTAGAATTGAATTATCCATTAAATTAAATTGAATAGGATTGTTAATAATATAAGAATTTGAATAAATTAGATCATATTAAATTTTATCTTAAATATTAAGGGAATTTAGAATGGTTATTATAATAAATTATATAATAAAAGGTTATTAACCATAATCATAAAACAGAAGTTTTATAACTTATCAATCATATCATCAAAATAAATTCATGTGAATCATATTATTAATAATTATTTGATTAGATTATGGATGCTTTTGAACCTGAAGAAGTATTCTATCATGAACTTTAGTAAATATTTCACTTTTTATTAATTGTAAAAGATTATCCTGAAATGATTTTAGTATAGTTATTTAGAATATTTGCAGATAAACATATACTCTTTGATCCTCAAGAATTTTCTGTAATTGTATTATTAATCAATCAATTTTAAGAAATTAATATATAGGATCAATAATAAACATATTAAATTTCTATTTATGATGAATTAAGAGATTATTATCTGAAGAATTCATTATCAATGAGCAAAGAAATTCATTAAATTTTTATTAGATAGACTACAAATAAATTGGGTTGATGATAAATAATATTACATTTATATTCTAATGTATACCGTCACAACTAAATTTAAAATAATCATAATTTAATTATTTTAATTATACATAATTTTATATGGACCCAGAAGCTCAAATGGATCTCAAGACTGAATCACCAGTCATTCGAGCAAATGATGATTTATCAATGTATCTACAGACCATTTACCACATAAATTTAAATGATTTCAAAGAATCACTTTATCAAATGAAATTACTATTGATTAATCAAAGATAAGCGTAATTTGATTTAAAATATTCACAGATTCTAGGCCCTATAATGGAATTATGGTAATATGTAATAATACATACATTAGAAATATAACTGAAATAGCCCAATAATATTTCATTTCTATTACTAATATCGATTCTTTAGTTGTTAGTCGTATTTATATATTCTATATTATACTTAAAACATGCTTTTATTATTGCAATATTAAAACATCTAATAATTAATACTTTTTATGGATATTCAATAGTTATTTTGTTAAAGAAATTTGTACCTGACCAATAATTTCATTTAATATTTGTTATTGAAGCATTTCTTTATTCATTATTTTTATTCACCATTTACAATTATTTATGTTTAGTAATAAATATATTTAATATATAGTTTATAGTCAACTTATTAATCATCAGTCCATTAGAAATAAATAATATGCTGAACTTATTTGCCAACTACTAATTTTATTATACTATTTTTAAGTAAATTTCAAGTAAGAATTATTAAATATATATTAGGTATCAATAAAATGAAATAGCCTGAATATTTATTAATTCCTATTGGATTTTAAGTGATAATTTTCTTTGGATTTTGTTTGATACGTATTGATTATTTCAATATTCTGGTTGACATATTATTATGATATAAATATATTTATTTAATCATGCATTTTATAATAATCAATTGATAAAACCAGTTTCTAAGTAATACATATAATTTAATCAATTTATTAAAATGGAATTCATCAATAATAATTAAATTATATTATTAAATGATATTTATCTCATTTACTTATGATTTTTTTATTTATAGAATCAATTATAATGTTTAATCAATTAATCAGATTGTGAAATAAATTATAAATATGAATCAAAGTTAATATTATTATTTTGTTTTATATTCATAATAAAATTACTAAAAAATGGAAAAATTAGAAAATCATAAAAATTAAACAAGCTTTAGTTCTTTATTTTGTCTTAATAAATTAAAAGTAAGAACACAAGTTTTAATAATTCAAGTGATAATTCAATTTTTAATAGGAACTTTATTAACATTAATAAGTTATTTAGCATATTAATACATTATTGATATGTACTCAAATATCTCACTAGAATTCTATGTTCTATAATATTACAAAAAAACAGATATGATTACTAATTTATAAGTAAGAAGTTCTTAGGAAGTATTACTTAGAAGTTAAACTCATCTATTAAAGTCTGATTTTTTATATCAATTCATCTAATCAGTAGAGTTGTAATATGTACAGCAGCCATTGAATTGTCTAAACTATGATGATAAATTAGACAAATATTAATATGAATAAACATTTTGTTATGGCTTTTTTGGAGATTAAGCATATCCTCTTACAAATAAAGACTTTTTGGCAATGAATTATTCTTCCTTTTTAACTTAAGTTTTACCAATAATGGATATGGAATTAGATTTGTTATTTTCTACAATTGGTGATCAAATGTACTTTTCTATTTGGCCAGGTGATCCTTTTCCAAATTATAAACCTCATAGAAGAATATGGTATACAAACCATTTGAAGTAGATAGAATAATAAAATTACAATTTGACTTATTTTAGTGATCCTTATATATTATGGACTTGGTTTTTGTTTATGGTAACTCAAACTAGAAATATGACAAATTTAAATGGAGGATTGAATGGTGTTTTGGGAAGTGATTTAAATTTTAGTCTATTTCATACTTTATAATTGAAGTAAGAAAATGTAACTTTTTCAATAATTGATTCAAAAGGACAATTTCTTTTGAGTTAATTTAATATAAGTGAGGATAAATACATTTATGATACTGATATATCAGGATATACAATGGAGGATTTTGAATAAATAAATAATTCCTTGTATTAAAAAGCATTTATTAATAATTGTTCAAAGATAGATCAATTATTGAATAATGAAAAACTTTGTAGATACAATTCAGTAACTAAAACTGAAGAATTAATAGTAGCAAAAATTTTAGATCCAACTGATTTGATTTTGTTAATGTAATAGATTTTAAATCTTATGGTTTTAGTTAAGTGGATCTTCTTGAAAAGGAGAAGGAACTATTGAATTAGCTTACTCAGATTAAAAATAATTTTGAAGATTTCTTTAAAAATTATATACTAATTGGAACATCAACAGCAGTGTTTTCAATAATTTTGAGTTCATTAATTATATATGTAACATTGAGTCCAATCACAAATCTAATATTGTACACTAGTTAATAGATTACTAAAGAATTTGATCTTATGAGACAATAAATAAATTAAAAGATTCATCTCAAATAAACTAAATATTCCTTAAAGACTATATAAGAATTGCATTAGGCTTTTAGGAAAATGAATATAAAATTATTGAACCATAAGGAAGGCAGAAAAAATATCACATGTACAGAACTTGAATAAATTTAATTTCCTTTGAAACCTTTAGAATCTTTGTCATTTGAGCCTTCTAATATTAAGGTAATGTTTACAAAGTTAATTTTAGAATTACAACTTTTAGGAAGAAGATTTATAAGTTTTTTATCCATTTGAATATTTGAAACTTCATTAAAAAAGAAAAAGACATTGGTATAATTATGTTTCAATTTGAATAAAACATTCAGTTAAATTAATTTGATATTCTCTTTTGTGATAATTCAATATTATAATTCAATCTATGTTGTATCATATCTAACATTAAGATAATTGATAATATGAATTTGGAACTTAAATGATTACAATTATCTTCTTTAACTAAGAGATTGATGTCTGTATAAAATAAGTAAAATATATTCTGTTTAACTATAATAAAATATATAAAATAAACAGAAATATTCAAATTTGAATGAGTAAACACAAGCATAGAAGAACCTAATCAAATTCAGAAGTTGATTTAAGAAATGCTTTATGTCAATAAGATGATAAGAAACACTTCATTGAGATATTTAATCATGTATTCAATAATTTCATTTTTATTAATAGGCATCACACATTTAACCTTAAATTCCAGAAAAAGAAGTTATAATTGAAAAATTAGAAGATGATTATGCAATGCAACATCTCAAAGAGAATTGCGGTTTAACATTTGGTAATTCCAAAAAAAAATCAAATTTTGGATCATATTAACCAAACAATCTATTTTTGATACCTGAATAGAATGATTTGTTATCAAGTGTTGAATAAACCTAAGAATCAGGTAAAAAGTTGACTTCAGGAATTAAATTGAATGTGAATACTTAAAAAAGATAAACATATAGTGTTGAATAAAAAAATAATAATGATCAAAAAGAGAATTTAAAAAATGAACACAATAGATAAAATTCAACATTAATAAGTTAAATAGTATAAATATACATTTAAAATATAGTAAGCTTAATTAAGAGATGTTACTCATTTGATGAATAGTGATAAATTAGATTTATTCAATAAAATGAGTTTTACTAAAGAACTACAAAAGAAAACTACAGTTTTACCTGTTCAAGTTCCATTTAGTCATTAAACAACATTATAACCATCCTTAAATCATAATTATTCTCAATAATAATAATCTTAATCTTAACATTAATAGGCATCAAATCAAATCTAAAATAATATACTCTAATAATAAAATCTTAATATATAATCCTAATAATTAATTCATCAAAATTCTTAAAAAAATGTTACTAAACATACTATAACTCCTGATAGAAAAAGAACTCCTTCAATGGCAATTAATAAACCATCAGGAATAGAAGCACCATTCTAAAAATCTGATAAATCAATTAATGAAAGTGAAAAATTAAAAAATAATCTTTCAGTCTCGATTTTTAATAATCTCTTTCAATAAAATAAAAAAATTTCTATTAGTCATATTGCAAATAAACCAGATTAATAAAATGATTCTTTTAGAAAATTAGAAACATAAATGAAAAAAATTGAAAGAGAATTAATGTCATTAAAATAGAGATAAGATTAACAGGATGAAATAAATAAAACTATACAATAATAACTATAATAAGTTATTCATGATAGTAGAAAATAAAGAGAAGTATCAATTTAAATATATCAAAGTAAGGTCATTTGTCCTTAAAAAAGTTGGAGTAGCTAGAAATGATTACTAGGAGAAATGAAGAATCCATTATGTACTTAAGGTAAACTTTAGGTGGTCATAAGAGAATAGATTCAACAACACATTAAACGTATAATATTTTATAATTATTAAGTGATTCCACTGAATTAAGTGATTAACATAGAAGATTTACTGATTTGAAGAGTTTAAACAGATATATTTGAATCAAGTATTATTTTTGTAATTAATTTTAACATATTTAAAAAATATCCTTGTTATTATTTTATTAGTTTAAGAATTATAACTAAAATTAAATAAATATTATTAATAATATAAAATACAATTTAACTCATTTACTTCCAAATTTAAATAATGCTTGAGAAACTCCTTAAACTTAATCTATTTTTATTATCTTTTTTTAATTTTACACTTAACTTAATTTAGATTAATCAAACTTTACTTTAGGATAAGTATTTATTTTAGGAATATCATCATCTATAAAATCTTTTGATTATCTTTTTAAATCATCTTCATTTTTTTAAAAATATAATTTTTTTTATTGTCCATATTCAAGCATTTAAATTTTATTCTTTAATTCTAATTCTTATTCTTTTAAATGTTAAATTTCTTGTTAAGCTTACTACATATATAGTATTTTATCCTCCTTACATTAAACTAATGCAAGGGATAGTTCATTTATTTTTATTTCCATTTGTCTTTTTTCTAATTGAATATCTGTTTTTTAATTGATTTATGTTAAGTGTTGATTTTATTATTACAATTCAATTATTTTCTTTTTTTCTTATTGCAATTCCTTAGTCAAAACCTCTAATTATTACTTATCTAACTAAGTTTATCAAACATATATATACACCTTCTATTATTCCTAACGAGCATCTTCAATTATAAATAATGCATTAATAATATCATTAGGATCAGATTCTTAACTTAATTTTAAAATCTCTTCATATTCTTCATCCAAAGATTTTTATAGTTTCACCCAATATTCTAACAGTTTTTATTTAATTTATTTGTTTTCTTCATTATAGTCATTTTGACATGATTAATATACTTGCATTTATTATATTATTAATAATTAAAAGTAATTTATACACAAATACATGTATCAGAACAATTAAAATCTAGATTGTTTTGGCAATGAATACTAAATTACTTTTTTTACTCTTTATCTACTTTCTTTATTTATTGATAAAATTGAAAAATAAGCATTGTCTAAAAATGATCTACTTACATATTCCTTTTATTTATTCTCTTTCTATTTTAATAATTCTAAAAATCAAACTCTAATCATACATTATAGTTTATTTTCATCTTCATATTATTTCATTTTTGAAATAGAATTCTCACAAGTTTAATTTCTGAATATATCATCTAATTTATCTCTTCTCTTTTTATGGATAATATATAGACTTTCAGGAAATTTAATACCATCGATTTTTTAAAAATTATAATTTCTAGTAATTGATATACATTGACTTAAATTCTCTTCTCTAGGAGATTATTTTATGGAACAACAACATTACCTAGAATAATTTATATATATTACTTAAACTTTTTATAATTAGACTCCAATGTTGATAGTTCAAAGTTTCTTTAATTTTTTGATAAATTTGGGGATTGAGGTCCTAAATCAAAACTGAAGGATTTTTTCTATTTCATTCTTGGACTCTCTCATTATAAGTTATCAAATACTTGTAGGTTTAGAATAATATTGTTTTGTAGTTATAAAAACATCAGGAAGTTGGAAATCATAATTTTATTCTTCTATAAAATTTAATTTTAATCTTTTAGTATCATCTATTTTTTCTTTCTTGATATTTTAATTCTTCCATTTTGATTAAATTGATTTAATTTACTCAAAATCATCCTAAACAATAGCATAAGCTTATTTCATTTATAATAAATTTATAATACTAATTTATATATCATTAAAAAGTAATTCTCTTCTCAAAATGGCTTTTTTTATGATAATTTATATTCCATCCTTAATCAAGTTATGGTAATTCTATTGTTTATTGGGATAAAGTTTTTCTTATAGGTAACTATTCACTTAATAATGGGATCGCTTAAGGGGACTAAAATTTAGGACTGGTTAACTTTTTATGAGAGGCAATCATATTTTTTTTATTGTGATAATATTCAAGTTGCTTTTAAATTGGATCTGTTATTTGTAATTATAATTTATCGAGATATTCAAAAATGGACTATTGATCCATTTATTTGATTAAATTAATAAAAATAAAACGATGTAAAATTATGATTTATTTTATAATTAATCAAGAAGTTATAAGCAATTATCAGATCCTTTTGAATTCTAATTATATTGTATTTTTTAAATCTAACTCATTTTGTATACATAAATGTTTAAAAATATTTCTGAATTTATCAATCATTCTTTTTTATAATTGAAATTTATAATTAACATTATTGATATATTTTAATTTATTATCAACAAATATATATAATGTTTTACTTACTAAATGAATTTATTAATTATTTCTTATATTACAGTTGATGTTAGATCAATATTATGAGAATTCTAATCTTTTATGGTATTTATAAATTAATGAACAGTTTTACTCCACAATTTAATTTCTGTTTTATTTTTTTTGGTTTCAAATTTTAAATCATCATTTTCAAACTTAGTTGCTTCTAATTATATAATCGCTTTGTAATGATTTGTATTGATTATTAATTATTATTATTTTTTAATTAATTACTCTATTTCTTATAATTATGATATTGTATTTATATGGAAGTAATATATTATTATTATTCTACATTTTGATTTATAATCAATTAATCCAATATTCTTGATCATATTTAAAATTAACTTTCAATTATTGAATATCAGTATAGCACTGATCTTTACTATCTTAATTTCCTTTTTAATTTTACTCTCAAACATTTCATTTAAAAGTACATCATCTAATTTATTATAATATTTCATTTTGTTATCCATCATTTTTCAATTCAAATCTAATTTTTTCTAAACTTTATTAAAATACATTTTTAAAAACATTTATTCTTTGGATTCAATACAATCTTTATTTAATTTCAAATAAAATATATATTAATATATATATTTGGAATCGTTATTTTAGTTGATCATCTCAATCTCATTTTTTTATTGAAGAATTATATTTATTATAAGCTAAGATTATCTATAAATGTAATACTATATGTATTTTATTTATGAAATGGGCTTATTAATAAAAGTACTGTGATTACTTTTGGAATTAGATCATGTGAAATAGCATAGAGTATTAATCTTAATTTAAATATTATAATAAATTAAAAAATAATGGAAAAAATATTTAAAATACAAAAAGTAAGAATTTTGTTTAAGATGTTTTTATTTTGTTCTATCTCTTATTTTATTNGATCCATTTATTTGATTAAATTAATAAAAATAAAACGATGTAAAATTATGATTTATTTTATAATTAATCAAGAAGTTATAAGCAATTATCAGATCCTTTTGAATTCTAATTATATTGTATTTTTTAAATCTAACTCATTTTGTATACATAAATGTTTAAAAATATTTCTGAATTTATCAATCATTCTTTTTTATAATTGAAATTTATAATTAACATTATTGATATATTTTAATTTATTATCAACAAATATATATAATGTTTTACTTACTAAATGAATTTATTAATTATTTCTTATATTACAGTTGATGTTAGATCAATATTATGAGAATTCTAATCTTTTATGGTATTTATAAATTAATGAACAGTTTTACTCCACAATTTAATTTCTGTTTTATTTTTTTTGGTTTCAAATTTTAAATCATCATTTTCAAACTTAGTTGCTTCTAATTATATAATCGCTTTGTAATGATTTGTATTGATTATTAATTATTATTATTTTTTAATTAATTACTCTATTTCTTATAATTATGATATTGTATTTATATGGAAGTAATATATTATTATTATTCTACATTTTGATTTATAATCAATTAATCCAATATTCTTGATCATATTTAAAATTAACTTTCAATTATTGAATATCAGTATAGCACTGATCTTTACTATCTTAATTTCCTTTTTAATTTTACTCTCAAACATTTCATTTAAAAGTACATCATCTAATTTATTATAATATTTCATTTTGTTATCCATCATTTTTCAATTCAAATCTAATTTTTTCTAAACTTTATTAAAATACATTTTTAAAAACATTTATTCTTTGGATTCAATACAATCTTTATTTAATTTCAAATAAAATATATATTAATATATATATTTGGAATCGTTATTTTAGTTGATCATCTCAATCTCATTTTTTTATTGAAGAATTATATTTATTATAAGCTAAGATTATCTATAAATGTAATACTATATGTATTTTATTTATGAAATGGGCTTATTAATAAAAGTACTGTGATTACTTTTGGAATTAGATCATGTGAAATAGCATAGAGTATTAATCTTAATTTAAATATTATAATAAATTAAAAAATAATGGAAAAAATATTTAAAATACAAAAAGTAAGAATTTTGTTTAAGATGTTTTTATTTTGTTCTATCTCTTATTTTATTTTAATGTTACTTATCCAAAATATATATAATACAGAATAGATCTTTAATTAGTATTATGTTTGATATATGTTAATAGTCTATAAAAAAATAATCATAATTAAGATTAACTATGAATACTATACTCTCGTTTTCTCTTAAGACTTAAATCTTATTGTGTTCTCATAGTATATAATTGATCATGGAGACTACTAAGATTCTTCTATTTTTATGTAGTTTCTTCATTCTTCTCTTTGATATTTTTAATTAATTGATGTTAATATTTGAGAAGTCTTTCAAAGGTTTCACGTTGAGAATTTCTTCTGATATAGTCAATTTAAAGTAATTATTATCTTACTTTAAGTAAGGAGGAATAAGAATTTTATCCTTTAGAGCGATCTAGGTTTTATCTACTCTATAATAATTGTTAGACTTATTTAATTCTTTATTAGCTATTTTTTTCTTCATTCATTTATAGATTTTATTAGATCTATTAACATTATTAAATTATTTATTTTTCTTTTTCTTAACTTTATCTCAAATCTTTGTATTAAACAGCTAATTATTATTGTTTTTGTGAGGATTTGAAGGCTGATAAAAATTCACTTTCAAAAATTCTGCCATCATTATCTTTGTCGAGAAATCTAAAGAAAGCCGAGATGTAGTCGTTAGATAAATTTGTACATTTTTTTAAAGTTCTGTGTGTAATGTAACCTTTGCCAAATTAATCAATCTAATTAAATATTTCAGTAGGATTGAAATTACTATCTTCTTTGAGTATTTAAACTTTACTAAAATCTATGGAAAACACAAAGAATTTACTTAAAATTGATTGCCTCCTATTATAACAGTTTAATAAGTGCTTCTCTTATATTGTTGTTGTTATTAAGCTTTAAGGAATTAATAAAACTATATAATAATATGAAGGATTACTCTGCATATGTAAATCTTGCTTCTGAGTTGGAATTGAATTAGCTAATGAGATGTTTGATTTCTTCATCATTAAGAGAGATGAACCTTTTGATATCTGATTAATCAATATCATGTCCATTAGAGGATAACATTTGAAATGCCATATGAGGATCAACAAACAATTACTTAATCTATTCTGAATTAATTTGGCATTCTGCTATTATAGTTATTAAATGGTTTAACATATTAAATTTATTATTAAAATGGATTAGAATAATAGTTTATAATGTGGTTTGATTATAGATCAAAGATTCAAATTGCTAAAGAAAATTGGTAGTGGAAGTTTTGGAATAGTTTATTTAACATTTGATATGGATGAATAAGAATATTGTGCAACTAAATTTGAAAATCGTAATTTACATATGAGAATGATGAATAGAGAAATATTGATATTGAAACAATTGAAAGGAATTAATGGTATATTAATTTTACTTCTATTATAATAATTTTAGGTTTTCCAGAATTATTACACAATGGAAAAGATCGATAATACTCATATTATATGAGTACATTATTAGGAGAGAATCTTGAAGTTTTATTAAAGAAATGTGGAGGTAAGTTTTCCCTCTAAACTACATTATAATTGGCAATCCAACTGATTGATCGTTTGGAAGGTTGTGTATAATATAAATACATTAAGTATTTCATAGTATGAATTTTATACATCGTGACATAAAGCCTGAAAATTTTCTAATATCTAGAGAAGATACTTCTTTAGTTTATTTGATTGACTTTGGATTATCAAAATATTATAGAGTGGCTGATGGAAGACACATCGAATTTTCTTAAAAAACAGGAGTTATAGGAACTGCTCGTTATGCAAGTATTAATACATTATAATGTATATATAATTGTATTATTTAGGGATGGAATAATCAAGAAGAGATGATTTAGAAAGTTTAGGTTATATGTTAATTTATTTCGTTAAAGGAGAATTACCATGGTCTAATGTTAAAGCTATTGATAAAGAAGATAAGTATGATTAAATATTATAAGTAAAAATGGGAATTCCACTTATTTCACTTTGTCACAATTTACCAAAAGTATTAATTCATTTATAATTTCCAGTGTTTTATACAATACTTTTAGCATGTGAAATCATTATTGTTTTAATAATAGCCAAACTATTCTCATTTGAGAAATCTATTTGAAAAACAACTCTAAGATTATGAACATTAACTTTATGATTGGGAATTAAAATAGATGGAATTGCAAACATAAGATATTCTTATTGATCCTGATTCTATTCCAAATATTAGATTATAAACTGAAATTGATTTAGTTCCTCCTGTTGATGAAGAAGGAGAAGTTTTTCATTTAAAATAAGAGAATTAACATAATGTTAAATTCATGAAATAATTACATGAAAAATACTTTGATCATAATACATATAAATAATAGGATGAAATCTAATTATAAAAAAAAACATCTATTGAACCTAAAAGTTAAGCTACAAGCAAATAAAATAATTATTAAATTAGCAATCATACTTTAATTTAAGTTGAATCATAACCATAAATACATAATAATTCTAATTAATTCAATAAAAGAAAAGATTCGAAATCTTATACTTCCTTTAAATAAAGTTAAGAACATAAAGAAAATAGAAAATTTCGATAATCTAATGATGATTTCGATTTAGATATGGCTAATGATGATGGACCTAATTTAGATTTAAAAAATCTCGAAGTCAATTACTTTATTAAATGATTACTGGTATTATCTTAATATTATCCTAAGTTTAAATTTCCTAATCATCAATGATTTGAAAATAATATTTAAACTTATAAGTAATATTTTAATATTCATTATTAATTTCATTTATAATCAAATTAATTAATAATTGTAATTAAAGAATATTAAAAATAATATATATATATATATTCTTAATTACATTATTATTATGATAAAAGAATTGTTTTGATAATATTTATAATTGCGATTGTTTTGATAATTAATTTACTAATATAAAATACATAACATATATAAACATGTTTATATTTACTCAGTATCAAGAAAAATATTATTAAAAGTTCTAAACAAAATTAACATCATAAATCGGTAATTATTTTGGAGAGTCTGATTTTAATCTAACTAATATAATTTATTAAAAAAAATTACTTAATTGAAGTAATGATGAATTTTATTATCCTTATAAAATGTCATTTTGAATAATAAATTAATTCTTATTCTAATCACCTATAAATTTATTGAATCTCTATTTCATCTATCTTGAAGCTGTATTGGAGAATAATTTTCCTTAATTTTAGATTGATTTAGGCAAATTTGGTAAACAAGTAACTATCTACTTAGATTAGTTTTCTTCATTTAATTTTTTGATAATCCAATTTTTCCCTTTACAAATAGTATCTTATTTATTCTTTTTACTTTATTAAGTATGAGTCACATTAGATTTGGATGGATTGACTATCTATATTATTTCAACAAGTCTATACTCTTTTCATTTTAAGTTTTCATTTTTTATTTTCGATCTGAAACTTAAATGTCTGTTGATATTTTTTACTCTATTTCCTATTTTGGTTTTACATCATCCACTACAAATTCTATTAAACTTATAGGTTCACACAATTCTGCTACATAGAGTTGAATCTAAAAGAATAAACTGTCGTAATTTTACATTATATATTTATTATATTAATATATTGATTCATTTCATAGGTATTTTAACATTCTTTTCAGCCATAACATGTTTACATAAAAATGCAATTGTTCTTCTATCCTTCTTTCTTTTCAATTCTCTTTCATACAAATCTTTATATCTAGATGGTCTAGGAATTTCATATAATCTTGTATCCTAAAATAACCATTATTTATCATGTTTTCTATCTAATCCAATATATCTCAATATTACTGTGATCTGAAATGATTCTTTCAAAATTCATCATCTATTCTTCTAAAGTATTTCCATGAATGATATAACCTTTTTAAACTAGCTCCACTAATTTCAAATTTGCTCTTGCAATTCCTTTAATTACACTCATAATTAATTATAAATAATACTCTTTATAATATGTTATTGATTATCATATTACAATAATTTATTTAATATGTAAATCACAAGAACAATATAGATATAATATAATAGATGTCTAAAATTAAAGCTATTTTTATGTATATAAATTTAATGTTAAAAATCAATTTTAAGGAGACTAGATAACAAACAAGCAATTTGAATCAAATACTATAGAAATCAAAATTTTCAGAGTTCAGATAATGTCATACTTGGCATTCTAAATCATTTGAATTACCATCAAATTCCTTAATCTAATCTAATCAATAACGTAGATAATTACCTAAACTTAAAACTAATTTAAATTTACCAAACACATCATACATTTAATAATCTGCAAGAAAATCATCTAGATCTGAGAAGTTTGATATTACTGATGCAATTTCAACAACAAGTCATATTATTATTGAAACACCAGTCAAAAATTGTGTAATTAGAAGAGTCAGTCAATTTGAATTTATTGGTTCAAAATAAAAAAGACTTAACAATCTGACTACTTCAATTTAAGTCTTTCAACATTCAAAAGATGCAGCAATCTTAAAGAAAAAGAAAATGAATAGATTAAAAATGCAGTATAGTATATTAAATATATAATTAGAATTTACACAAAGATCTAATCATAAAAAATACTATCGCCATCATAAAAGTAGAAGTTAACGATTACCAACTATTCTAAAAATTACTCATAAAAGATCCAAAACTAATTCTGATTAACAATATGAAGGTCCAATAAACAAATTAGAACCAGATCTAGAAAGAAAAATCAATTTGTTACTTTAAAGAAAGAGAAATTCTCATTTAATTTTAAGACGTAAAACTTGTATATAAGAACCTAAAAATAGTGTTTTTGTATCAAGGGACAAATTATTGAAATATCATGAGATTATGGACAAGAAATTTGTAATAAATTATAATCTAATTAAATTAGGATTAATTTGATTCTTCTTGTGAATCTTCTCCTGCTGCCATATTAAAAGTTTAATTTAAAAAGACATAATTTATTAAATTACAATAAACTAATTGTGGAAATCACTAATACTTAACTCCTAGATTACATTATGAATAAAATCATAATATATTTACAAGAAAAGCATCACATTCTGTAATTGCATAATATGTCAATGAAAAAAATAAAAAGATAAAAAATATATTTCAATCAAAATTACCAAATATAATTCAACCTAGTTTAAATGAACTTAATTAATATTTTCTTGCTTAAAAAAGAAGTCTTGATATTATTAAAACTACATAATAGTTAATTTAATCTAAATCTTCAGATTATTTACCAAAATAAATTCAATTAAATAATAAATAAACTTAATTTATCAATAAATAACTAAAAATTATAAATTAAGATTCATAAATATGTAGTTCAACTAGAATTAAAACCTTACCTAGTGACACAACAGTCTCTAGAAATAAAATAAATTTATAATAAAAATTGTGGCCTTATTTTTAATAATTAAAATGAAATTTTAATTTTGTTTATATTTTGATTAATAAAAAATTGATTTTATTTCATAAGTATTCATATTCAATATAAATAATTAAAGATTTATTTCAAAATTTGAACAATTACATATTTTAAAATAAAATTAATTAAATTCTTTATTATATAACAAAATATCAATATATAATACACAAAAAGTAAATAAAGAAAAGTAGATAAAAATATTTTAAATTAGAAAATGATTATAAAAATAGATAATTTTTTTTATAACCTTTTTTTTATAATTCGTATTATTCTCTTTGTTTATGATGAACAGATGATTTATTAACAATTAATTTATTTTAATTATAAACTTGTGAAGATAATCTTAAAGATTATTGTATTATATATATTTATAAATTACATCTTATTTGATGATATAACTATAACTTCTAAAATTAAAAAACATTAATTATTGATTTTGATAATATGTTAATGAAGAATTTAATAAGAAGATTAATTATCAATCTTGTTATTATCTTATATTTTTGTTTAATAAGTGTATTTCTAAATAATTAGATAAAATGAATAAGTTATAAAAAATATTGTTAATTACTAAAAATGCTTGATGACACATATGCTGAAATTTGCTTTAATCACAAAAGATAAAAAAAAAGCACAACGCCTAAATAAGCAATGACATTTAAATCAAAATAGGATGTTTAATTGTTTGTAGATCAAATCCAAGCCTAAGTAAAATTACCACCATTGGAGCATGAATTCTATTTAAATTAATTTCGCTCTCCAAGTCTTTCAAAGTAACATCAATATTAATGCTCTAAAAGTGTTTTGGTAAAAAAATAAACCAAAAACAGTAGATTAAATAGTCTAATATCTGATATTAGTACACTTGAAGAAGGAGTTCTAAAAACATTTTAACAAATTCAAGATTCATTTTCTAAAGAAAAAAATAGGTTATAAGAATAAGAGTCAAAGTTTGCTTTGTTACTAGATAATTTAGAATAAAAAAATCATATAACAAATACAAATTGGAAAACTTTAATCAAACATCACTTTAAGAACCTTAATGAATATATTGATTTTGCAACTAAAGATATTAAAGATGAAAGGAGTTTCGTTTATTCTCATTAAATATCTGCTAGAAATCATTATATGTTTGTTGATAACGAAATTAGAAGAAATTTTATTAGAAAAAGATAAAGCAGAATATGATTAAAATATTTTTAATTGATTTCATAGTCATTTATTATTTGTAATATATTAAAACATTAAATTATTAATGAGATCTCAAAGTGATAATTCTAAAAAGTCTAATTCTGAATTAATATCAAAGGCTAATTATCTATATACCAGAGCTTTAATGTGGCCTTAATTGATGGACATTGATTTAAAGATTAGTCATCCTATCTAAAGTGTTAAATTGAATTAATAAAATTAAAGAGTAATAAAGTATAATAAAATATTATAAGATTTGATGTTATAAGGACTAGAGGAAATTTGCTTGATTCAAATTTAAAAACTTAACTTGAATAATTACTAACATATTATGTGATATCAAATCATATAACTTATAAATAAGGATTACATGAAATCGCAGCTCCATTTATAATATTTATTAATGCAGGCTTAAATATATCAGTAGTTTATTCTATGTTTAATGAATTTATTAGAAGATATATGACTAATTTTTTTGATGATGATTATTCAGGAATTCAATCAATATTATCTGTTTATAATTTATTATTGAAATATCATGATATGGAATTATACAATAGATTAACTTTACATGAAATATCACCTTAATTGTATGCCATTCCATGGTTCATTACTTTAGGTATTAATAAGGCTTCTTTTCCAATAGCATAAATGATAATAGAGAACACTATTCTGATAAATGATAGATATTTCATTTTTAGTTTTAACATTGCAATAGTAATCTATAAAAAAAAAGAAATCTTAAATAATAGAGCTGACAATTTACCATATTTTATGTCTAAGATATTTTTAGATGATGAAAAAACTTATTATGAAATTATTAAAATAGCTATAAAAATTCATACATATACACCAAAGCAATTTTGGATTTATTTGGACTCTTTAAATCTATTTAATCATCATGCCAAACCAATATTTTTGGAATAGGAAAAATAACCATTATTAGATATGATTTAAATATCACCTTATGAAGTTTAGGATATGATTAATTAACATATATTAATAACAGAGAAATGGGAAATTTAAGATCTAAATCATCCTCAAGTATAAAAAATTAAATAAATATTCAGTAAATAAAATTATAATCCTTAATAACCAGTTTTGATATTTGATTATTTAACTGATGAATTAAAAGATAAAATTGCATTAAATACATTAATACATATTGTAGATTTATCAAGATAAAATTTATAAAAAATATTATAACAATTATTCAATTTTAAAATGACAAATAAATTATGGATTTGTTTATTTACTAATAAAGATATTGAACATTTATGTAATAGTTTTATTTTTAATTAGTTAATCCTATTTATATAGCATTACAAGAAGCAAATACTAAATACATTTGTAAATGTGACAAAAATCAATTTATTGAGTTATATGAATTCTAAAATTGAGTATTAAATATTATTAATTTATAATAACATGAATTAATTGAATTACTTTAGATATAAGTATATAAAAAGTTAAATACTTAGAAATAATTATCATATAGTAGTTAGAATTTTACTAAATTCATCTTCTGATATTTTTCCATCTTTATTTAAATCACAATCATTTAAAAATTATTCCCATATTTCAGGTTCTAAAAATCCCATAGCTTCTTCTAATTCTTCCTTTGATATAAAACCATCTCCATTCTACAATATATATAAATATATAAATATTACAATATCAAGCATTCGAAATGCTTATCTAATTCTTTCTATTGAAACTAATTTTTCAACTCTCATTGCTCCCATGATAAACTCTGAATAATCAATTAGATTCGAATGGTTTAGATCTAAAGTATCTAAAATTTAATTCACTTTTTCTTCAGCTTATTCTTTACTCCTTAATAATACTCTGTATCCAGCTACTAATTCTTATTTACTTAAGTTCCCATCATGATTTTTATCCAATGCATTAAAAGTAGCTTTAAGTTCACTAATCTCTTGACTTTGTAAAGTTTAACTCACCATATAAGTCATTACTGCTTTCTTAAAGTTACTTTAAACCTAATATAAAAATCGCTTTAAACCTAAAATTTTTCTATATTGCTAAGTAATTATAAAGAAATTATTTCTTATTTGGCATTTTTTAATATCCAACAATGATTTAATGCTTATTAAGCTGAATATCTTTTAGAAACATCTAAATTTAACATTTTGCTAATTAAATCCATAGCATCACTTGATACAGTTGACCAATCATTTCTATCAAATATCAACTTTCCTGCCTAAACTTTAGCTAAAGTTTCTTTATCTGTTCTTCCAGCAAATGGAGGATACCCACATAAAAATATATACAGAATCACTCCACATGACCAAATATCTACTTTTTCATTATATTTTTAATTTAAAACTTCAGGAGCTATATAATAAGGAGTTCCTAATCTTTTTTTCATATCAAAGTTTTAAGTAAAATAACGAGAAGTTCCAAAATCAATTACTTTAATTTCTTCACCTTATCCACTTAATAAAATGTTTTCTGGTTTCAAATCTCTAATTAAATTTCAATTGATATCAATACCTATGAACTATCTATTTTTCATGACAATAACTAACTGCTTATAAAATTTATTTTATATAATCTGCTGCCATTCGTTCACTAAAAATTTAGAGTTTCTTTATTCTTTCGAATAATTCCCCTCCTGGAAGATATCTTAAATATTTTATAAATATACTCTGTTACAACTATATATTGTTCATCTTCTTAAAAACATTCAAATACACGTACAATATTCGGATGATCTAAAGATTTAAGGATATTCAACTCTGATAACATTCTTTGTTAATCTTCAAATAATAAGGAATCTTTTTTTATTTATTTAAGTGCTCTCAATATTCCAGTTTTATTATGTTTACCCAACCATACACATCCATAACTTCCCTAACCTAATTTTTTCAATATGCTATATTATTCATTCCATTCTCCTTGTTTCATTGTAATAAAATTATCATAACTTATTTTTACTGATTTCCTAGCTGTTGGTAATTGGATAGTCTTCTTCATCTTTGTTTGATGTGTAACTTATGTGAAATCAAGTTCTGTTTTTGAAACTGCACTTAAAGTTGTATATTTTTGCATTGGTAAGATAATGTCATCATCATCCTAAAAGGAATCCCAATTATCAATAGATTTCATCACTGGAGTTAATATCTGAGTATGTTTTTATAACTATGATTGATTCATTTCACGATGATTACAACAACTATTCCCCATTTATGTGAATTAATAATATATAATAAAAACCCTATTCAATTTAATATTAACCACAAAAACAGTGATGCCATCATGCATTTTTAGATTAAATCAACTTTATATAAATTAAATTGATTTTGTCTCTAAATATATCAAATAATCTGATTTTTTATATTAAATAGAAATTCTTAAATCAAAACAAAAATACAAATAACTCTATTTAAAATTTTACTAAGAAAAACTGTAAGAAGTATATAACACCATCGTAAAATTTAATATTATTGTTTCATCTAATCTCTATGAATAATAATTAATAAGTGATGGAATTTCTTAAATAACTATATACCATTTTTAATTGTGTATATAATTCAAAATTTTTAATTTATAAATATATATATTCAAAATTTTACTGAAATTTGCAACATCGAAATTGATATTTAACACAAATAGTTTTTTCATAGCAATTCTTATATTGAATTAAAGCAATTTTTAAGTAATTATTAATAGCTCTAAAGAATAAATTTAAATGAAAATAAATATTATTTTTTGATTTTTTTTTAATGAAAGTTATTTATAAATAATTATTATAAAATAAAATCATCTTAAAAGAGATGCTATTCTAATATATATGATACATAGTATATATGTTTTGTAATCAAATGTTAATTTAAGTGTTTTTAGATACTTATATTTATACTTAGAAATTCAAAATAACTCTAAAACTCTTTATAAACAAATATTATAATTAAATAGTTCACTTCTAATTTAATCTTAAAAAACAGATATATTTCAATAGATGGATTGAGATAAAAAAAAATAATTAAATTATTAATATCTTTAGTATTTATTCGGCCATTAAAAACCTTATGTTTTTTAAAAAAATAAATTACTTGTTTATAAGGGAAAAATTATGATTTAAAAAAAATAGATTTATAGAAACTTTTTATGTAGAGATTGGAGGATTAGCAATTAGATTTGTTGTTTGCATCTAATTTTTACTCTTTTGAGTGTGATTATATTCGTAGCTAGCAATTATATATATATGTACATTGTTACAGAAGAATTAATGGACATTACATCAGAAATATTTCATAAAGAAACTTAAAATCATTTGAATATGTTGAGTTACTTAGAAAAATCTTCAACTTTAGACATATTTGATGATAGTACAAGATAGCTTTTATCTATTAATTAGTTATATAAGATGATAGATAAGGATTTCCACATTGAGATGCCTTATGATTGCTTAAATAATAAGTAATACAATGATTCATATGCATATTTTTTTTCTTTTTGCTATGCTTTTTGTAATTTGACAAATGGATTAAATATTAGTAAATATGAGAATATATTAAAATTAACATCCTTATTAACTGAAACCTTAAGAATTTATGATCTTTAATTATTAACTCTGATGGCTCATGTTGGAGAAGAATAGTTTTTTACATAAAATAGAGGATATGCACTTTCAAATTATTATCCTCATACTAGATAATGGTATCGAGATCATATAGCTCAAATGGGAACAGGTAAATAGATTATAGTTAGTGATCCTTATGTTTCATGGATAGATGTAGTTTTCATTTCATAAACAACTAATTTATCTGATACTTAATTCGAAGGATTGATAGGACAAGACATAGATTTTACAAGAATGCCTAAGATTAAAAGCAATACATCATAATATTATTTAGTGGATAAGAATGGGAACATTGTCATTAGTGATCTTTATGCAAATGGTGTTAAGGTTTTAATAAAAATGTACAATTAAAGTGTAACAGGATTTAATGAAACTGATTGGAATAATTTAATAAAAAAGGATGAAAATATTTTTTATTTATACAATAGTGTTTATGAGAAAAATATCATAGTCTTAAGAACAAAACTAAGTGAATTAAATTATTTCTTATTTGTAATATATGATTAAAGTTAATATTTGAGATAATAGCAAGAAATTTATAATAAATAGATGGAGTTTCAAAATTAATCAATTGATTTTTGTTTAAAATTACTAGGAACTTTTTTTATATTCTCTTTATTAGTTTAGATATTGATTGTTAATTATTTAATGAAAGATTTAAAACGGTTGGAAAAGATGGCTACTAAGAAAGTAGTCTATTTTTATAAGAGCATAGCTTAATTTCCTGAATAAAGATTTACTTCTTCTATATCTCGATTATATAATGCATATATGAATTTAGTAAACAATTTTGATTCATAAGGAAATATAAGGAAGAATGAATTATGTTCTAAAATATAATCAATTGAATTTCCATAAAAATATAGGAAATTGAAATGTTATATTTATTCAGATGAGATTCCAAGAAAACAAAATTACACATAAACTTAATTACTTGAATACTTTATGTATTTTAAAAATGAAACCAATTTTTGAAATTTATATATATATATATATATATATATTATAGTAGGTATTTTGATAAAAATGTTGTATTAATAAGAATTATATTTTAATGTTTGGTAAAGTGAAAAGGAATAAAGATGTGATTTAATAAAATATTAGTAAAAAGAATAAGAAAGAATTGAAAGCATAAAAGAAATGGGAATAAGATGAAGAACGCATAAAAGGTTTGATAATTTAAGAATTAAGGATCAAAATTTAGATTATTAAATGAATATATGTATACTGTGAATAGTGTGGATGCATTGAAACATTTCAAGTAACATCCTGAGGAATTCAAGATTTATCATACTGGATATGCTTAATAAATAGAGAAATGGCCAGAGAGTCCTGTTGGGAATATTATTAAATTATTAAAAGAGAGTGAATAATTTTAGAATAAAAAATTGTAAGAATATAATTTAATTTGAAATAGAGTAGTAGCTGATTTAGGTTGTGGTTAAGGTGAGATTTAGGAGCATTTTGATAAAGATAAAAGATTGTGTAAATTGATAACTGTGAAAAGTTTTGATTTAGTTGCAATAAAACCATATATAATAGAGACTGATATTTCTAATTTACCAATGGATGATTGTAGTTGTGATGTGGCCATTTTTTCATTATCTTTGATGGGAGTAAATTATTTGGATTATTTGGGGGAAGCATTTAGAGTTTTAAAAAAGAATGGACATTTAATAATAGCTGAAGTGAAAAGTAGAATGAATAATATAGATAATTTTGTAAATTTAATTACAGGGATGGGAATGAAAATATTAAAAAGAGTAATATAATTAAATTAAATGAGTAGGATGAACATAATAGTCATTTTGTATTATTTGTATTTTAAAAGATAATGGACATTTGTCAATTCAATGGTCCCTTAAATTAGAAACGAGTATATTAAATATTAGGATAAAAAGACCCAAATTTGAAAGATTGGTAATCATTAGGGTAGTAAATATTATAACCATGTGTTTATAAAAAGAGATGAATGATTTAAATTTGAAATTAGATACATATTTTAATAATATTATGTAATAAAATAATACGCATTTAATTAATCCAGAAAAGTTTATATTATACTATTGAGTGATTCAAATCACGAATTTCTGAGGGAATATTATTATTTGAATTAAATAGAGAAGAGAAGAGATGCAAAAATACCCAAGTTTGAATCCAAATTAAGAATTTGATAGAAGTATAACAATTTCAAATTTGAAATTAAGTCATTTAGAATATAAAAATGTTGAGGGAAAGGTAGTTTATATAAGTTAATATATAGAATTTGTTTGAGAGAGTGAAGGGATTTTAGAATTTAGTTGGATCTTTAAGAAAATAGAAAATAATTCTTTATGAGAGAAGAAATATGTCTCCACCTGCTCAAGAATGTTATGGTACAAAATAAGTTTAATAATAGGAATGGACGATTATGGAGATATATTTTATGGAATCAACTTTGCATCTGCTGATTATTTGGGATTATGTACTAATGAATAAGCTAAAGTAATTCATTTTAAAATTTATTTTAGGAAGCAGCTGCAACTGCTGCTTAAGAGTATTCAGTAAATTCTTGTGGAGCACCTTTAGCATTTGGTGCATCAAAATATTATATGTAATTAAAAGAAGAGTTAAAGGATTATTGGGGAATGAAAGAAGTTCTTCTTTATAGTGCAGGATGGTTAGCTGGATTTGGAATAATCAAAGGTTTAATAAGGTATTTCAATTGAATTATAAATAGACCTTATGATTTTGTGGTAATGGATGAATTATGTCATAATTGTCTCACTGAAGGAGCATTTGCAGCTACAAAAAATGTTTCAAGAGTTCCACATTTGAGTTTAGAAGCAATGGAGAAAAAAGTATCAGAAATTAGAACTGCAAATCCTGATGCTTGTATTCTAGTAGTTACTGAGGGTTTGTTTAGTATGGATAGTGATTATACTGATTTGGTGGCTTTATAAAAATTGACCTTGAAATATGAGGCATTTTTATTGATAGATTGTGCTCATGATTTTGGATGTATGGGAAAGACTGGTATTAAATTTAATATATATATATATAGGCAAGGGAGTATTTGAATTGTAAGGTCTATAAGATTTCTCTAATGTATTATTAATGTCTGGAGGATCAAAATGTTTATCCACAAATGTTGGATGGGTTGCTTGCAATTCATTTGAAGTTATAGATTATCTTAAATTCTTCTCATCAGCCTATATGTTCACTAATTCAGTGAATCCAGTTTAATGTGCTACTGCTCTAGCTTAATTAAGAATACTCAATAGTGAAGTGGGTAGTAGATTAAGAATTAAAGTTTTGGAGAATTATCATTATATGAAAAAAGAACTTAATGCCAGAGGTTATTAAATAATTGGTTATCCATCTCCAATATTACCTTTATTGATTGGCAATGAATTAGTGTGTAGAGTAGTAACAAGATTAATGATTGATGAAGGAATTCATTGTAATGGTATAGAATATCCTATTGTAAGAATGGGATAGGCCAGATTAAGAGTCAATTTATAACCATAACATACTAAAGAGTATCAATTTTAATATTAATTTTAGACATATGGACACATTCATTGAAACTTTCCATTTTTGTTTCAATAAAGCTACTAAAATTGTTTAAGAATCTTTAGAAAAATATTAATTAGCTTTGGAATAATAAGAACAGGCATAATAAGCAAAGGAGAATTAGAATAAAGCTAATTTCAATGATAATAGAATGGAATTAAAAAAACCAAATTTATGAATTATTATTAATTATCATATTATATAAATAATTTATGTTTACTGTCATCAACTCAAAGTTGGGACTGAGAAGAGGAGGTATGCAAACTGTTACTTCAGCTTCTATGTCAGAAATAAGGAGAGTATATATATCATAAGTATTATTAAGTAAAGATAAACAGAGTTTAGAAAGAAAATCAAAGAAACTAGAACTAATGATTTTAGAAAGAGACCTTTAGGTTAATTTGAATTGTATACACTTAATGACAAATTGGAGAACTCGTCTGATGAAGATGAATTTTAAAAATAAAAGAAATAAATTGAATAATTAGAACTGCCTTTCGAATCCTTATCCAGTACTCTCAGAACTACAAAACCAGTGTTTATTGAAAAAAAGAACTATAAGTAATTCAGTAATTTAATATAAGGTAGGCGATTGTTTAAAAAGTGAAATCGAAAATACAAAGTTTTCTAAAAACTAAAGATAATAATAAAAGTGCAATTCAAAATCAAAATGATAATTGGGTATTTCATGCAGATGGCTATGGTAAATTAATGTGGGATGCCTTCTGTATGTTATTAATATTTTATGAAATCTTAAGCATTCCCTTTAAATTAAGTTTCGATGTTGAAATTAATGCTACATTAGATTAAATAATTGATATCATGTTCATGTCTGATATAGTTATTACTTTCAATACTAGCATATATAGAAAAGGAATACCTATCTATGGTAGAAAATAAATAGTACTTAATTACATAAAACTATGGTTTTGGATTGATTTAGCAGCCTCATTTCCTTATGATGCCATAATCACTGCTTCTACTGGAGTCAGTGAATAAGAGAGTTCATAAACTACAACTACTTCTTCTCAAGATGCTACAAAATATACTTAAACATTGTCCTTACTTAGACTTGTTAGATTTATGAGATTTATCAAAATTATACGTTTGTTGAGATTGGCAAAATTAAAGGTTTTCTTTGATAAAATAGAGGATGCTATATAATTAAACATAATGTTGTCTACTATTGTTAGCTTTATTAAATTGAGTGGATTTGTATTATTTTGGTCTCATTGGTTAGGATGCATCTTCCATTATATTGCAGTTAATGAAGACTCTTAAGATAATTGGCTTCATTATTATGGAATTTATGATGAAGATTGGTCAGTTAAATATATAAACTCTCTCTATTGGGCAGTTACAACTATGAATACAGTTGGATATGGAGATATATCTCCAAGAACTCCTTTAGAAAGACTATTTGGAATATTCTTTTTAATGATTGCTACTGTTGTCTTTTCTGTTACTTTAAATAGTATAGGATCATCATTATAAGGAATGGAAGATAAAAAAGCTGAGATTCGTAAAAAATCAAATCAAATATTAAAATATATGAAAAAACTATAAATACCAGTTGCATTATAAAATAAAGTGAAGAAATATCTAACTTATATATGGGAATAAGAAGCAATTTTTAATCTTGAACATATAACTGATAATCTATCTTATGCTCTCAAATTTGAATTTGAAATACAAGTTAATGGTACAATTTTAGGATATTGTCCTCCATTAAGACGTAACTTTTAAAAGACATTCTTAAAATAAGTTACAAAGACTTTCAAATAATATACTGCTTTACCTGAAGAATTTATTTTCTTTGAGAATGAATCTATAGCTACAGAAAAACATCTATATTTCATTTAAAGTGGAAATATTGAAATAATTTTATAAAGAAATAATTAGAAACTCAATAAACTAGAATAAAAAGATTATTTTGGTGAGATTGGATTTTTTACTGGATTATCTAGAACTGCATCTGCAAGAAGTGTTAATTATTCATCTTTAGTATATATTGATAAATCATTGTTTACATAATTATTGAAATCAAATCAAGTTGATTTAGTATAAATATTATATTTAATATTATAGGAAAGATTCAATTACATTAAAGATGAAATTATATTTAATAAAGGTTATCATCATATAAATGTCTTTTGTTATGGTTGTCTTAGAGATGATCATACAGTAATTGATTGTCCAGATATGCATTTTGTAGTGGAATAACAATAATATTGTTAATTTAAATCTAATTTTTAAAAGAAAATGTAAAGTCTTTATGAAAGAAATGATAGAGTTCACATTCATGCACTTAGACATAAAAATATTGTTAAATTTGTAATCATCTATATTTTCAATATACAAGACTGTCAATCAGATTTCTACCCTTGCTTAAAAGCTTATGGCTTAGTATGATGAGTGTAATTTAATAGATGAAATGGACAATGGATAAATAGTAGAAGAGAAATTTGAAATCTAATAGAAATTAGCTAAACCACCAAGATTTGGACCTTTTAGGTCTAGATTTAGAGAGGATAAGGCTAAATATAGAAAGATGAAATCTTATATTTAAGATTAAGAAATAAAGATCAAATCATTAAAAGCTTAATAAAATATTAGTCAATTACTTTTGAAATGTATTTTTTCTTATTCATTTTTAAGAACTTAGTATTATTATGCAATAAAAGACTGTTAATTAAGAGGAATAGATAATTAAAACGGAATTTCCTTAAACTAAATCAATGGCTACATCTATGAAAGTAATTTCAAAATTTAAAGAAGAAGATGAAGATGATAGTAACGATAAATAATAATCTTCTGAATATTAAACTGTTTCTTCATCAGATTTTGATGATGAAGGAAGTGAAGAATAGGCAGACAAATTAACGTAGAAAGAAATTAAGACTTAAAATTAAATATTAGAACTTTTAGAGACTTATAATTAATAATAGAAAGAAAGAGAATAAAGAGAACAATAAAATAAGGTTTATTCTATTTAATTTTATTTTAGTTAGAATCTTAATTTATATTAATAAATAATTTTGAAGTTGGAGCTGATTTTCATAGTTATTATCCTAAATATAATAAAGAATAAATGATTTATGAATATAATAAAATAAGGGATAATCAAAGATTTAGACCAAATTTAGTATAATTTTATGAGTAATTTATAATTTTTTATTAGAAATGATTTTTATCATGAATTAGGAATAACATATATATTTGATAATGGAAGTGAAGCTCTTATACATAAGCAATTCAAATCAATGTTATAATAGGATAGACCTAGTGGTAAAAAATTAACTCGAATTGTCAAGTAATCTATGGGATTAATTAAAATGCCTGAACAATTAAGTTAATTTTAATCAAATAATTTAATTAAATTCAGTGATAAAGAAATTTAATGAGTATTAATTAATCTTTATTTTTTTTATAAGTATAAACAAATACAGAATAATACAATAGAATCATCATCATCTTATATGCATATTGATTCTTTGCTCAAATTTTCTTTTAGATTCATCCTATATCTTTTAATCAAATGGAATTGTAAAATAATACTATTAATTAATTTTATTTTTTCTATTTCCCACTTTTTAAATCCAAATTAGATTCAATACTTCTTGGCTTTTAACATCTCGAAATAATTTCAATACAGTAATCAAAGATAAGAATTGAAGCATTCCTGAAATATACAAATAGCAAATAGTACCTAAAATAATAATTATTAAATTAAACCTACAGGTTTTTTTAATAAATCAGTTAATAAAATAACAATAGATAAAGCTCCAAAACAGATTTCTAAAAAAACCCCAACATAAATAAGCATTTATATTTTAGAAAGTACTTTTTTATCAGCATTTAGATTTGCAGTTCTAATTTATTTTTATTAAGCAAGCATCTCAGCTTAATAAGCTTATGTCAATTAACTATTTATTTTTTTATCATCATCAATTTAAAAGGAATCTAAATTAATACCTTCTTTATTATTATTATTATTATTATTTTTTATTGTAGCTCTCCTTTATCTTTTAATTTCTTTAACTTATTATTTTGTTTTTTCCACAATTTTAATCTATTATTTTTTTATTTTCTTAACGTTAGCTCTTTCTTTCTTTATAATCCATTTTAAATCGATTTAATCAAAATCCTCCTCATTTAGTAAACAAGAATTGACTTTTTAATGATTAGAAACGCCATCTACATGTTTAAAATTTTAAGCTTCTTCATTTATAAAATTATTAAATTAATTTTTTTGAACTTCCCATTTAATTTCAGTATTTTGTTCTAAAGGTATATTTTAAGGTGATTTGAAAGTTACTTATTTTTTTTTTTAAATTGGAAGTTAATGTTTATCAATTTAAATGATAGCTCTTGATGTTTCTTTATATTCATGACTTTCATCACTTGCACTTAAAGAACTCAATCTTAAAATTTATTAATCAGGTGTAGCTGGTGATTATAATTAATCTTCTTAACATATCATTAATTAAGTTTTTGATAGAATTGTCTTTTATATAAATTATTTGGATTACTTGCTAATTATTTTATGCTATTTTAAGTTTCTCCTCTCTTTCTTATTCTCTATTATCTTAATCCAGTCTTTTAAGTTATTATTCTATACATTGATTTAGGGATCTACCATATAAAAGGAATTCAAAAATAAAGGAACTATTATGAATCATCCTAACTTACATAAAATTAAGTAACAATATAACATATGCAATATATAAGATTGTTTTATATTATTGTCCTAATCTTAATCCTATTTAAAGGTTAAATAATTACCATTTATTGTACTAACAGTCACTTAAATAATTAAGACTAGAAACAGTCTTATTTTCATGATGTCCTTATAATATGCAAGAATGAATTTTCTATTTTCTGATTTTGGAGCTGACTATTAATCTAAAGTATTTTTTTTCTTTTCAGAAATATTAAATGAAATTTCATCATACATAGTATACCAAACCATTAATAAAATTCCATATATGTAAAATAAAATTGTGTAAACTACTTCTGCAAGAATTCTTTCACAAACTCTCTCTTTGTAATCCTATAAAATGAAAAATTTTAATGATAAATACATATAATTAAAAGGGGTCCAAAGATAACCATAAAATCTTAAGTACACTAAATAAAATAGTTAAACATAAAATGCAATTCAAAGGAGATCCAAGGACATTCTTAATGTAATTGCATCCTCTATTAATATTAGAATCTATTTACATACTTCTAATAGGAAGGTATCTTATTCATTTTCAAAGATAATTAAAACTATTTTAAAGTAAAAAGAAGGAGGATTGTAAAGAGTATTAAAAAGAATCCTATAAAGGTGTAATATGTAACTATATGAAGTTCTTCCAGTTTCCATTCGCATTCTACTCCAAAGTAGCCTAAATCACATTAGCATGACCCATCGTAATAGAGTCCACGATCACTGCAATTTGAAATCTGTAATTCTTTTTAAACGGAACTCATATTAATGTAATAATAATCATAAATATTAGCTATTTTGAATTTAATACTCACTTCCTTCCAATTTCTTTAACATAGTCTTCAACTTCTAATGTATAGACATCATATTGATTTTATCACTTCTAAATTAAACTATTATTAATCATTACCTAGTATTGATCTAAATAGATTCAGTGCCTCTTCCAACATTCTTCTGTATAAATCCAATAGCATCTATCATATATTTAATAACTTAAGGAGAGTTAATGCCAACAGTCATTAAACTTATTACACCACTTTATAATGAGTCCACAAGAATGAAAGTGGATCCAATCTTTTTTTCTAAATTAAATGAGATTGATTCCAATCTACATAATTAAAAGAATGTCTTATATTATAATACATCCAAACCTTCATTCATTATTGTTGGACAATAAACCGAATATCTAACATTACTTTATCTGTTAGTATCTTCCACATAATAATTACCAGTAGATATATTTAATTTGCCTCTCATTAAAAAATCAAAATATATAGAGGCACTACTATATTAATTCAAAAAACAATCTAATCCAATTACTTGAAATCCCTACTTATTATTATCTAATTGATATCCTATTGTGTCTATTGTAAAATATCCAATTAAACCTTTACTATATAATTTTTAAGCAATCTGATTACATACTATTTCTTGATTAATCTTTAAAAAACTTTAAGGACTAAAAGATGCAATAGTTTAAATATCATTTGTTTTAATCTTTTCATATGATCCTAAAATTGAGACATCTCCATCAGGTTCCACTTTAAAGTTATATGAAATTGAATGTATTTAAGATAATCTACTTAAAGGAGATCCTTCAATGATTCCTCCTCGATTAACTATACACATTATAAATTCATGATATCCACCATATAAGTGAGGAAATGCATAATGAAGTTTCTTCTTAATTTTTTTTGTAAGTAATTATGCTAACTAATTGATTTCTAATGGTTATAAATTTTTAATCATTTTCTATACTTCTAACCATGCTATGCCTCTTCCTTATTATTCATCATCTACCTTAATTATCCATGTATTTATATTTGGATTTTTTATTATTAAAACTGATAAGGAATTTATTAATTCTTTTTCATCGTAAATATTACGTATAGTTGGAGGTTAAGGCAATTATAATTCATCAAATAACACTTTACAACCTGATTTTGTTGAATAGTATTGATGCAATTATGGAATCCCAGAGAATATTGGAATGTTTAATATATCTGATATCTTAATATCATCATTAGAACAAACACCAGGTACAATATATGCTGATTATCCTCTTATTAATGATTTGATTCTCTTTAATGCTCTAGGTGAATAATAAAGTAATTGAGACAATCCAATATGATTATTGAAAATATTGTGATTTTCCTAAGATAATTTATTTTAATACTGGCCAAACAAAATATAATCGATTTTTACAATCTGAAATATCTCCAAGATTTAGAATCTTATAAAAGTAATCAATCAGTTCACTAGGTAGATCATATGGGGCTATATATATTATATGCACAAGAGGATCTTATAAATTAAATATTCTTGTAATTTAAGTATTCTATCTCTAAGAAAATTTATCCATAGATAATCTTTTGATTTCTTCAAAGGAAAATGAATTCAAATGAATTTCAAATCTTTATTATAATTTAAGATATGGCCATTCCTCTTTAAATACATTCTATCTATTTTTAAATCTCTCCAACATTAAATTATTATTTTTTATAATCTATTTCTAAACTTTTTTTCTGAATAATGAAACTCTGATAGATCTTTGAATAATAATTACTTTTTCTACCATAACTTTTAATCTTTAATAATTTTTTCTTGCTTTAAATCCTCTAAACAAAGCAGATATTTTTGTTGCTGCCATAATTTTCCCATCTTTTGATTTATATAATAATGTTGGAACCTTCAATATTTTTTATAACTCTTCCCAATTCTCAAAACATTATATTAACTCTGACATTGTAAATACTTAACTTCTGTCAAATTCTTAAGATAATTTCTATACTTTTGAACCAAGTATTCTACACTCCTTAACTGAAGTTGATTATGCTATTTTTTATAAACTTATTAAAATTGGCTCAATCTTGCTCCAATTTTCATAATATCTATTTTAAAATTAAATATATTATAATTGATCTGTTTGTAATAATCCATTTTTCACATAAATCATATATTCTTGTTAAGTACTTAAATTTTATAATTATTCTGTAATAGGTCTCTCATGTTCTTTTGATAAAGAAGTTGCTTCTTTTGCATCCACATATTTTTGTTTTGATTTATTTTAAATACTCATTTTTTTTTCATTGAAATTCACTTTATTATCTTTAACTTATATGTTTCCTTAACTTTATGTATTTTTTTATACAGAATCCTTTTTTAAATCTGTTTTATATATATTCTAAAAGGATTAACTTTCAATTTATACTATTTTACTTCCGAATTGATCAGAGTATTCAAAAAAGCTATAAAATATCTTATGTGATTTACTTTGCTTATTAATTTCTAAAAGCAATATTGTTTGGATTTAATAAAGAATTGATATCTTACTTTTTGATAGTTCCTTGATTGATAAGTTCAGTAATTCCTTTTTTATACAGAGTTAGATCATCTACTTTAGGTAATTATTGTTAAGACTATTTTTTTGATTAAAACTTTCTACTAACTAAATTAAATCATCTTTAAATATTTACTTACATTGAATAGAACTTTTTACACTATGTAAACCTTTTGGTTTTAATGTTGATTTACCTAGTGGTTCTACACTTAATTAAAATTATATTATTTTTATACCTCACTTAAGGAAGTGTGCGTACATTTAGAAATTGATCAATGAATGGCAATTAAACTGATTGCTGGTACATATTATTTTGAGTGTGAGTATAAAATTATGGTTAGAGATTTCCTAATTTATTCATTGCATACTATCATTAACATTAGGTAATTTTTGGACAGTGTTATCAAAATTACTGATTAATTGATCATAAAATGCTTAATTAACATTTGACAATTTGTCTTCAAGAGTTTTTAACTAATCACTTAATTAGTTATATTAATTTTATAGAAATGATGATGTTTAAGCTATTCATTATGTTAATTAGAAATACAGTTGGGTTTTAACTTTTATAGTTGTTTTTTCACAAGTTCAATCTCTTATTAAGTTTTTATATAATATGTTCCCTTATCATCTGAATTCATTGTTAACATTATAATATTTTAATATTATTATTTTTCTTATTCATCATTAAGACAATCCATAATTTTATTAAATTTCATTGTTTATTTACTAATCTAAAATTAAAAGATGGGATGCAGTTAATTAAAGTCAGACAATAAATAATTGAAAGATAATAATTCAAAATAAAACGGTCCTATTTCAACTTAGGTTTCTATGGGATTGACAATAATTTAGAAAACTGAGTCAGTAGATGCTGACTATATTCTACATAAGTTAGATCCACTTGCAAGTAAATAATATTATATTATATCACAATTAGCACTTCGAAGTTATATTAGAAAAGGAATCTCGAAAAGTAATAGTTAATCAAGAATAATAAGGACATATAATTGTACAAATGCAAGTCTAGAAAAAAAATAACAATTGCAAGAGACTATCAATCTGTTGATATCTTTAGTATAGAATTACTTATAAATTAGAAACATTTATATGTTTAAAATACTTTAGCCTATTATTATTATGATGGTAGGTTAAGTATAATAGGAGAATACATTGATGGAGGAAATCTTTTAACATAACTGGATAAATTTAGTTAATTGCAATAATACTAATAGATTGATATATTTTGTTAGATTATGGCTGGAGTATAATACTTACATGATAATGGGGTGATGCATGGGTATAGTTAAATATGAAATTAGTGATATTCGCTTAGAACATATTGTTTTTACGAATAAAAATTTAGAAAGTATAAAATTAATTGATTTTGGAATATCAAATTCATTAAAATAAGAATTTTCTTCATGGAAACCTAACAATACTATGTAGGAATTATCTTTGAAATCACCAGAAGCAATTAAAGGATAATCAACATTTAAATCTGATATTTATTCTTGTGGTTGTCTCTTATATTTCATAATAACTTCTCATATGCCATTTTATGCCACTAATTATCAATCATTGAAAAATTGTATTCTACGGGGTGTACCAAATTTTGATAGTAATGAATGTGCTAATTTAAATCCTTAAATGAAATAGTTATTAATCAAAATGTTAAATGCCAATCCATAACGTAGACCAACAGCACAAGAAGTACTTAATAATCCAATTTTTATGAATAAAATTAGAGTTATGTACAAACCTAATAAATAATTATAAAAACATATGAAAGAATTCAAAGTAATATTAAATATTTATTAGATATCTTCTTAATTATAAGCTGCAATGTTAATGTATATAGCAGAAAATATGATGTCAGATTAAGATAAAAAAAAGTTAATGGATGAATTCTAAAAATTTGATCTCAATAAAGATGGATAATTAACAAAAGATGAGCTTCTTAAAGTTTATTCAGAAACTTTACCTCCAGATAGGGCTTTAAAAGAAGTGAATACAATTTTTAAAAGAATAGATGTAAACGGCAGTGGAAAAATTGATTATTAAGGTAAAAAAAGATATTGATTAAATTAGAATTTATTATTGCAACTATTGACTAAAAGAAATATTTTAATAGAGAAAAACTTTTAATGTTATTCACACAAATTGATAGAGATCATAGTGGAGAATTGAGTAGATAGGAAATCAAAAAGTTATTAAGAGACATATAAATACCAATTAATAAATATGAATAATTAGTTAAATAATTAGATTAAGATGGTGATGGAGCAATAACATAAGAAGAATTTCTCAAAATGATGTTATAAATTTGACTTTAGATTTTTAATAAAGTTATTATTTCCATACTCTTAACTTTTATAAAAATTAGAAATAATTAATTAATATGAATTCCTCCTAAAAATTAAAGGAATCTCAAATTCCAGAAAAGGAGAAAGATAAAAATAAGACACAAAAAAGTAAAGAGGATGCTAAAGAGGCTCTCAAAAAAATTGTTGAATAAGCTCGTTAAGCAATATTAGAGAATAAGCTTAATGTAACTTTAATGCAATAATAAAGGCCACAGAAGAAGTTCATAAAGCCATGATTGAATACAAAGAGATTTTGGGAGGTGAAAATAGTGTTTTATTACTTCCTGGTTTATTTATATAGGCAGAAGCATATATAGCAGAAGGCAAATTAAAAAAAGCTGAAGAATTTCTTTAAGCTGCTTATTGGAATCTGTATCAATATAATAAACCAAAAGAAAAAGGAAGTGAAGATGGCAATAAAATGGGTTAAGATATATCAGAAAAAGAGAATGCTGAGTATAATGGTCAGTTGCATAAAATATTTTCAAAACTCTATTTTGCTTAAAAGGATTACAAAAAAGCATTAGCAGAATTAACAATTGGAGTAAGTTTGTTTTTTGAATATTTTGATTAGATTTATACAGATTCTTGCAGTTCTGATCCAGAACATCCATAGACAAGTTTGAATTATTATTATATGGGATAAATTTTCTAATAAAAGAAATAAACCTCAGAAGCTGAATAATTTTATGCAAAAGTAATATATTTATATAATTCTAGACTTCTTAATGTTGGTATAAATATTTAAAGAGATATTATCAATATGGCACTCCATCAAGTGAAAATCTACCAGAAGAAGTAATTTTTAAAGAATCTTTGCAAGTTCTGAAATCAATTGAAGGTATTTATTTTTTAATAATATTAAGAATATTTCAGAAAACATATAGATGAAAGTAATATCAAATTATATATAATACCAATCACTTAAAATTTATAGGCATAAGCTTTTGTTTATAAAAAATTAAATAATGAAGAATAATATAGACATTATATGGGATTGGCTTATCAAGAATTTCTTATGTAATATGGTGAAAATCATAAAAAAACAAAGAAGGTGACAGAAATTTAAGAAATTATTAAATAAAGGGAAAGAGATTATTGAATAAAAGTTTATTATTAATAATTTTATATTTAATATGTAACTAGTTGAAGAACAATAGGAAATAGATAATGATGTTGATTATTAGCATGTTTATAATTCAAGTTTGTTTCGTAAATTAACAAGTCAATAAATAAGAAAGATTCTTAATCCTTATAAATAAAATGCAAAAGAAGTGTTATAAGAGTTATCAAATTAAATTGATAATTTAGAAGAAGGATTAAAAAAATATTAAAATGAAAATACTATGATACCTCCTAGTAAATAATAGATTTTAGATATTCTATAATAAAATACTGCATTTACACCTACTGAATCAATTTAGTCATTATTATCAGAGAAAACTAAATTAAAAACCAGTTATCTTCATGTTGATAATTTGTACATGTATATAGTTACAAATACCAATTAGAAATTAGGATGAACATATACCTTAAACTAAATTAGAGATTATGTAAATGGCTTTATCTAATAAGGCTATTTAAAAATAGTAAAGAAAAGCTATCAAATCAGATGATCTAACAAAAAAGAGAAAGATTATTATGTAAATTCAATAGAGAATCAATTAAGATGAAATAATGAGAAAGAAAAAAGAAGAAGAAGAAAGATTACGATTATTGGAAGTACAATATTGTTAGAAATTAGAAATAAGCTAGAGAAGTAGATGTTGGATAATTGACTTTAAATATGATTTCAGATCTAAGGAAAAAATATTTTAATGAATTAGTTTCAACAGATACAGAAGAGAAATTCAAGAGAATAAAAGAAATTAAAGAAGTTTATGTTCCATAATAACTTAATAAAGTTAAAGAAGGATGTATATCTATAATAATATGATAAAGATCAAAAATAATAGTAAGAAAAATTAAAGCATGATTTGGTATCAAAGAAATCACAATTCAATTCATATTATTAATTACTTGCTTTAGAAAGAACTATGAAAAGAGTTGTTGCTCTCAAATTAAAACCAGAAATCAAATCATATTCAAGATTTAAAGGTGCTGAAAAACCAAAGAATTATTCATCTATTAATAGTATTGTTAAAGGGATCATTCATACAACAAAAAATTCAGAATATAAAGGATTTAATTGAATAATTAATTGTTCTATAAATATATATAATTACTTATATTATATTATGTAAGATTAATTGAAAAATGAAGAGCAAGATTAAAATTAAAAATAAAGAATAACTACTTGCAAAGAAGTATTATAAAATTGATTACAATTTAAAAGGCGCTAAAGTTTCTATTTTATGTAAATGATAAGTTGTAGAAAACCGAAGATTTAGATTAAAAAGAAGTATATTAAAAATCACTTCATAAATGGAATTAAATGAAAAAAGAAGAATAAGATTAATAATAACAAAAAATAGATAATACAAAATAAAAAGAACAAAACTTACTTAAAAGAATATTATAAGAAAAAGAAAGAACTTAAGAAATTGATTTTTCTAATTTAAATTCTTTGTAAAATGGTTACTAGTAAGTTTAAATAATATAAAATTTATTATATTAGGAAAATTGTTAAGAATTTAATCCATAATTAACTTAATCAAATAATAACATTAATGAGGAATTAAACAACAATAATAGTTATATTTAATCTATTAAATTTTAAGAGGTTGAAAGTTAAGTTTAATCATAAAAATTACAAGAATAATAATCTAATATTGAATAAAATAAACAGTATTTGGAAAATAGTGATAATGAAGATTATAAGAAGGTGATTAAATAAAATCCTAGAATCAAAAATTCTAAGGCCAGACAATCAAAATCAAATTAAAAAAGAGTTCTAAGTTAATCTAAAAAGAATTAATTATTAAATTAAGAACATGCACATAATGTTATACACTCTTATAATTGTGATAATGATATGACTATAGATCATTTGAAATAATTGATGGAAAGTATGTTAAAAGATACTATTTGATTTTTTATTTTTTGAGATTTGATACTATTAGATATAATATTTAATTGTATAATTATATTTCTTTATTAATATCTTTTAAGATTAATAAATTAAAAAGAGGGGGAGGGGAATCATTTTAAATACAATTTTCAAACTTTCTATTATAATTTTATTCAAAAATTTCTTTATTTTTAAATGTAATATTTATATTGTTGATTCTTTTAATATATCCAATTATTTCAATTGATATGATATAAGGATTGTTTGTTTAAATAAGATAATTATTTATTTGACTCTGTATAAATAAAGGGTTTTAGCTCTTGCTGATTTACATCCTTCGTTAAAGATTAAATATATCTTCGATAATAAATTGCTTTTAATTTATTATATTTATTTATAGTCTCAGTTGATATTAAAAATAAAAAAAGAAGATTAGTAATATTAGTTAATTTAACAAAGTCATAATCTCTTAAACATTATTGTTTTCTAATATTACTTATGATATCATCATCATTAAAAATAACAACTAATTATATTTCAATAGTATTTGCTCAATAAATAATTAAAATGTCAATAAGCCAAGCTAATATAATTTTTTTTTCAATTTTAGGCACACTTTAATTGTTTTAGGGTTATAAGTTTATTTTTTAAACTATTAATTAAAATGCAACAAACATAAAGAGGAAGAAAGATTAAAAAGAGTTAAAGCTCAAAGAAGATTAGGTCATAGACAGAAGATCCAAAAAAGAAATCTTTGAATAAGAAAGCATTGTGTTTGAAATATTATTTTATTGGCCCAGGCAATAATGGAAAATTGATCTCAAATTATTTATCTCAATAATCGTAATGAGAATAATTATTTGATTTATAGAGGATGGAAGCTTTTAGATGCAGAAAGTGGAAAATCATCTAATGATTTTTATTTGAAATGGGTTCAAACTAATTCTGAAATTCAATTTTAATATTTTAAAGAGGGATAGTAAATAATTAATCATTTACCTAATCATATGATTCTTACATCAAAATAACTTATTATTTAAACCATGAAAGAATATGAGAGATAAAACAAATGTAATTTCTTTTTTTTTGTGATTTAGAATTATTATTCAATTCATCATACTTCTTTCCTGAAACATACAGAATTGATTTGACTTAAGAATTTTTGAGTAATGAAGAAGATCAATTTCTAAAAACTGATAATTCTGCAATTTGGATTATTAAACCAACTTATTTTAATTGTGGAAGAGGTATTAAATTGTGTTCAAATGCTAAAAAACTAAAATAAGAATTTTAGAAGTAAGATTTCTATAAAATTAGATTAAAATCAATCTCTAATTCAATAAAAGCATCAAAAGGATTTTTACCAAATGGTATATTTACACAAAATCTTAGAAAATGTATAGTTTAAAAATATATTCAAAATCCACTTTTATTGGATGGACGTAAATTTGATATTAGATGTTATGTATTGATTGCTACTTCAAGACCATTATTTGTTCTCTTTTAACATGGATATTTACGTTTATCTGTAGATAAATATAACGTTGAAGATATGGATGATGAGAAAAATAGATATAAACATTTAACTAATGCAGCAATCTAAAAAAAGCATCCTTCATTTAATGCATCTAAAGAATCAACTATATGGTCAATGCAATAATTCGAAGTAACTATCTATTTTCAACTAAAAAGTAATATTTAAAAGAGAAGATCAATGTTTCATAAGAGTAAATTGATACAATTTATTTGTAAATGAAAAAAATATTTGCTCATATCATCCGATGTGCAGCTGATAAATTTGAAAAGAGATTAGGAACATTTGAATTGATGGGATGTGATATTATGATAGATACAAATTTAAAGGTCTATCTCATTGAAATGAACACTAATCCTGCCTTATTTTTAGGTAAGTACATTATGTATATCAATAATAAGATACTACTACCTAAGCACAAGTAATACCTCCAGTAGTTTAGTAAACTTTAGATCTTGTCATTTATTTAAATGATGAAAAGAATAAACCAATAGAAAAATGTCTTTAGAATTCAAGTAAACTAAAATTAGGTAAATGGGAAGTAATTCATAATGAAACAATTAATTTTAATTTAGTTGCATAATGATTTTAATGTTAAAAAAAATAAATGGCAATAAAGATTGATCAACTTTTAATGATTTTATCAATAAGTCCTTTGGTTTTTTCAGTGAAATTATTAGAAATTTGAACAATTTCTTTGTCCTGCCTTTTTATAAGAGATGTTTTTAAAATTGCTATAAAAGTTATAATAATAATATCTTACGTTGGCTTGTTATATTTTTAAATTTAAATGATTTAAAATTATTAAATTTTTTTGTAGCTTCATCCGCATCCATTTTCCATTTCTCATTCAATTTTAAAGAAGTAGATAATTACATTTAATTGTTGAATGTAATTTGATATAATTGATCTAAGAATTCCTCACTCCCAATATATCGTTTTAATAATTATCTATAATTAATTAATCATTATACATTTTATCAGTATGAGTAAATTAAGAGAAATTCATTTCACCATCAAAATTAATTTATGAATCAGAAAATCTATGATTTAACAATTATCTTTATTAATTTTAACGATAATGAACTTCTTTTTTCATTTCATTTACACACTCTAATAATATCTATTCTAATTCTCCTTTTTAGCAATTTTGTTTCGAGAGCTCAACTTTTAATTATTAAGTAATTTATTTTTCTTTTTATAATTATGATTTAAGTTCTTAAATTTGTTCTTTTTTTGTAGTTTCTTCGATCTAATATATATAAATTAATACTTATTGAATATCTTAATTATATCTACTTTATTAATGGGAAGATAATTCTCTTCTAAAAAATTCATGTTAAGTTGATGCTTAATCTTATACTTTGCTTGATAATTGTGTTTTGTATCCTTATTTAACAGATGAGAAATCTCTCTTTGATCCTTCACCTAATTCATCTTTAGTGGCAGAAATTTGAGTTCCTTCTTAAGTAAATGGTCTATAATCAATATTTTTTTTGATAACTGTTCTTTGATTTATATTTCCAACTGAACCTACTCTTTAACCACTTTTTTATTCTTCACTCTTCTATTTATATAAATAAAGAAGTTCATATTTTAAAGCTTTATTTTCTTTTTTAGAATCTATATATTCTTTATTCTATTATTATACCAATAACAAAGCCTTCATAATATTATTTTTCCTCTAAAGTTATTTTTAATTTAAATTTTAATTCTTCTATAGTTCTTAATTGTTCTTAACATAATTTATCTAATCTTAATGCTTCTTCTCTAAAATAATCTCTTTCTTCCTCTAAGATTCTTTTTTTTTCATCAGCTTTCTATCGTAATGCCTCTTCATCAATCTTTCTTTTCATAGCCTTTAATTCTTTTTATATTTCAGTCATTTGTTCCTTATATGCAATCATAAAATCATCTTCTTATGACTTTATAATTTTATCAACTTTGCCTTATAAATTCTAATCAATTTTCTATATTTATCATACATCAATTATATCTTGTAATTTATTGTAATCTCTTTCAATTTCTTTTCCATATTTTAAGTTATCTTCTAAAAAGACTTTCTTCTTTTATGTAGTAAATTAAGTTTATGTTAATAATAAGTTCTCAAAACCTTCAATTGCTGATTTATTTATTGCTAATTTATAAACTAGATTAATTACAATTTTGTGGTTCCATAATTCTGTAAAAAAATTAAAATAATAAATATCTAAATAAAAATTAGTATGATTATGTATATAATATTTATTATTAATTAAACTATTTTATATTTGTGTAGTTAATTTATAAAACAATTGGTAATTATAAATAAATATATCTTATCTTTAAAATATATTACTCAATCTTTAAAGCAAAATAGAAATCTTTTGTTTGTAAATTTAGATTTGATCTTTAAATTAAAGTTTATAAAAATTAATATATAATTGTAAAAATTCATTATTTTTAAAGAAATATAAAAATGAAAATCATTCAAGAAACTATTTATTCATGAAATTATAATATAATAATTAATTAATGTTATTTTCAATAAATTATTTAGATTACTAAACTTTTATTTATATATATTATATCTTCTATTTTAATTTAAACTCGTCTCATTACCTAGCAACATGTATTCTAAACATTCAGAAATTAGATAAAATTGGACCTATCAAGTAATTCTTACTATTATCTTTTATAGGAAGACAAACTTTTATTAGAACTTATCAAACTTAATGGTTGTTAATCATGGAATCGCATTGCAAATGAACTTCAATATCAAATAAAGAATTCCATTAAAAAACGTTCTCCAGCTGCTTGTAGAGAACGATACTAAAACATTCTAAACCCTAATTTGAATAGAAATATTTGGACAGATGAAGAGGAATAAAAATTATTCAATCTTTAGTAATCATTTGGAAATTCTTGGGCTAAAATTGCCTCTTAAATGACTGGCCGTTCTGATTTACTTTGTAAAAACTACTTTTATGCAACTTTAAGGAAGGTTTTACGTCGACTCAGTAAGGCAGTGGGTTTTGATTAATGTAATACGTTTATACTATTTCTTAGCTTCAGATTTACTTAAATAAATAAAACCTTGTGTTTTGGGTGTTATATATTGTAATGAAGATTCTTTAAAAACTTTTAATATTGATGATGAAATGAAAAATGAATTTAAAAAAATTATTAGACGATTTAGACACATAGATAAATCTGAATTAAGAATGCTACCTGAGGAAGATATAAAACATATTAAAAAAATGTTAAATAAACTATTTACTCTAAAGTACATAAAATTTCATTATGATAGCAATAACTATATCTCTTAAAAAGGTGGTATAATACTCAACAAGAAAAATTAATAAGATTTAACACCTTTTGATACTAAAAAATAAACTGATCTTAACTTAAATACCTAATCTGATTCAAAAATATAATCCAAAATCTAAGCATCTAATCTATAATACAATTATAAGGAAGAATATGATTAATAATAAAACTACTAAACTTAAATCTCCTCAGAATAATAGCCATATCAAAATTAAAAAAATCAACTTCATTCTAACTTTTAACCAAGTCCATCTAATTTAGTAATTAATAATTATATTATTTTTAGATTTCCATTTATACTCCAACACCTGTTTTAACATTCTATTTCTAACCAAACTTCAATATCTGGCCAATCTAAACTGTCTAATCGTATTGTTATCCTCAATCGCTTTAAATTCCTTAAGTTTATCCTTATGTCAAATATGAGTAATCATAATGATATAAATTAATATAGTTATTAGTTCATAAATATTATTCTAATTACATTATTTTAAATAATTTATAATTTTATTGAATATCAATCCATTTTTCTGAAAGACATCAATCAGAAAATTAATCTGATCAGTTTAATTCACTTATTAATATAATATTGTTTTAAATTAAAATTTCAAAAAAGAGTCTTAAAATTGTAAGTTTAAACATCTTAAACAAGATTTTAATTATTTAGTTTATTATATAGATCTTTTCAGATAATAATTAGTATGCATTATAAAGGAATTGTATAAAATTTTTAAACTTAAATAAATTGATTTCCAAAATTAATTATAATATAACAAGGAGAATACTTAAATTAAAACAAAGTAAATTATTTTGAATAAAATTTAAAAACATCATTTAACCAGTATTTTAATTTAATCATAAATTCTATAAATAATAATAATAATATTCAATTGAATTGGATTGTATATTAAATTAAATAGATAGCTGAAATAAATGATAATATTTATAAATTCATAAAATTAAATTGTCTTAGAATTAAAATTAAATATAAATAAAATACTATAAAAATAACTTAGATTATTATATTTTCGATTATATTATAATTTTTACATGATCATAATTATGGTCCTGCATTAATAACTTCTGATGTAGCCTTATCAGCATATTTTTAGAAATTCTTTTAGAATTTATCACCTAAATTTCTTAAAGTTCTTTCAAATTCACTCTTGTTACTATAAAATTAATAAATAAACTTACATCCAAGTATTTTTAGGATGAAGAATGCTATCAGGAACACCAGTAGCTCTCTTGGGGATTTATAAATTGAAAACTTCGAATTTTTCAAATTCACCATTAACCAATTCACCAGTATGAATAGCATCAATAATAGATCTTGTATATTTCAAGGACATTCTTTTGCCAATACCATATTTGCCACCTGACCAACCAGTATTAACTAACCAACATTTGGTTCCATGTTATTTCATTTTTTCAGCTAACATAGTTGCATATAGAGTTGGATGTAAGGGTAAGAATGCTTCACCAAAACAAGCTGAAAAAGTAGCAACTGGTTCTTTGACTCCCATTTCTGTACCAGCAACTTTAGCTGTGTATCCTGAAATGAAGTGATACATTGCTTATTCTGGTGTTAACAATGAAACAGGTGGTAATACACCATAAGCATCACATGTAAGGAATAAGATATTTTTAGGATGACTTCCTACAGCTGGATTCTTAGCTCCTGGAATGAAATCTAAAGGATAACTGACTCTTGTATTTTCTGTGATAGAAATATTATGATAATCAACTTCTCTTGAGTCTTTAGACATGAATTCAATATTTTCTAAGACAGCTCCAAATCTTTCAATAAATATTATAATTACTTAATAGCATCATAAATTTCTGGTTCTTTTTCATGACTAAGATCTACACATTTAGCATAGCAACCACCTTCAATATTAAAAATACCATTATCAGACCATGCATGTTCATCATCTCCAATTAATTTTCTCTTAGGATCTGCACTCAATGTGGTTTTACCAGTTCCACTCAAACCAAAGAGTAATGTAACATCTCCATTAACTCCTTCATTAGCTGAACTATGAAGTGTAAGGATTCCTTATTTAGGGAACATATAATGTGTAACACCAAATACTCCCTTTTTCATTTCTCCTGCATATTATGTTCCTAATATGACCATCTTTTTATCTGTAAGATTGACTGAGACACATGTTTCTGATCCAACTCCTTCTACTAATTTTGGAGCTGACATAGGTCCTGCATTAAAAATATGAAAGTCAACATCATCACTGAAATCTTTCTTTAATTCCTCATTTGTTGGTTTGATAAGCATATTTTACATAAATAAAGCATGATATGCTCTTGTACAAAACACTCTAATTCTAAGTCTGCTATGAGGATCCCATCCTGCATATCCATCAACAACAAATAACTATAAAATTTATGTCTTATAAATTTACTCTTGGTCTTGTATTTAAAAATTAAAGGGCAACCTATTCCAAAAGATTATGAGACTTCTTTGGGATTGGAATATTGACATTTCCCCACCATATATCGTGTTCAGTTTATTCATCAAATACAACTCTCTTGTCTTTTGGAGATCGACTAAACAATTATTATATATATTTTTACCCTGTTCTTCTTCCAGAATAGGCTACCATTGCTCCAGTACTTGAAATTGAACCTGGTCTTGTTTCAGGATCTGGTGAGAGTGGATCCATGGCAGCAATTTCATACAATTCTGGAGTACTGGCATTTCTAACAACTGAAGTATTATGTAATCCCCATCTTGTCAATTATTCCAAAGAAAGGGCTTTGCTAGTATTATATGTGTATCTCCACAAGTGATGTAACATTACTGATGATCAAAAAAGATATTTTTAATATTAGATACATTCACTTAATATTATACAACTTTTATAATACACTTCTGAATTAAGATTCTTAACCCATTAAATTTCCTTCTTTTGATTCTAGAAATTTTTTAATGAATGGCTTTAATTCAGGTATTATTTCTATATGTTAAGAACTCTTCTTTCTGATTGCAGTAATTAAGATTCTTAACATCTCAATCAAAATGGATTCATCATATTCTTTTGTTAAGACTTAAACAAGAACTTCTTGAATTTCTTTTACTCTTGGATGACTCTAATTATACAACTAACAATAATGCAATAACCCTAATAGGAAATGCTTTGAAGTATTCTAATATTTGTAAATTTATATTTATTACCTCAAATAATTCAAATTTGACAGCTCTTTCAAATGTCTTCTCATGTTAATATTAATGGTCAACTAAACTAATTAAAATATTTTCAACATATATCTCTTCCAATTATTCCATTTTACCTTCCAAAGCATTCAAAAATTTTCCCAAAACCAACTTGTTTAAAAGCTTGGCAGAATTAAATGCATCTAGTATTACGCATAAATTCTAAGGTGTCTCATTCTCCAAATCAATTTTTGGATACCTAACAAGTTGCAGAAGAAATTTATACCATTTTTTTAAAAACTCCACAGTTTTGCTATTTTTTGTTTCGATTAATAATTCACATAATAATACGTAATATTTATTTGAAATTAATTAGATTTAATTCATTAATTTTCTAATATATATATATATTTTTTACTCAATAATTTTATCATTGACAGTCGAATTTTATCTTCCAATCTCATATAGTAATAACCATATTTTAAATGCATCATCTATTGTCATTGTTGCAAAATCTCTAATAGTTAATTCATTCTATAAAATATTTATTAAATTATACAATAATTTTATCCCAACTCAAAATATTGATTTCATGTTAATTAAGATTCAACATATGTGTATAAAGTACAAGATGAAAATTATTTAAATTAGATAGATTCTACTCTATTTTACATTAACATTATTTTTCAACATAATAGATTTATTAAAGTTTCTTTTCATTAATTTCAACATCCTATCATATAATATTAATTTAAATTACTTAATCAAAATATAATCTGGAAATTATTTCAAATATAACCATTTATGTAGCTAAATGATATTATTCACATTCAACTTATAAGACATCTATTAGATCAATAAATTCTTTTTTTATCCCTTCTTCTATTTTCATTGTTGGATTTTATGGTTCGGTTTATTTTTCTATAAGTGATTCTATTTTCTCTTAATCATATATATCAATTTATTCCCAAAACAATTTTAATATTTTTTCTTCTGTATTTTTAGGTTGATGATCTCTAACAGCATCTTTTAATTAAGTGGCTAATTAACAATAAAGTGTAATTCTTGAATCAAAATATATTACTATATGTTATAGAGTCAAAAACTTTTAAATAAAAGTGCCATTATCAAGTATAATTCTTAAAGCATCCTAAAATTCTTGTTCATTTTAAGGATAAGGTGATTTAGAAAAACAAATGTAATTATTAATAGTTGATAAATAAGTTGTAAATTCCTTGAAGTCAAATAAAGATATATCTCTTTTAATTAATTTTAATGTTAATGGAAAGATTTCTGATTGATTCTCTTCAAATTTCATGTTATTAAGAATAACATCATATCCAAGTGCTTTTCTTACACCTTCGTAGGAAACAGGAGTCTAATAGACTAATTTTAAGTATTTTGTGAGTTTTAATTTATCATTTAGCAACAATTATTTGGCTTAGCAAAATGTTCGAATAATTTTCATAAATTAAATATTAAAATGTTCAATCTTTTCAATTAATGTATAATACTTTATAAATAAATACAAATATATAATAAATGTTCAATCTCTTATTGTAAATATTGTAAAGTATAAATATAATTAATAATAAAATCAATTGAAACTTTTAAGATATAATTAATATCTCTACTATAATAAACAAAATTGAATACATTACATAATTTTCTTATTTACTCTATGAAAATTATAATTATCCTAAGTAAATCTATACTCTTTTTTTAATAATAACCATTTAAAATTAAATTTAATTCCTACTCCTTTTTTAGTGGTTGTATAAAACTTAAGATATTTGATAAATTATTATATTCAAAAATTATGATAAATAATTAGCTATTAAAATGATAAAGATTTAATTTGATTAAAACAATTAATAAATTTAATTCATATCCTTTTCTCATATATCAATTAACATTGAAAATAAGATTATCTTTTTTTTGAATATGAACCTAAGATTTTATCAATTTAATATAAATCTGAGATTAGTGTAAAGTTTATAGAACAGCTAATAACATTTATTAAGTTAAAAAAGTGCAGAGCATCATTACATTTTACATATGATCATTTTTATATAAATTAATTTAAATAATAAAATAGAAAAGTGAGAAAGAACATAAGAAAGAGTATAAATAACATGTATAATAGAACAATTGTCCATAATTGTATTTTTTAATGAATCAATTTCTCTTACTGATGAATTGAGCGGTGGTTGATAATTTCTCACTGATGTGTTCTTAGAGTCTGTCAACGATTTCGTTTTAAGCAGCTCTATTTGAATAAATTATAATTATACCTTTCAGCAGTTTGGGTTTCATAGATTTCTGATTAGACTGCATACCATGCTTATTATCCAGCAAGTCTTTCTTCACTATTTTCTAATTCTAAGGTGTGGAATTCGATCCATGATTAAGCATCTTCAATAGTATCCTTTTATTCTTAGATTTAGACTTCCAATTAAGCTTTTCTTTCAACCAATCTGGTGTGTTCGTTACTCAAGTGAGCACTGAATTCAGCCCAATGAGCAGCTTATCTGTCTTCAACATCCTTTATTATTGGATTTAAATGATTACAGTTTTAACAGCCTTCTCTTAGACTAATTATTATCTGATTTCGCTCAAGAGTTAAGCAATCTTGGTTAAAGCCTTTTAGTTAACTCCGTGAGTAGCTAATTCTGTAAGAGCAGCAACGACTGGCTATAATAAAGATATATAAGAATCTAAATACTTATAAGAGTTGGGAGTGGGATGTGTTATCTGTAAGTCTCTTGTGAATGGTTTCATATTTTGATTTGACTTAGACAAATGAAGCACCTAAACTCAAATGTTGAATTAATTTGGCAGCATCATCAATGGCATCAATAACATCATCAATGGCAGCAATCTTGGAAACGAAGGTTTCGTGTTATTAGTTTCTTGTAGCTTCTTCTCTAGCATATGTTGCTTCGTTTGTTGCAATGTCTTAAATTGTGACTCTGATGTCTTCTTCAGAAACAGCCAAAGCTTCAATTGTGTCATCTCTCAATTAAGTGTTAGATGAAATTTGATTTTAGTGATATAAGATTTCCTTTTCTAAATCTTCGACAATCTAAGATATTCTTAATAAATATTATTACTCTGTTGTTGGTAGTTGTGTCAAGTTCAAAAGCATGGTCATGGTCATTTTGATCTTATTACAATCCAGCGGCGACACCGTTCAATAACATATTAACTTCGTTGGCTGGTGTTTGTGCTTGAATGTGAGCCTTAATTGCTGACAACACAACATTTCCAAATGGATTGGCATCAATCTGAGCCAAGGATGTGTGAATATCAACAAACTTGGAAGCTGCAAGGGCAACAACTAATGTCAAGATGGCTAGTTTTTGCATATATTTTTATTAATGTTTTAAAAACGGATCGAACAAATGCTTATAATATACAAATAATTATTATTAATTACAATCTAATTATATAAATATCCATCTCTCAACTTTCTTAATTATCTCTCTCCTCTTTTTCCTCATTAAATATCAAATGCAAAATTATCCATAGTATATTATTCAAAATCATTTTCATTTAATTCATTCTTTATTTTATCTCATCTTTAAGCCACTTTCAATACTTATTCATTTTCATTTATTAATCTTGTTAATATATTCTTAATCTGATTTCAAGGTTAGATCATATAAATCTATAATTATTATAAATTCTCCTAAACAACTTTCTTATTAAATAAATTTTATTGATTCTTTTGAAAATATTTCATCAATTCCAACATTTTATATTGTTTCATATTAATTTCCTTCATTAATAGCCTAAATTATTTCTATTCTAAAAGAATAAATAATATAGAAATATTATAATATTTTTCACATAAACCTTTTATCTTTAGAGATGAGTTTAAGGTCTTTTATAATTAAAAAGAATCTTAAGAAATATTCAAAAAAATATTTATTTAATTTTTTATCATAGGATGTCAGCACCATTTTATACAGTGAAGGTATTACACTTAAAATAATAAAAGGATGTTCCTGCTTAAGACTTCATTCGTGCATATGCAGAGTACTTAAAGAAAAATAATAAAATAAAAATCCCTGAATGGGCATCAATTGTAAAAACAGGTCTTGGATAAGAAATCTCACCTATCGATCAAGATTGGATGTATGTTAGAGCTGCAGCACTTGCTAGAAAGATTTATGTGAGAGGTCATTGGGTACTCTATTTATTAATACGTAACTTTAGGGTGTTGGAAATTTAACTCACATGTTTGGATCAGTCAATGATAATGGAAAACATGAATCAGGATCAGGAAAAGTTATAAGATATTTGCTCTAATAATTAGAATCAATTAAGGTCTTAAAGAAAGACAATAAATCACTCCTGAAGAAGGGATCAAGAATTGTTACTAAGGAAGGATAATAAGACTTAAATAGAATTGCAACTTAAGTAGCATTAGCTGCAAGAAAATGATTATTAAACATAAAGTACAATAATATTCAAATTAACATGTTTAAACTCTAAATTTATAGAAAATAACTTTAATCCTCAATGATTTATATTCTATCTGTAAATGAAGATTTATTATAATTGTCTAATTATTATTTCCTTTCTTATGAATGAGTATTATGGATGTATATTTTCCATCCATAATTGCTTTAAGATTTTTATAGTATGGTTACTTTACATATAAAGTATTATTTGATTTAGATAGAAAAAGGGACAATATAATATCAATTAAATATTTTGATATGCAAATCAAATACAAAACGAATTAAAAGTATATTTAAGAGGAATGAACTTTGGTATGGGTAAAAGAAAATGGTAAATATTAAAGAGTTGCAAGGATATGCTTATAGAATTAGCGAGATTATAGTTGTTTTAGAGTTATAAAAAAAGATTGAATATGATAAATATTTTAATATTATATTATTTAAATTTTAATGCAGGCAGGGTAGAAAATCGACTAGGATTATGTAAAAAAATTGTAGGAAATAACAAAAGAGTAATTGATAGATTTATTGAATAGATTTTTGTGCCCTATATCTGCAAATATTTATAATATCTAATTCTTAAAGTTTAGAATCAGAGATATGGAATCAGGATAAGTTCTCTTTGAAGTTGAGCGTGATCCAGATGAAGAATCAATTGGTAAGTTTTCAATTTAATGTGATCAGAAAATCTACCACTAGCACTTCAAGATGAAGCCAGGAGAATCAAATATCACTTTGGTCCTTTATTTTTTGAACTAAAAACGATTGGAGCATAACTAACATTTTCTGTGGGGGATAAGCCTATCAAAAACTTTACAATAATTGAGAGGCATTATTTTAGAAATGTCTTATTGAGAAGCTATGAATTCCAATTTCCATTTTGTATTCCAAATTCAACAAATACATGGGAACATATCTATACAATTCCAGAGATAGATGAAGATATTGTAAAGATGTTTGTTTATTTATTAAAGAAATAATTAATGATAGAAAATCCATTTGATACAAAATCTGATAGTTTTTATTTTGTTGGTGATACTTTGGTTATGCATAATAAAGCTGAATATGATTACTCTCCAATAAATGAATGAGTTAAAATATATATATAATTAAATGAAGTTATGTAATTGATGTTTATTTTTAAATTGAATTTTAATAATCTAATCATTTTCTTCCAAGGGATGTTTATGAGGCTAAGGCTCTAACTTAATCCTTGAACAATTAGATGACAACATCAATGATAGCATTCTCCTCTATTAAAGATTTAAATTAAATATTTACCTTATCTTCTTGCAGTTTCTGAAGCATAGAATTCTCTTTTCTCTTCCAAATCAGCAGTGGCACCAGCAACGGCATTCAATGAATCTTTCCATAATTTGAGAGCTTTAGCTTATTAAGCAAGAACTGCTGGGAGTTGCTATTAAATTATTAAAACACATTTTATACAGTTTCTAATTTTTCAACAAGGCCTGTTCTTCTTTCATGTTCAGAGTTCAACCAAGCAACTTCAGCATTGGTATCAGATACGTATTTAGCAAGTGCGAAAGCAGCATGGATTTCTTATTCTTAAAGTGTAGCAAGAGTTCCTTCTAATTCAGCTTATAAGTCTGATAAAATGGAAAGAACTTATTCTCCGGTTGTTCCGTCTCTCTTTACTTCAGCAAGTGATTAGAATTTTTTTATGGCATCTTATTAAAAGAGATGACTGTAGGCAGACAATTTATCAGCGATTGTTTCAGCCTTTTGAACTAATTCAACACCAGCATTGTTTGTGAGCCATCCAGCAACATCTTATTATAAGAGTTAAACAACTGCAACGGCATCAGCATGATCAGCCAATGATCTGACAAAGAGTCCATTTGCCCAACATCTTTAGTCTTAGAGTTAAGCATTTCTTCTTTCAATTTCAGCAAGTCTTGCTTCAGCCCATGCCAACCATGAATATCCATCCTAAATCTTAAGGGGAAATAGCATACTCTAATTTAGGCTTCAACATCAGTACGAACGGCACCCAAAGCTTCCCATTATTATTTGTTAAGGGAAGCAACATTTGTCAAGTCACCAATAACTTAAGTAAAGATTTCTATTTTTTAATTTATATCATACCCTCATCTGTATTATTCTTCTTATCAGCAGCAGCTTAGACATTAACATTTTCTGTTTTCAAATCTCTCAAAAGATTGTAAACTGATTCAACTGCATCGTTTCCTTTAGTACCAGCTTGGAGGAGGACGGCAAATTTGTTTGTGTCAATAGCGAAGACAGCAGCCACTAAGCAAAGGGCAATAAGAGTTCTCATAATTAATTTATTAATACCAAAAACGGAATAAAAATTCTTCGTTTTAATAATACAATAATCACTAATTAATTATTAATTAACATAGATTTATCCACACTTCAAAACAAATTCATTGAATTTCCCTATATTCTCCTTAATCTCACACTCTATTCAAATTCTTAAATACATAAATTGACTATGTAAGCCTCAATTCTTTATATAAAATCATTTTACAATAAAATTTGATTCCTTTTCATTTTACTTATATAAATTACATTCACTATTTTGTACTCTTTCACCATAATTTTGGTTCTTATTATCAAAATACAATTAAAAACGGCTATTTTGTAATTATAAAATATAAAAGATTTAATATAAGGATCTATAAATGATATTTACATAAAATTTTATAATCTTATATGTGTAACAAAAATTGTTATTTATAATATCGAATAATCTAAAAAGTCTTTATTAATAAATCAGAAACTTTAGATTTTATTTTTTATTTTGATATTCCTATATTGTTTTTTAAATGATAAGCAAATGTTTAAAAATTGAATTTATATTTTTTGATACAATATTTATATCAAATTTTGCTACATTAGAATTAAGAGATATTAAAGAATTTATTAATTCTGGAATGTTTATCATCTTTCCATATTAAATAATAATCTAATTTTTCTTAATTTATAATAAATAATTACATTCATCTATTAATATACAATAGCAGATTTTATACCTTAATGAAAAAATGTTAAATTAATTAATAAATAATAGAATGATCAATATTAATATCTTATTAATTTTAATTTACACACCACTCAATAGCTTATATCTCATTTCTATCTTATTCATATGTCTTCCTTTTAGTAATAAGTTTCATTACAGTTGAATTTATATTGACTGAATATTATTTCTCAAACTTCATTGATTATTTTCTAACATTACTTTAATGTTATTATACAATCATCAATAAAGATATATTTTGGAATTAATCAATTACAAATGGTCTTTATTATTGTATTAATTTAAGTTGTATCATTAATTCTTTCAATTGTTTTTAAAACTAAATAATTTTTTTTTGTTTGATTAAAAAATTATAATTAACGTTAAAGATACATAATTTAAATTTAATAATAATTTCGTGGAATGAAAATAAAATCCATTTAATTACAATTAATTCGATAATTTTAAGCAAATAAATCCAAAGCCTCTTATTATACATTTCTAATTTTGATAAGTTGTTTTATTAATTGACTTAAAGCTCTATTTAAATAGAAATTCATTAACAAATTACATTGCTACAAATCTTTAAGGAGTAATGACTTATCTTAATATTAAGCTTCTATATATCCTTCTTTTGATATCATTTAAGTTTATAATCGTATTTTCTGAGTTTAATATTATATTTGATTTTATGCTTATTTTTTCTATTAATAATTGAATTTAACAAATCAGTCTTCCAACATCAAAAATTACATTTTAATTTACCATTTTCATCAACAACATAGTAAAATAATAGCTATTTAATCTCAATTATCACTATCTCTTTAATAATATAGATATTGAAATCTTATGAATTTCAATTTTTTAATAACAGACTGCTATGCAATCAATAGGATAAAGTGAATTTGATTCACGAATTCAAGAGGATTTATCAGATTTTAAAAAGCATCTAATGTCTTTGTTTAAACTATTGTTAAGATAAGCGTCTTCATTATTATGAAAGTCTAAAATTTTATCAATTTTAAATAAATAATTTATTGATTACTTAATATTTGCGAATCATTACAATTTTCTGGAATGTGAAGCTTATATGATTTTAAGAAATTTCAACAGAATCAAATCGTCAAATGTAAGAATGGCTAATTATATTTTTTTTAAGGATTTAACAAATTTATATTTAATAAAGTTTCTAATAATTTAAAAATATATAGTTCTTAATAATTTGATGCAAATTGGCCTAGTATAAATTTGAATAATAAAACTGGTTTCATTTTATAATCTATTTTTAAGCAGTATTTTAGATAATTATGAAGATTTATTTTGATTATTTGAATTATTTTGTGAATCAAAATAAAAATTATTATTAGATTAAAGGATAATATTGAGATTATTTGTAAACATATATATATGGATGGAATATAGTATTAAATAGGGAGTGATTATAAATTCTTAAATTGAGAAAAATGTGTTAATATGAAAATTAGACATTGGTTTTTCTAATTTATTATGTAAATCAAAATCATATAGAATGAATTATTGGCTGGACTCTTTTTAAGAATATTTCTATTAGTGACATTTCTTATGAATATTAAATTTATTTAAATCACAAAACTGCTTTCTTTTAAAATATTCTTACTTTCAATTGTTTATTTGGATTTGTTTATAAATATTATTCTTTAAAATTTCTAATGGACAATTATTCTGGAGTTAATGAGTAATAGAAATTATCTCAAAAAATTGTAGAGCTATCTTTAAATAGCTCTACAATTTCAAAGATATTTTAATTAGCTGATGTCGATATATAAAACCGTCATAGAAGAAGTCCATAGAAGGATGAGAGAATAAATGAATTATTAAGGAAAATTCCATCTGAAATTAGATAAATATATGATTGTTTAGGTCCCATTTATGAGATAAATCCCAAATACTAAATCATATACCAAAACGATGGAAGTATATATTTTGGTTAAGGGGTTGAAGGTCGAAAAATTGGAACAGGTATTTAAATCTGGCCAGAATAAGGAAATATATTGGATGGGTAATATAGATGATAATTTATAAAAATAGAAATTGGGAGAATGATGAATTAGAGGGTTAGTGCAGGATGGTATATTCAAATAAAGATATGTATAAAATAATGATAATAGTGTTTAGTTTTGAATGCTTATTCAAATAAGGAAGAGCCAATGGCTTTGGAGTATTTCAATCATAGAAAAAGACAGTGAAAGGTAATGTAGGAATAAGCATATTAGGGATTTGGATAGATAATAATTTATCTGGAGAGGGATAGGAGTTTAGAAAAGATGGTTAACGATATTATGGATAGTTTTAGGATGGACAAAAAAATGGTTAAGGTATTATCTATTTTAAAGATGGATGCAAGTAATGATTGATTTATGTTATAAAATAGATATGAAGGAGAATTAAGGAAAAATAGAGAAGATGGTATGGGAACAATGATTTGGAGTGATTGCAGTTATTATGATGGAGAATTTAGGTTGGGAGTGATAAAAGGAAGAGGAGTATATTCAAGTGGAAATGGATATAGTTTGATGGGATATGTAATTGACAATAGAATATCTGGTTTTAGTTCTAAGAGGAGGTGTAGAAGGATAGAAAGTAGAAGATATAGAGAATTATATATAAACATGAGAACGGATCAAAATTAATAATTGAAAAAATTAGATAACTATGACAATAGAGTTAGAAAATCAAATGATAATAAATATATATATTCTTATTTGCAGTTTTGTAGTATGAATATGATGAACACAAAGAAAATTGAATAATTATGTGAATATATGTTTAATTAATATGAAAAGAAAAATTCGTTTTTGCCTTTTTTTAGCAAAATAATCCTATAGAAGGAATTCATTATTAATTACAATAAATGTTCAAAATTGCCGTGTGTGCATTGTTAGTACTAGCCTCAACAGCCATTAACGTCTAATCCTCAATTTGGACAAGCAAAGACCAAAAGACTTTTGCTCAAATTCACTAATCTGGTTGGGGTAAATTCATCTTGAACTTTGCTGAACTCCATTTAACAACAGGAGGTATTCTTTCTGAGCTCAACTCTGAAATTGAGAAACTTGTACATATAGAGAGTTAATAAATTTATAGATTGGTGAAATGGAAGAGGAATTAGCTGGAGTTCATCATGAATTCAATAGAAGAACAGATGTCCACAACAGAGAAGTATCCAGACTCGAATAAGAAATCTAAGATAAAGAAAGAGGTACTTTATCAGTTTTACTATTTCATTAGAATTGTTCAATGCCCACGATTTCTATGATAACGTCCTCATCCCATAAGGAGAGAGATTTGCTGCCTAACTTGAATAATTATAAGAAAACATTGCTCATAACAGATAAACTCTTGAATAAGCTACAGTCTAAAGAGCCAATGATCATGAAACATTTGAAGCTTAAGTTGTTGAACACAATGATGCTATTGCTGCTATTGATGAATGCTTATAATTATTGAGCACATTAGATACACCATCTCTTGCTTAAGTCAAGAAGGTCTAAAAGAATTTGGCCAAAATCTAAAACTCATTGAAAAAGCACAATTAATTCCAAATCTTTGTTAAAGTTTTATTGGAAATCACAGTTGACTCCAACTTTGCCGATTAAGGCGCTCTTAGAGATGTAATATCTAATATATATTCTATAGATTGTTGTTGCTTTCAATAATTTGAGAGTTGAATTAGTTGATTCACTTAATTAAATCACTGCTGATGAAGCTGACTAAGTTGCTGAATTTAATGCTTAAGTCATTTAATTGAACTAAGAACATGCTGAATTCTAAAGAGCTGTTGTTGTTAAGAATGCTGAAATTGAAGCAAACACAAGTATACATTTTAATATTAACAACAAATAGCCAAATAAGAATAAACTCTTGATTTAATTGATGAACTTGATGCTGATTTGGCCACCCTTAACGGATAATTGTAAGCTGAAAATGATGACTATGCCTTCGCTACTGACGTCTATAATGCAACAGTCGCTGAATACAACAAAGAGATTAATGCTGCCAATTAAGCTTTAGATTTGCTCAATCAACCAAGATTCTAAGACTATGTTAAATCATAACTCAAAGGAGCATGATCTATTAAAAATATATCAAAAGCATATCAATTATTCTTTATTAATAAATTATTTCTCAATAAATAACACAAATACAATTAAATTAAATAAATTTTGAAAAGCCTTCCTATTAATGTGTATCTAATACTAACAATTTTTTAAGACCCAACATACATCCCATCATTTATATTTAGAAAATCTTACTATTTAATTTCTCCGATTATTTTATGATCTGGTTAAAATAATTATTTTTTATAAACAATGCTAATTTAATTAAAAATAATTTTGGATGATTTTAGAGAACAAAGAAAGTATTAAAATATATTCAACTATTTAATTAAATAACTATTCAGAAATCTTTGATTTTAAAAGCTTACTGCCCTTCAAATCGTCATTTAAGTATCAACCAAAGTTATTTAGAAACCAAGATTATCCAATAGTCTAACTGAAAAAAAAACTATTCAAGTAGTGCAGGTTAAAAATTAAGTTAAATAATTAATTTTGAAGATGTTTTTTAATTTTATTCTCAATAAAAAATTCCTAAAATTATTTTATAGTATTTTAGATTTGCAGATAAATTTGAACAATATCATCTAAATTGAATAAAGAAAATTATGTGAAACATTAATTAGAGTAAAAATTACAGAATATATCAACTAGATTGATTTCAGAAAAGAAGAACTTAAGTTATAATATATTTAGAATTAGAAAGAAAAATCCAATTTAATGAGATTGTAAAATTTAAATGTCAATCAAAATTGTCAAAAAATGAAGAGATTTATCCATTTTAGCAATTAAATAAAATAATCTATTAATAGAATTAGCAATAAGGCGTGTAAGGAATAAGATTCAAAGTATCTTCAATTTTATTGTTATTATGAAAATATCGTCTTTTTTGTAGAAAATCAGAGTGAAGAAACTCTTTTCTTTTATAAAATTGCACTTTTTTAATCTATTCATTAATAAAATAGATACTTAAATGAGTTTAAGAGCTTTTCCTTACTTTATAATATCATCATAAATAAATTTAATTTATTAACCATTAAAGAAATATTGATTATTTCCTTTGCAAATTTAAATCAGTTGCTCAGATTTATTTAGATTTATGGTTTATTTCATAAGTTTAAAATTATTAATTTTTAATTTTATTAAGATTCTTAAATTTCAACTTTATAATTCTATTTGTTTTGATAGAATGTAAATAAAGGATAAAATTGATTTAAATATAATGATTTGAATAAATTATAAAACACAAGAAATAAAATTATTAAATTTTGAATTAGATTTATCATCAATTCTATATTCATTAATTAGCAAGAATAAAATAAATAACATAATTATAATAGATGATATTCATCAACAGCAACCAGAATCCTTTTAATTATCTATTTGGACTGCTTCTGTAATTGATTAATTAGTTTTCTTTTGAGTATAGATAGAATTATTTTTATTTTTAGAATGAATTTCTATATTGAGAATGAAATTCTTACCATTAATGAGTTTGTTAAATGCCTCATGAACATTTGCACCATCTTTAGCACTAGTTTCCAGAAAAGCAATTTTATGTTTAGAAGCATAGGCAGATGAAACATCTGAAGAGATTTATCTTAAGTGTCTGAGATCTGATTTGTTCCCAACCAAAATGACTGATATTTCATTTGAAGTACTTTCTTGAACTTCCTACATTTTGATTAAAAGGAAATTACCTTCATCCAGCGATCGACATTATCAAACGTAGATTATTTAGTAATATCAAAGACAATTAATGCTCCTGATGCTCCTTTATAATAGGATGAGATGATGGCTCGATAACGTTCCTGAAGTTAATAGAACTATTTACCTATCCAGCTGTATCCCATAATTATGCTTTTATGATTTTATCATCTATAACAAGTTATTTATTAGCAAATTCCACCTAAGAAATCATGATTTATTACACCAACTGTAGTTTTAGTTTCTTCTGAGAATTCTCCTCTTGTGAATTAAGTCATGATATTGGTTTTACCAACTCCTGAATCCCCTATTATAACTATTTTGTATTGATAATCGTAATCGTCAGAATTTCTCATTATTAAAATAATAATTATTGTAATATTTATATCAATAATTAGTAATATTTATTTTTTAAGAATTTATGCATATTTAAAAAAAGGCTCACTCATCATTAAATCTAGCTAAGAATGATTCCTTTGATACTCCTGAAAAGAAAGTTCATCATATTCATTCTAATAATGAAGAAAAAACATAGTAATAAACTATATAATTGGATGTCACAAATTATAATCATCCTCCTAATTTATCAAAATTGATTCCTGTGTCTTAAATCTATGGTGCTTATAAACGATTGATGAAAGTAGTAACCAGAACACCAACATAAAAATCAATTAAACTCTCTGAATATTTTGGAGCAAATGTTTATATAAAAAGAGTATGAAAATAATTAACTTTAGGAAGATTTATAAATTGTAAGAAGCTATAAATTAAGAGGAGCTTATAATAAGATAATTTCAATTCCTGAAAATGAGAGACATAGAACAGTGTTTTGTGCTAGTGCAGGTAATCATGCACAAGGTGTAGCTTATGTTTGTAATCTAATGAAAATTAATTGCATAATATACATGCCTACTAATACTCCAAGTATTAAGTTTAATGCTGTCAAGTAATTAAAATTTAAAAATTTGAAGATCTTGGGGAAAATAATATGCCCAAATTGAATTAGTGGGGGATACATTTGATGAGAGTTTTCGAGCAAGTAGAGATAAATGCAGTGCTGAAAATGGGATTTATGTTCATGCATTTGATGATGAAAAGATTATAGAAGGATAAGGAACAATAGCAGTTGAGATTTTGGAAGATATTAATGAAGATTAAGTAGATTTTATGTTCTTTCCAGTAGGAGGAGGAGGATGTGGAGCTGGAATATCCTCATATTTTAAATAAGTCAGTCCTTAGACTATTTTGATTGGTGTTGAACCTGAAGGGTATTTATTTAGGTTTATATGCATTTAGATCTCCTTCAATGTATGAAGCTATTAAGTAATAGTAAGTAGTTGAGTTGGAAAGTATAAACACATTTGTTGATGGTGCAGCAATCAAAAAGTCTGGTGCAAAACCATTCGAAATATTGAATTCTGTATTAAAAGAAGTGGTTTTGATACCAGAAGGTCATGTGTGTACTACAATGATGAAGTTGTTTAATGAGGAAGGCATTTTAGTTGAACCAGCAGGTGCCTTAGCAATTAGTGCTCTTGATAAATTCAAAGAATAAATTAAAGGTAAAACAGTAGTTTGCTTGATTTCTGGAAGTAATAACGATTTAGGAAGAATGACAGATATTAGAATGTTGTCAGAGATTCATTAAGGATTGTAATATTATATGTTTGTCAACTTTTTCTAAAAGCCAGGAGCATTAAAATAATTTTTAATTCAGTGTTTGGGTATTATATATAAAATATTATTAAGGTCCTACTGATGAAATCACCAATTTGGAATATACAAGAAAAAACAATAGAGAAAAGGGACCTGCTTTGGTTGGTGTTAAGGTGAGAAAACCTTAAGATTTTGAAGCCATGAAGAATAAGATGGAAGAATTAAAGATTACTCATAGAATATTATAGCCAAATTAAGAGATATTCAAAATGCTATTATGATTTAAAAATTATTAAGGAATATTATATATTTCATCATGCAACTCTTATATATTAATTATTTAATGTAATCAATTCTCATTATAGTATTCAGTCTAATTCAAGTTCTTTGTTAAGATAAATTGCTTATTGTCTAGGCCATTTGGAGACACGGAGCAAGAAATCCTTACTACTGCAATTATGAATGCAATCTAAATGTAGCAAAAGGAGATAGTGCATAATTAACACCAACTGGAATGAGACAATAATATGTATTGGGAAAATGGCTTAGATAAAGATATATCATAGATACTCCTTTTTTAACTCCAACTTTTAATGAAAATTAAATATACATAGAAAGCTCAGATTTTAATAGGTAATTATAGACTCCTTAAATTCTAGGACTCTATAAAGTGCCAATTGTAATTTATAAGGTATGTATCCAGAAGGACCTAATGTAATTCATTTCGTTGATTAAAATCTTTCATTACTTTTACCTCCTAATAAGGGAGCTTTCACTCCTCCAGGAATAGGAGATAATGCCTTGCCCAACAAGATTTAATTAATACCTATACATACAAAACAAAAAGAAATAGACTACGCTCTTGCTATGTCTTGCCCAAACGGTCCTGATATAGTTGCCTAGAACCTATAAACAAACTTATATAAAGAGGTTAATGAAGCTTCTGCAAAATTATACAAAGACTTTAATGAATAGCTAAAATTAACTGGAGATAACTAAGTGAATGATTTCATTAACCTCTCCAATTATAGAGATACCCTTATTTGTAATAGATACAATGGAGATAAAATGCCTGAAGATTTGAAAACTGAAACATTATAATAAATTGATGATATTGCCAATTTAGCATTTAGTCTTGAAAAATTCTAAACACCAGAGTATCTTATTTTCAAAATTTAATAATAGATAAGTTAAACTTTATTCAACTCCTTACTTCAAATAAGTAATTGATCGTTTTGATACTTTTTTGAATGGAACTTCAAATATTAAATATTATGGATCATCCTCTCATGATTCTACTATTTTAGCCACATTATCCGGTCTTAATTTAACCAGTGCCTAATGTTAAGCTGATGTATATCTATAAAAAAATCTTACACAGGAAAATTGTATCACAAAAGTATTATATTTTTTGATTTTTAGTATGTTGAATTTGCATACAATATCATTTTTGAACTCTATAATAATTCAATCACAGGACCGTATGTTAAAGTATTATATAATGGTGAATATATGCCACTTTGTTCAAGCGGAGATTAGACTTGTAAATATTCAACTTTACGGTCCAAATTAATGGCATAATAAGTTGATTATTAAAGAGAATGTGGAATAGTTTAAGATAATGAAATCCTTGTAAAATTATGATTTTATTTCTATTGATCAGGTTTATGAGGAAACTCCTGTTTGGGTTTTAACATTTTTCATCATTTTTTTGCTTTTATTGGTTGCTGGATTAGGAATAATCATAATAATTAAAAAAAAGTTGGCAGAATTAGAATGAAATTATTATTTAATAATATACAAATAACATCAAATTTTTATTTAATCATTAAACTTTTTAAATTTTTGATCATAAAGTAGAGTTTTTTAAGTCATTATAAATAGTATTTGTTATTAAGAATAATTTTTATGATTAAAACATCAAAATATATAATTATTAGACCAACTATTAGTTTGATTTTAACATTAAAATGATATTAATAATTTTTTAATTTATTACATTATTTTATTTCATTAATTATTAATTGAAATGAAAAATAAATAAATTATATTATAAAAAATTCACAAAAATATAAATATATTCTAATTAATTATATAGTCTGTATATCATTTCAAAATATAATATAATAACAATTATCAAGTAATTTTTAACAATAATGTAGTAATTCATGTTCTTTTGTCAGTTAATCCTTCACAATTTAAAGAATATTCAACTACTCTTATTTGTATCTACTTATTCTCTTTATTATTTTTTTATTTCTTAATACAAGATCTTATGACAATTCTTAGAATTTTTATTAATTTTCAAATTTTTCAGATATTCTTGCAATCATCTCTTTTTTGGAATATCTCTATTATTAAATTAAAGGTTATTGTTTTAATGAATCAATATTTTAAATTTTAACAGTAATATTGTCCTTTAAATTTTAATAATGATCTTATAATAATAATGGATGTATTTTTTATGCACAATAATCTTTAACATTATCAAACAATATTGATTAACAAAATTATTCAATAAAGTAAAGAGAATGCAAGAATAATTTAGATTGATATTATTCTGTCTTCAAGAGACTTTACATACACAAACTTGGTAACATTAAAATATAAAAATGATCAGAACGAGTTTCATTTTCATAAGGGTATAAAATGTTTTATTCCTATATTTATTTAATAGCATCATTTGATTTATATAATAACTCATATGTCTAAATTAAAGCAATTTTATTTATTTTCTTAATTTAGAGATCTTTCATAATTTAATAACAATCTATTGTTTTAATTCCAATAAATGATACATTTGATAATTTAATCTAATATATTGCACTAATAGGCAATTTATTCAAATTTACATATTCAACTAATTATTTTTGCATATTTTCAGTAATCAAGATTATCTGATATAATTTTGAAAGAGAAAATAAAGCTTCTTTTAGATTTTTTAAGATATAAATTTATGAATTTTACAATAATTTCTAGAAATAATGCTCTTTTGTATTTTAATACTCAAAATAAAGATCACTTTATACAAAATCAAATTATAAACCATAGTAACTACCTTCTAAAAACCCAAGTAATTCATCAAATTATATTAGTGCTAAATTAGAAATTTATTAATTGATAGTTCTAATAAGTAAAGACTTCAATTAAACTTTGTTAATTAATTCTTTTCTAATAATTTATTCTTGTATAGGATTTGGAGTTTATGGTTTATTATATTAAATTTTAATGGGTTTCTATAATTCAAATACAGGTTTGATTTGATTTATTTAACAGTCTAATGAAGTATTACTAGGAGGAGTAGATTGAATAGTAGGTTTTGGAGTCAATTATTATTTTATATCTAAACGTTCTATTGATAATTCATTATTATATTTTTTATAAACTCGTGTTCCAATATTTTTATTGTACTGAAAACTACCTTTAATAAGTTTACCAGGTAATTTTATATGTTCTTTTTCTTTCCTTTATTATTAATTATTGGCATTTCCTGGTTTTATTTTATATTTTTATAATATAAGATCAGCACAAATATTTTTGTTAAAACTATTAGTAGTCTCAAATGATTCCTTTTCTATTTTAGTGTCACTTACTTAATATGATTTTGTACTAATTTAAGGCAACGTAATTCTTTATTCTTCAGTTGAACAATTAAGTGTCATTAATGTTTAGTAATCCTTCTTCCAATATCCTTAAATTAAAGCTTTTGGTGAATATGATTAATTTGTTCTAAATTCTTTTGCTGATATGGAATGAACATAATGATCATTGACGTAATACTATTAAATTGGATCGATTTTAGATAATGCTTGAATCATTATTATTTATAATATAATACAACAATATACTGAAATACTTTTGGTGTAAGTGTGAATTTACATTTAAAATAAATAAATAACATTTCTTTTTATGATCTTTATACTTAGCTGACATAATAAAATAGTTTTCTCTAAAATTTATCATATATCAGAGTATAATGAAAATATTATCAGTTAGAAATTTCAAATAATATTAAGTAGTATTCAATTTATAAAAAGAGGAATTAACTATATTTGGAGAATAATTTCATATTTAGTTTTATTTTCATTTTTCATTATAATTAACTTGATAGAAAAATTTCTTAATTTATAAATATGATTAAGTCATCAATAAATAATTTAGTTTATTCATTAAATTCTTTACAAGTTATATAATATATATCTATTTCATATTTATGTATCATTCTTCTATCATCATATAAAGATTACCTATTTAATACTTATTACTAATTCATTTTATTTAAAATATCATGAGAGTGATCATTTATTAATTCTATACTAAGAGTGTAATGGTTTATTTTTTAAATTAAAATTATTAAGATTTTAATTGATGAAGAGTGAATAATAATAAAAGGTAGCCACTAAAACAATCAAGAAAATCAAAGTAAATAAAAAGGCACCAGTTAGGTAATTTTATATTATAAAATGAAGATTGTGGGTAAAGGCTGTATTTACAGGTTTCAGAAGGTCCAAAGTTTAATAAAATGAAAATTAAGCTTTATTAAAGATTTAACATGTTGATGATGTTTCATCAAGCAGATTCTATTGGGGCAAAAGAGTTGCCTATATATATAAGGCTCACTCTCTTAAAAACAATACCAAATTTAGAGTAAGGATTATGAGTTAATATTAAGACAATTTGGGGTAGAATCAGCAGATCACATGGATCAAATGGAATTGTCATTGCTAGATTCAATAGAAATCTTCCACCTAGAGCAATAGGATCAACCTTGAGAGTATTCCTCTATCCAAATAGAGCTTGAGTTAAATATAAAAATATATATATGTACATTAATTTCCAGAAATTAAATAAAAGAAATTAATTTTTTTAATATGAGTCAAGCACCATAAGCTGCATAATAATAGGCACAAAAGTCAAATACATACAACAAATCAGAAAAAACAAAGGATATTCGATTGACCAATATCTAAGCAGCAAAAGGTATCGTAAATGAAGAGTAATGATTAGCTGTGGCAGATGCAATTAGAACAAGCTTGGGTCCTAGAGGTATGGATAAGATGATATAAGATGCCAAGGGTTAAGTCTTGATTACAAATGATGGTGCTACAATCTTAAAACAAATGGATTTGGTTCATCCTACAGCTAAGATGGTATAAATTAATTATTAATCATTCAAAGTTAGTAGAGATTTCAAATGCCTAAGATGTTGAAGCAGGGGATGGCACAACTTCTGTTGTTGTTTTTGCAGGTGCTTTATTGAAATCATGTGAGGTGCTATTGGAGAAGGGAATCCATCCAACTACAATTTCGGAGGGATTTTAATTTGCATTGGAATATGCTTTGACAGCATTAGATGAATTGAAAAAACCAGTAGATTTAGCTGACAAATAATAATTAATTGAATGTGTCTAAACTGCACTTTCATCAAAAGTTGTATCATCAAATAGTGCTTAATTGGCTCCATTGGCAGTAGATGCTGTCTTAAGAATTGTTGATCCTGAAAAGCCAAATAATGTTGATTTAAAAGATATCAAGATAGTGAAGAAATTAGGAGGAACCATAGATGACACAGAGTTAGTTGAAGGCATAGTCTTTTCAAATTAAAAGGCTAGTTAAGCAGCTGGAGGCCCATAATAGATTAAAAATGCCAAAGTTGCTCTTTTATAATTCTGTTTATCTGCTCCCAAAACAGATGTGGAAAATTCAATAGCTATAAAGGATTATACAGAGATGGATAAAATTTTAAAGGAAGAAAGAAAATATATTATTGATTTAGTCAAGAAGATTGTTGCTTCAGGTGCTAATGTTTTATTAATCTAAAAAAGCATTTTAAGAGATGCTGTTAATGATTTATCATTGCACTTTTTAGCCAAGAAAGGTATTATGGTTGTTAAAGATATTGAAAGAGAAGATGTTGAATTTATATCAAAAGTATTATATTAAATATATATATTTAGACCTTATGTTTGGTTCCTGTTGCTCATATTGATTAATTGACACCAGAGAAACTAGGTACTGCTGGATTAGTAGAAACAGTTCATTTGAATGATGAAAGCAAAGTATTGAGAATTACTGAAGTCCCAGCTTAATCTAAAGCCTTGACTATTTTGGTTAGAGGATCAAATCAATTAGTCTTAGATGAGGCTGATAGAAGCATTCATGATGCATTATGTGTTGTTAGAAGCTTAGTGAAGAGCAAAGGATTGATTCCAGGAGGAGGAGCTCCAGAAATTCATTTATCATTAAGATTAACATAAATGGCTAACACTTTAACTGGAGCTAAGTCTATGTGTGTTAGAGCATTTGCTGATGCTTTAGAAGTTATCCCTTATACTTTAGCTGAAAATGCAGGTAATTAGATTTAATATAATTATTAGGTTTGAATCCAATCAATGTCGTAACAGAATTAAGAAATAGACATCTTAAATCATAAAAGTTTGCAGGAATTGGAATGAAAAAAGTAAATCTAATTATTATTTTAGAATAATATTGTTGATGATATTACAACTGAATAAGTTGTCCAACCTATTTTAGTCACAAGAAGTGCTTTAAGTTTAGCTACAGAATGCGTTAGAATGATTTTGAAAATAGATGATTTGGTCATCTCAGCACGTTGATCAATAATATATTAAGTATATAATAAATAAATAAATGTTAACTAATTAGAGATCTAAACCTCAGTTCAAACCTGTTTTCAAATTTAAATACTTCTTAAAAACTATAGGTTTGCCTGAAGTTTTAAGAGATTAAAGTTGTAGATTCAAAAATTCTGTTGAAAATAATAAATTCCAATTATATCAACATATCAGTAGTTCTGTTAGAAAGAACAGTACAACTAATTAACAATCACTTTTACCTAGCGTTACAAATAGAAAATCTCTTGTGATTGAACCTATTTCATATTCGATCAATACTCTTGATCATTTATTACCTGATAAAAGCATAAAAAATAAAAAAAAAGAATTACAAAAAAATTACAAGAAATTTAAGAATTTAAGTATTTTTATGAGTTCTAATGAATACATTAATTTAACAAATGATGAAGTATAGGTTGTATAGTCTATCAAAAACAGTCCATAAAAACAATAAAACTTCAATAAATCCTAACATTAAAAAAAAACTAGAAAATAAAAGTTGATTGAATTTTTAAAAGGTTCACATCAAAATATGTAGTTTACAACTATAATATAAAAGAAGTCTTAAAAAGATCAAGCAATGCTTCCTTCTTTCACAATTACTAAATATCAAGAACTTCAATTTTGAATATTTTATAAATGTTTTTTATTTTTTAAAACAAAAGATTGAAATATAATTATAAAAATTAGATTTTATACACACACTAAAATAGATTCTAAAATATAATTGATGTTTACTCTAAAAAGTTATTTATATTATATTTAGCAATTATTATTCAAATTATAAATTTGAATGTTAAAAATTAAGTAAATCTTTATAAAGAATGAGTAAATAAAAAAAATCTTCAATGATAAATATATTAAAATAAAAAAATAAATCAGAATGCAATGATCATTTATGTCTGAGAGTATTTAGAAAATTACCTAAGTTTGCCTTTTTTCCATATAATACATATTCATATTAAATAGATTTTTTCTTTGTAGCTAATTATTAATAACAATTTTTACACTAAAAATTTGCTGGACCATAAGCTTTTTTTAAATCTGCTTATTTTTTTGTTAAAGTTGGCAATTTCACAGAATCTAATAGATGTAAATTCTTATTTTTAAAAGAATTTTATAAAATTTTATTTGTTTAATTGAATAATGTCTTTTTATGTAGTATATGGGAAGTATTTTATTCTTCTTCTGTAAGAGAATCATCACTTATTTAATGTAAATATTCTTACTTTTTTTTTAATAGTTTTATTGATTATAAACTTGTTTCTAATAATTTTTATTATTCTTGATCTCTAAATTCTTTAAAATAAGGATGTCTTAAAGCTTGTTTTGCATTTATACGTTCTTCTGGATCATAAACTAACATTTGTTTAATTAAATCCACTAGATCTTTAGGAGCATGTGGTATCAAATTATCCAAACCAGTGCCAACTTTATAAGGGAAATTGATTTCCATATGAGTTGCATGCTTTCTAAACCTATCAAGAACTTTAGGATTGGGTGTTCCCAATATATTGTGTATTCGATGTACTTGGTCCAATTCATTACTTCCTGGAAACAATGGAAATAATGCTGTAATCTCAAATAAGACACAACCAGCACCCCAAATATCCATTTTACTATCATAATAACCATCAGTCATTAAGCATTCTGGTGATCTATACCATCTTGTTGAAATATATTCTGTATATGGATGTTTTGAGTAAATTCCTTTACACGAACCTAAATCAGCCAATTTAAGATGATCTCCTAGCAACAAGATATTTTCACTAAAACCAATCAATTCAAATCTTACGGTTTAATATCTCTATGAAAAATATTATTCGAGTGCATAAAATCAATAGCTTTGAGCAATTGATATGTATAACTCCTAATCTTCTCTTATTTTAATGGTATTTTTCTACCTAAATATATGTATTGTAATCTCTTACCTTTAATATGTTCATACAGATTTTGTTCCATCAATTCGAAAACCAATGCCAATCTTCCAGTAGGTTCATCACTAATTATTATGAAATGATATTTTACTATAATACTTCAATTAATTTAATAATGTGTTCATGATTTTATAACTTTCTTAATGCTTGAATTTCTTTGAGTTTGTTAACCAATATTAGAATTAAAATATAATACTTAGTCAATTGTTTGAAAAACTTGCTTCATGCATTTTATTGCAACCAATTAATTAGTTTTTATTGATTAAGCTTTAATAACCTCTGAAAAAGTGCCTTCTCCCTTCTTTGTTATCAATCTGTAATCTAACACTTTAAAATAATAAATTTACTTTACATCTGATTCACACTTATATAATAATATAAATTATGTTTTTATTATCTTTAAAATTGGAATAAAAATAAATTCATCAATTAAATATATTCACTATCTTTAAATTCTAAATTCCCTCTTTTATATTATAATGTAATCTTAATACAATATTATTTAAATCTTAATTATAGTATAAAAATATATTCTTTAATAAATTAATCATAGAAAAATCTATAGAAAATTAGTTTGTAAAACACAAAATATTGTATTTTAGTTTATCTAAATAAAACACATATTATTCAATTAATTGAATCTTTTTTAATATATTGAATTAATATTATATGAATTATATAGATAATAAAATAATTATAAATATATGAATATACCCTTTATATTGATATTTAATTCAAATTAGATAGTTAGACTTATTATTAATTATATTAATAATGATTTATTTAGATAATTTGCTTATATAATATTACTTAATAATTGTAGAATTCTATTTGAGTATGACATTCAATTAAATTTACTCTAACTGATGGTTTATAATAGCAATTGAATTTTAAATATTATTTTAAATTGCTAGATATTAAACATAAATGGTTGAAAGATTAAATGATATAAAACATTTTTATTTTTTTTAAATTATATTAATTAAATAAAGTATGTAAAAGAGACCTGAGGATGCAAAGAAAGAGGAGTAGTTATTCATATACTTACAAAAATCATATGCAGATGCATAAAAAGTATTGTTTCTTATATATTTTAATAGGGAATAACAAATTCAATGAATAAAATCATTGAAGAAGTTTGCCGAAAGAATAAAGACATACCATAAATCTGTTTGTGGGTTGAATTATTTAATCGGCTGTTGCTATAATTGCAACGCAATGGCAATGATGCCAAAATGGTCATCGATATAGTATTGTATAAAATACCATGGTTCACTTCTGACAATCATTTCTAAGTCTTACCATAATTCAAAAAGATTTTGTTTACTATTCTGTCTATGTCTCCTTCTTAACTAGTTACTATCTATCGTTTTTTGGTATAAAAGTTGAGTCTTCAAATGTACATGCATTATTTAACTATTCAGGCTAATCGATTCAGAATAGACCAGAGATGATATTCCATGTGAAGTGATGGGCCAGTCTTATCCTAGTAAAGCAGCATTGTAATAGCAGATTTTAATAATGACTGAAGCCTATCAATTGACTGCTGAAAATTAGATTGTTAAACTGTCAGAATCTCACAAATAATTTATTAAAGAAATATTGATTCATCATCCAAAAGCTGATGAAAAATTGAAAGGCATGTTAGATATTGGATATGGATACTTCCCATCCAAAAACAAATCAAAATGTTTCTATATAATTAAAAAAGTAAAAGATTAATCACTATTTTTAGGATAATTCATAAGAGGATATTTCATACATAAAAGGAATTGATGGATTGTATAATGATATCTATAGAGATAAATATTTTAAAAGTAGTAATAATATCCATTCTGATGCTGCAATTCAAATTATTTGTGAAATAATTTAAATCTATAAATTAAGTAAAGAGAAATTATTAGAAACACTTTCTGATTTATTTCCACATAAGAATTAAAGTGAAATTCATTAAAGAGTTTATGCTACTAATTGTATGAAATTGAGTGATCGCATTCCAGAACTTAGATCTCGTATCTTTAAAATGGTTTATATTAAGATTTTATAAATTGATTCTGAAATTAAATATGATCCATAATGCAATAATTTCATTATTAAAACTACTTTATAATAACATTTAAACAAAAAACATAGAGATGACATGTGTAAGAAAGTGGATCATTTATTATTTATTTTATTTGATTATTTGGATTCCAAATTAGGAATTGCAAATAAAAGTATATTCCAAATAGAACTTAATGAAGATTTGATATTTAAAATATTTAGAGAGTTGTAATCAGTATTCTAAGAGATTATGTTAAAAAATCAATATTACAGAATGGCTCACTATGTATTTTTATACTTTTGTTCTTTGCCAAATTCCTTACAAAGAATCAATTAGTTATTTCTCTCATAGTTAGTCTAAAACATAAGATCTGTAATATATTAATATTATCAAATAGAATACACTCTCAAAAACTGAAAAAATTAATTCACTTTATTATTTGTCATCCTTATTGGTTAGATGTAATTCTATAAAGAGTACAGTTTTCGTAAAAGCAATTGAATTATTATTGGAATATCTGAATGATAAATCATAATAAATAGAAGTTGAATTGGAACATCATTTAGTTTAAATGATGGTATTTTTAATATCAACTAAATCACCTTAATTAGAAGTTCTTAAAAATCAAATTCATGAAGCAATTCTAAAGAAAAGTTCAACACTATAATACATTCATTATGATATTTTAGTAAAATTCAATGAAGTTTTATTAAGATCAAAATCTGATGATTTAAGATAGAAACTTATAGAAATAACTGCAAATACCATATCCAAACATATTGGCAATAATTGTTAAGGAGAATTAATCACAAATTATCATAGTCCAAATACTCCTTAAAAATTGATTTACGATCATGAGAGTCTCTTTTCTAAAACATCAACTTAAAGAACAGTAGTACATAAGAATTAATTGGATTTTTATCAACCATTCAACAGCATGACATTAATTTATTCTGAACCATTTATTAAAGAATTCTATAGATATGATAAAGAATTAATAAAAGATGAAGGTGGTTCATTAAATAATAGTCACGTTGAAGAAAAAAGAATTCCTCAATTTTTTGATGCAGAGAAACCTTAAAAGAAAGTTAAATAATGAATTCTTTTAATTTATTTAATATTATTTAATGTAATTTAAAAAAATAATATTTACATAAAGTCTCACCTTATTTTTCACTATTCTTTTAATACTTTAAAAAAAACTATTAACTACTTTAAATATTTATTATTTGAAATTGAATCAGTTTTTTTTAATTATTTAAATTTCAATTCTAGAAGAAAAAAAAATGATATAAAATGATCAGATGATTATTTTATTATTTATTATTTATTTCAAAAGTAAAGAAAAAGAATTAAAAGTTTCATCCATCCATAATTAGTCAGCAAAGATCTGGTAATCTAATTTCAAAATGAGAATCTGAGACTGATCATTTCATTCATCTTTTCTTATAGTATGCTTCCTATTTTTATCTCTAACCATTTATTTAAATATAGTTTTACCAAAAATAAGATCTCTTTATTTTATACACAATCATTATAAGATAAAATATATATGACTATAAACTTTTCATATATTTATATATTTTATTATGACATTAAAGAATGTCTTTCACAAATTAGATAAATTAATCATTTTGAAATTGGGACCATTCCCTTCCAAAGCAATTTGAAGCACTTAATCTATAGTTTTCACTAAATGGATTGACATTTTTTCTTTTATTTCAGCTTCAACATCTACCAAATTTGCCTTATTTCTATGTGGGATTATAACACTAACATTAATTTAATCTCTACTTAAAGATTCCACTCTCAAACGCTCCAAGAATTTTTTCTTTTATACCTCCTACTGGTAACACTCTACCTGTCAAAGTGATTTCACCTGTCATTGCTATATTATTTTTAACTTTCAATCCTGTAAGCAATGATACTATTGCAGTTGTTATAGCTACACCTGCTGATGGTCCATCTTTTGGAGTTGCACCAGCTGGAAAATGTATCTATTATTATAATAAAAATAATATACATGAATATCAAGGGCATCAAAATTAATATTTGTGCTTGATTTGCTTAATATTTTAATTTATGGCCAATATGCTTTAATCCATCCAATAGCTGTTCTTACACTTTCCTTCATTACATCTCCTAACATACCAGTAATTTCAAATTTTCCTTTTCCTTCCATTTTCACTGATTCAATCATTAACACTTTTCCTCCAGCCGGAGTCCATGCCAATCCTTTGCATACTCCTGGAATTGATATCAAAGGAGTAGTATGTTTATCTGAATGAATTGATGGACCTAAGATTTCTATTAAACTTTCTTAATCTACAACAATTGTTTTAAAATTTTATTAATCTGTTATATATTTTAGAGCAATGTTTCTATAAATTTTGGCTATTATTCTTTCTAATTATCTAACACCTGCTTCACTAGTATGTTATTTTATTATTGTATGTATAATTTCTGAAGGTATAGTAACTTATTCATTTACTAAACCATTTTTTTATAGTTATTTAGGTATCAGATAGTTATTAGCAATAGCTATTTTCTCTTTTACTGTATAACCAACAATTTCTATCAATTCTAAACGATCTCTTAATGCTGGTTGAATAGTTTCTAATTAATTAGCTGTTGCTATAAATAATACACTGCTTAAATCAAATTCAATATTCAAATAATTATCCATAAAATGATTATTTTATTCAGGATCTAATACTTCTAATAAAGCAGAACTAGGATCTCCTCTATGATTAGATGTTAATTTATCAATCTCATCCAATAAAATAACTGGATTCTTACATTTCACTTTCTTAATAGCTTAAATAAAGGATCCTGGAAATGCCCCAACATAGGTACGTCTATGACCTCTGATTTAAGCTTCATCAGATACTCCACCTAAGGCAATTCTATAAAAAGGACGATTTAAAGATTTAGCAATACTTTGACCAAGTGAAGTTTTACCAACTCCAGGAGGGCCAAAAAAACATATGATTGATCCTTAACCATTAGAATCAGCTATTTTTCTTTCTTTTCTTAATTTCTTCACTGCCAAAAATTATAATATTCTCTCTTTAACTTTAGTTAATCCAAAATGATCTGCATCAAGTGTTTCTTTACATTTTTCAATACTCAATGTTTCTTCAACTTATTAATTCCATGGTAATTAAAGTATTAAATCAATATAATTTCTTGTTACATTTGAATCTACTCCCATAGATCCTTTTTCAATTTTCTACATTTCTTATTCTACAATCTCTCTTACATGATCTGGTAGATTGGCTTCTTTAATTTTTGCTTATAATTTTTCAATATCATTATTTTTTTATTTTTAATATGGGATTGGAAGATTATTAGGTAGATTAGTAGGTTTATTAATCTATTTAGACATTTATTGCATGAGATCTTTAGATACTTTTTATTCTAAAGCTTTTGTTTAAGCAAATTCTTCAACCTTAGTTTTTAAATATTGAATTAACAAATTGATCTTTGTTTAGTGGTCATCGATTTATAATAATTTTAGTTTCTAACTATATGGTAAATCAGCATTAGAGGCTATAATAAAGAACAATTTATTTATGTTCTTTTCTTCTTGTATGATTTATAAAAATTGTGGACTTGGATTCATTTAGAACTATTCTAGATATTACTAAAAATATACAACATTCTTACTTTTGCTAGATCCTTTAAATTGTCTATTATTTAACTACTCCATAATGTTTATTCATCAATAATTTCATCTCCTAAAACTTCTGCTGATACCATATAATATGGAGTAGATTTAATTATAGAATCTATTTTGATTCTTGCAAATGAAAATGCTTAGTAAATTTTATTAGAAGCATACACTCTATATTATTTGATCAAATTATTACGTATAATCTTCACTTGTAAGTCTTACTAATGTACCATACTGACTAAATCTCTGAATTCTTTAAATCCCATCGATTTATTGGTCAACTACTGGTACAATAGCAACATAATTATTATTCACTTTGGCATCATAGAATTACAATTCTGTTAGTCTGAGTTTTAAGTTCTAATATGGATAGAGAACTGTTCCATGAATAGGAACTACGAAAACATTAATCTTTTTCATTATTAATAAAATATAATGGCTAAGCAAGAGAGTGGTAAAAATAACAAGAGAGATCGTAGTCCTGTTGCTGTAACCATATTATATAAAATATTAGGAAATGAAAATATGGTAGGAAGCTGTAAGAAAAGAGAATTAACATCTCAAAGTGTATGAACATTTTACAATTAATCCTCACAAATGTATATGCAACAGTTATTCAATTAGTATACATAATCCAAGAAAAACCTAATAATAGTATAATGTTATAGAAGCATCTTGAAAAAACAGGTGCTGTATAAAAGCCAGCATTTGATGTTAATTAAATAACAGATGATTCACCACCTTTAGAAAGTAATTCAATAGTTTTTATTGATTAGAGGATATTATTGATAAATTAAATACAATGAATAGAACTCCTCGTTAGAAATATTAATTTCCATAGACTTCCAACCAAGAATTAGGATGGCATTCAGTTGTAATATATATACTATTATCCTTTTAGAATTCTCATAGCCTATCTCCTTCAAAATTCACATACCCAAGAAAATTATGCAAAGAAACAAACTATGCAAATGATTACTTTACAATGAATAAAATCAGTCCATATTCCAATAAGTTTAAATGAGTCATATTTAGATAAGCTATATTTTATAAAAAAACACTCATTTTTATTATTTTAAGCTTTCAATTAATTCAATTCCACCAAGAACCTTTATTTTATCACATAATATCTATCCTACTTTCTCAAAATGATCTATTGCCTCATCCTCAATCACTTTAGTACTATCAACAGCCAATACTCTTCCCTTTATATATACATATCCATCTTCTCTACACTCACTATATACTGCAATTGGTAATCAGCATCCTCCTTCTAATAAATTTAAGAACATTCTTTCAGCTACGCATCTCTTTTATGAATCTGTATCATTTAAAATTTATAATCTTTCTATTGTATCCTTATCATCCTTTCTGCATTAAATTCCTAAGGTTGCTTATGCCGGCGCATAAAGGAACTCTTTCTCTTCTAAATCAAAAGAAATTCTATCAGCCAAACCTAATCTTAAAATACCAGCTTTTGCTAGAATGATTGCATCATAGTATCCTTCATCTAGTTTTAAGATACGTGTATTTAGATTTCCTATAATATTTATTAAATTTAATTTAGGATATCTATTTTTAATTGTTGAAATTCTTCTAAGTGATAATGTACCAATCTTAAATGCATTTGGTAATTCACCCAAACCTTATAATTGTATTTGTTATTTAATAACACTACATCTCCTCTTTTATTCAAATTTTGTATATGCAACTAAATACAATTAAGTATCTATTATAGTAGGTAGATCCTCTAAAGAATGAACTGCAACATCTGCCTTTTACTCAAGTCTATAATTTGATTAATATAAATTACAAATATTATTCTACTTGTTTTGTAAAAACACCTACAGTGGGCATTTAATATAATGGATATTACAAATCACATCACAAATTTCATTTGATACTTTTATTATTTCACATTCTTATTTTAATTCACCTATTATATAATTAGTTTATGCCATTGCTAAGGCTGAAGATCGGGTGGCAATTTTTAATTATTTTTGCATATACAAAATTATTTAATATTTTCAAATTATATTAAGATATAAATTAAAATAATCATATAAATACTTTTTATTGTTTTTTTAATATTTTATCAAAAGTAAAAGTAAATGAATTATGATTTGATTTAAAATCTATTTTCGAGATATGTATAAAATACTATTATACTAGAATATTCATAATAGGAGTTGAATCATATAAGTTCTGTTCTCTTAACATTCAGTTATAATGATTTTTTTTCTTGATGTATTAGACAAAAAGCCAATAATATGATTGAGAATAAAGAATAACTGGAAATGGAAATTAAGAATTGAACTATAATAAATGAGTAATAAAATGGTTAATAAATGATAATATAAATATAAGGATTCTTAAAATAATTATATAATAGTGATAAGTTTGTGTATCCTTAATTTTATTTTTAAAATAAATGAGTAGAAATCAATCCAGATAATAGTCAGCAGCTTAACCAACATAATAAGCATCTAAAAATCAACCTCCTGCTCCAGCACCTGCACCTGCTAAAGGCAAAGCTCCTGCTCCAGTTTAATAACCTGTTCAACCACAAGCAAGTGGATTTGATGCATCCAAATATGTTAAGCCAGGACTTAGTAAGGAAGAAGTATTAAAAATAAAGGAATGCTTTGATATTTTTGATGATGACAAGAGCGGATCTATTTCGTATAATTTGTATCTTAATTTAGTCCAAATGAGATGAAAAATGCCATCATAGCATTAGGAATGGAATAATCAGCAGAAGAAATAGTGAACATGATTTAAGATCTTGATTAAGATGGATCTAGCGTAATTGATTTCGAAGAATTTCTTAATATATTTGGATTCTCAGGGTATTTAACTTATTTCTATAATAAAATAGCACAATAGAAGATGAATAAGTGCTTGAGAAGTTATATTAGGAATTCGATTCCTCTGGATAAGGTAAAGTAACTTACGAGGATTTCAAGAGAATAAATGATTTGGTATCAGAAAGATATACAGATCAAGAGTTAAGAGAAATGGTTGAATATGCTGATAAAGATAAAGATGGATCATTAAGTTGGGATGAATTCAAAACTGTTGTTCAAAAAGAATACCCAAATCAAGCATGATTATGATAAATAAGAACAAAATATATTTTCATTTATCTAATTTTCCAAATCTAACAGTCTCCAGCCCATTTCTCGTAAGAATCAAAAGAAAATATTTGATTGGAAACAATTTCAATCAAATATGTTATTATTAGATATATATTAATAAATTTTATCTGGATTTATTGTAAGTTTAATTCCTCTTTTTATATTTTTTTAAATATTTTATATGTAAACTATATTCAATATCTTAGATAAAGCTTTCTTCTAATCACTTAGTTTTATAATCTTATAATTTTGTATGTTCCATTTATTTTTAGAATAATTTCTTAAGAATGAATAGTTCATTCAATTCTTTTATAAGTATTATAAAATTCATGATGATTTACAAATATTTTGATTAAAAAATTTACATTTATTATTTATCATTCTTTTGTTAATTCTAGATATATAAATATGCTTTATTGAAAGGATTCATTCATTAATAACATTGAGTTCTTTATGTTAATTAGATCTTACAATTAAGATTATATTTTTTTATTCAAGCATAAAAATACTTGTCGATTACCTAACTTTCCAATATTTTTGGTTAGATTTTTGATTCAAACTTCTCGTATTTTTAAAGTAATTTTGTAGATATAATTTTCAGTAATAATTATAAAATAATTATAATATCATTAAAAACCCAATAGATTTCACTTCATTTTGTCTTAAAATCTCTTACTTTTTATTTAATTCAATAATTATTAGGATCTTTTTATTACTCTTCATAATCCTCCTTTGAATTTTGATATATATTAGAAAGTATTCAATATTCAGTAATTATTCATCTAGAATTCAAAAATAATCTTAATTTATAATGTTCATTTTGAAATCTTAATGATTGCCAATTATCAAAAAAAGTATTAGTAATATAATATAACTTTAATTATTAAATGGAAGATTAAAATACTAAAAAAGACTTTCACACTCGTAATTTAGTAATTATAAATTTTATTATTAGGACATAATTGCATAATTGAGAGAGAAAAAAATGAGAGAATAAGAAGAGAAAGAAATGTCATAAAAAAGAAAATAAGATTTGGTAGTTAAATTGAAATCTCGATATGTTAAAGAAGAGCAGAAAGAAATTAAATAATAGGTGTCTTTGCCAAGTATTAATACTCCAGAATCAAGTAAGAACAGATAATCAAGTTTAAAGAAGGAAGACTTAATGCTGGAATAAAAATAGAGAATATAAGAGAAACAAAGATAGTAATAGTAATAAATTAATATAAGATATTTGGAATCTATAAAAACACGATAATTATAAGAAAAATAAAAGAAAGAAGAAATGATTTAAAGATAAGAGATTATTAAATAAAGTGTAAAATAGAAAGTTTTAAATTAATTGTCTGAAGTAGCATAATTTGTGACTAAGGATGATTTATTAGAATAAGATAGTGGATCAGATGATTAGGATACTTAAAAAGTTAAATTAAAGAAATATCCATTCATTACAGACTTGAAATAATGGAAGAAAAAGTAACGTATAGATGATGCAGTGAAAGTGTTCATAATGGTTGGTGGTTATGGAGATATAGCAAAAGCATTAATATAAAGAGGTTGGGTTAAGAATCCAGATAGTGGAAGTCCATGTTTTGATTTCAAATTTACATTACATAATTCAGAAATTGACTATAATAATTTATAAGACTTTTAGATTGTTAACCATTTTGCTAAGATTATATGTTTAACTACTAAAGTTGGATTATGTAAGTCTCTTAATAATTTAATTTGGTTTAATAATGTAGATAAAAATACATTCTATCCAAGAGCATTTGATTTATCTGATGAAGAAGATTTTGAGAATTTTAGAGAAGAATTCAAATTATCTAAAGTAATTCTATTATATATTTAGGCTGAAGCTATTTTGAAAATGTATCTGCATTTATTCAAAAAGAAGGATGCTAATTTGATTGAGAAAATAAAACCATAAGCTATTATAGCATTATCAGTATGTAGGAAGATGTTATAAGATATTAATGAATTAATTGATCAATAAAAGTAGACTTAAGTAATTACATAAAAGGAATGGGATATACTTTCTAAAGATGATTTAAATGTTTAAGCATTAGCTTAGAAAAAACATTAAGCTTGGTTAGCTAAAATAGGAGAAGTTAAACCTTTGAAAAAGAAGAAAAAAAGTAAATTAGAAAAAGAGTAAGAAGATTCCATTGAAGATGTAGATGAATTTACATAATAAATTATTGATATTTTGTAAATAATTCATCTTATTTAAGATAAAAATTCAAAAATAGATTTCCTTAATACTATTTAAATGGAGTTGAAAATATATGGATTGTTAAACCTGCTGGATTATCTAGAGGAAGAGGAATTCAATGTTATAAAAATTTAGTTGAAATTGAAGATCATGTTGCATCTAAAGGAGCATAATGGATTATTTAGAAATATATAGAAAAACCATTAATTGTACTTGGTAAGAAAATGGATATAAGATAATGGGTTTTAATTACTGATTGGAATCCCTTGACTGTTTGGATTTATGATGAAGCATATCTACGTTTTACAGCTGAAGAATATGATCCTAAAGATTTAGAAAATAAAATGTCTCATTTAACAAATAATTCTATTTAAAAAAAAGGAGAAAACTTTTATAAATCTGATATTGAAGGGAATATGTGGAATTAAGAATAATTTAGTGATTATTTAATGGTAAAATCTATTGAACTTACAATTTTAGAAAACTCATTAAGTAAATTTCATGGAAATCATTAGACCTTAATTTGAATAGGCAATTATATGGTCATTATAAAGTGTTTAAGATTAAGTAGAATAAAGAAAGAATTCTCATGAAATTTTAGGATATGATTTTATGATAGATGATAAATTTCATGTTTGGTTAATAGAAATTAATAGTAGTCCAGACTTTTCATATTCTACTGTATTTATATTAATATTATATAATTAGCATGTAACTGAAAAGTTAGTTAAAGAAGTTTCTGAAGATTTAATTAAAGTAGTTATAGATAGAGAAAATGATAAGAAATGTGATACTGGAAAATTCAAAAGAATATATAAAGCTAAATCTGTTTTAGAAAAGCCTGCATCAGTAGGATTAAATTTATGTTTGGAGGGAAAAAAAATAAAAAAAGTTAAAGGATGATTTTTAATTAATTAATATTATATATTATGGAAAATTAAGATGAAACTTAAAATAATTAATTACTTCATTCTTTAGTTAACTAAAGTAGAATTAATGAAAGCATAAACTATATAAATCTATTAGACTTGATGAGTAAATATAATCCAGGACCTCCAATGAAGAAAACTATAGTTAATGATCAAGATTTTATTGATGAATTAGAATAATTCTTATATCAATTAGAACAACCTAAAAGACTCAAGTTTTATGAAGAATCAATGGTTTTTTTAGATGAAAATGATAATCATTCAATTTTAGATTTTACAAATTTAAATAATACTAATAACAAATAAGACTCTAAATGTTAGAAATAATAGGATGCTTGGCTTGATAAACTTCCACTCAAACATGAATTTGATGATCTTGAAGAACTTGAAAAAATACTATCTTAATGAACATAAAAATATAATTTTATATATAAAAATAATAGTTGTTAAAAATTTGTTATATGCAGTTCATACATGATTATGCTATAATAGGAGAAGAAGAAAATGAACCTAAATTGACCAATGCATTACCATTAAACTAACATTTTTAAAACTTTTCGAACCTTCTCTAAGCTTAAAAAGAGAGACAAAAATCTAAAATATTCATGCCTTTAGATTTGAATGTCATTAATTAAGCTCAAAACGGATTCAAATCATCTGCTCGCTCAAGTCCTAGAAATTATTTTGCAAATAAACAAGTTCCAAGTGTTGATAAGATAATGTAGAAAATGGCAATTAAACATGTTTCACATCATCAAATACCAACTAAAAAAGAGGAATTTTATGAAAGATAGATAAGATGGTTAAATTAAATAAAATAAACAAATAAAGTTAAAAATCAACATAAACTAAATTAAGAAATCTAGAATTGCCCATTTAAACCTTATACAAGTCCTTAACAGAACATTAACAAAGAAAAATTAAAAGAAAATTCAAAAAGTATCTTGAGTCCACCCCCATTTAAAAAACCTAATAAAAGAAATGATTCTTATACTAAAATTCATTTAGCAAAAAAATAGAGTGTAGGTTGAATATGAATTTTATGAATTATTTTAATATAAACTTTATATATTCTGATATAAATAAAATAAAATTATCATTATCTTATAAAATATATACTTTAATTAATGTTTTATAAGAAAAATCTTAGATTCATTTCAAAAACTAGATTTAATATTATTATCTTATATATTATATCATAATTAGGATGAAAAGTATAATAATAAAAGATGATGAATTAACTCTGTATAATTTATGAAACTTATTGTATGAAATATAAAACCAAGGCTTAAAACTCTAAGAAAAACTAATATTAACACCATTCAATAGATATATAATAATTTATAGTTTACAACTAATATTGCTAATCCTAACAAATTCAATAAGGATCATAATATTTGAATAGATTATTACAATTAAATTTAAGAAATAGGTAATCAATATTAAATTTATTTAGAATTTAGTTGAATATTACTCAAAATTATATATGAAATCATAATTCATTTCCAATAGTTACCCAATTATTTCTAAGATTATTTCTTCTGCCAAAGATTTCTAAGCAATGACCTCCTGGAACCATGGCGTTAATAATTTCATAGATTTCTTCGGGTTTTTGAGATTATCCTCTTCTTTCACTCCAGATAACATCACTCTTTAAGTAATAATTTAATTTATTATTGCCCTAGAATATATAATTAAATTACTTTATAACCAATAAGACAATTCTCTTTAGCATGTTACAAATAAAACCCATGTCCTTTGGCTATTTTACCATTAACAGTCTTTTTGACCCATATTAATTCATCAACTAATTGATAACCCCATTATTTCATCATTTTTGCAGCAATTCGATATTTGGCATTAATTGTCCATATAAATAGGAAACCTTCCTTTTGTAATAAAGGAATAGGTAATTCCATTAATTAATCATCTTTAAGTGATTGATATGCAATGGCCACTCCTCTAGATGGTTAAGATGTTGATAATTACCAAGGTGGATCCATCATAATTGCTTAATTGTATAATATAAAATATTACCATCAAATAATTTGCCTGCTATCTTTTGTTGGGAAGCTATCAAAGATTTAAAGTTAAATGTTATGACATCAGCATTTATGGGTATTGAATTCTCAGGTACAGAACTAGTCAATGTTGGTAATTCATTTTATCTATTTTTTAAATAGAATGTATTGAATACTCTTTAAACCACTCCAATTTTTATGATTCAATACTAGCTTCTACTTTGGATAACAGTTTTATCAATCCTTACTTATTTTTTGGTAATTTATCATATTCAATGGTTTCGTTGATATCTAAATCACTATTCTTTCTCTCCTTGTTTAATTGCTTTTTCACTCCAAAATCTATATCATTGTTGTCATCTCCACCTGCTTCACTCCCAAAATCCAAATAATTTCTTCGAGTATACTATCTTAAATTATATGTTCCATTTTAGGATTCCTTTATACTTACCCCAGATAATTCCTCAGTGTTGGTTGAGTTCTGTTTTTTAGTTGATACTTCCTTTTATTACTTCTTTGTTTTCTATTATTTTTAATCTTCATTGGTATTGATGACTTTATCCAATGATATTACTTGCTTTCCATTACAATCTAAATTATCTTCAGCAGTAGATTTCGATTATTGGCTACGTCTTCCTTACATTCACAAATTAAGATTTAATATTATTATTATATTTGTTCCAATCTCACTCTTTTACCAATTTAAGTTGGCGCCTTTTTAATACAATATAATGTTACAATTTCTACTTGACTTATATGATATAAATTAAAGATTTATTGGTTCTTACAACCATCCTTTTCAAATTATATAACGAATAACAACACAGACAATCTTAATTAAATTATATAAAACTATAATCATCATTGAAATTAATCTGTATTTCAAATACCAGATATCTACATACCATTTCTTTTAATTCATTATACAAGTTAAGTACTTAAATTAACTATGTAATTTTGAAAAATTCAGACTACTTTTTGGAATGCACACTCCCTATATTATGATTAATTGAATCTTAATTGTTTAGAAATTCAAATCTCTAATTGTACATAAATAAATAGCAATTAAATAATAAATAATAAAAATTACAAATTATTGTTATCCGTTCATTTATAGAATAGTATATAGATTACATATAAAGAAAATACATGATAAAAGAATAAGCATTATAAATATATATTGATATTATAAAATCTTGGTTTCACTTGTTCAAATCATTTCTCTTGTTAAGAATTGCTTATCTCATTTTTGTCACATCTTTTTATCCTGGATACTCACCATCCTTTAAAGCTATATTGGATGCAATTTAATCCCATGAATTTTTCTTATATAGATTTACTATCTTACATACTAACTATGATTCTTTTTATTTTCAAACCAAATCTCTTATTTCTATTTATTCAACACTTTTCTTTATTCAATATCCTATACTTATTAACTATTGAATATAATTTTCAAATTTACCTTTTGAATTATTGCAAATATTCTTGACCTTTTTATTTTTTTTATTATTTCAATATCCTTTCTTGTTAATCCATCTCTCTTATCTGAGCAAGTCTTTCCTCTTCAATTATTTTCAATTTATCCTTTCTTACCTATTATTCTGGACTCTATTTTTGAATGAACAAGTACCACAATGAAAACTTATTGCTAAGATTAAATAGGTGCTTCATTTGAAAAAGCACTAAATACATCATACTATCATATGACATTTCTCATACTTAAGCTTATTAAAATTGACCTTAATCAACCTATGAGGCATCAGAAGGAACAACCTAAGTTGTTACATCTTCAAAAAAGTCATCCATTATTTAACTTAATTATATTTCACTACAAATATGAGATAAACGAAACACAATTAAATAGATATAATCTGAATTTAATCAAAGTTAAACAATATTATTTGTTTGTTGTTATTTTTTTTTATTTTCCTAAAAGTGATATTATGTATTCACATGAAATGCTATTTAATTGATTGATATATAATCCCAATTATCATATTTGGTTTCTAATTATTCTAATTTAAGATGTAATCATTAATTTTATTTTGAAAAATACTGTGATGAAAAATGTTGTTAATTAAACCTAGCTTCTTTCTCTCAAATTGCAAATAATTATAATCATATTTTATAGTCTACAATTTTTTATTGTAAATATATGTAATACTGTAATTTTGTCTTAAATTTTCTTATAATATATTATTAAATTTTTATTGTTTATATCTTATAGAATTTTAAGAGATACATTAATTCCTATATTAAATATACCAATATGAGAGCTACTTAGTTGATAAAAGCTTTGAAATATTAAATTGCATTTTAATTAATGATACTAATTCTTCTTATTGATTAAAAATTGAATTAAACTGATTAGAGTACATAATTATATATACAAAAGATAATTAAAATAATCTTTAAATTCTTAAGAAATCAATTACTGTATTCTAAAAATATATTAAATAATTACAATATATTCTTGCTATTATTATTAATAACAGAATTTTAAATTATGCATAAGCAATATAATTTTGCTGGAGTTGATCTCTTATAAGAGTAAATGTCTAATAAATACATATTAGATTTCCAGAACAACAATCATATTTTGAATAAACCTAAGGATATCAAAATGATTTTGAATCATCAAGATAACCTGTCATTCCAGAAGTTTACTAACCAACTAATTTGGGAAAGGACTTATTCATTACACTCTAAGTAAATTAATTTTTTAACTTATTAGAATGAATATAGAAATACCAGAAAGGTAACAACTTATTCAGACAAAGCATTGTTTGATTTATGGAAGGTGACTGCAAGATCATAAGCAGGTAAACCACCTCCAAAGAAACCAGCAAAAGAGCCTGAAAATGTATATTCATAAATTTATTATATATTAGGAGATAATGAGGAAACAAATAGAACATAAAAGAAATTTGCATTTTTATGCTTAAGCTAATGAGAAAGATGTTCAATATACATTAAAATAATTTGGTGATGCTGAAGAATAAAATGCAAATATCAGTAAATTTATAGAAGAGAGACAATCATAATTGTTACAATAAAAAAAAAATTAAGAAAAGAAAAATAAGAAAATGAGCAAAGAAGTTTTGAATAGATTATTTCCTAAACCATTAATTTAATAAGAAGATGACTTAAAAACAAAGGAAAAGAAATAAAGGGAATAATTTGTTGAAGCTGTAATCTAACATTATAAAGCAAAAAATCCAGATCATAAAAATTTTAAATATCCAGATAGATTAAGATAATATTGGAGTGAAATATAAAATAATAAACCTGAAGGTAAAGGTGATGATTTTGATTTGTATTTTTAAGATTCTATGGAAATGATAAATGATCAATTTTATAAATTTAAAGGATTTTATACTGATAATGTAGATGATATTATTAAAATATGGAGATAAACTCTATAGCATTCTAAATAAGAGATTGTAACATATGAAAGTGAAGAAAATTTAAAAACTCTATTAACTCAATATTTATAAATGAAAAAAGATTAAGAAGATGTTAATTTAGGTTTACGTAAAATTGAAATGGAAAAGAGTATGAAAAAAAAGAAAACTGAAATTAATTATTAAAGAGTAACTGAAATAGCAAAACCTAAAGATAGATTAAAAGTAGGAAAAACTTTATTGGATTTAAAGAAAATGTATCCAAATGATAAAATCTTGAGGAAAATGTTATTATAAGAATTTCGTGATACAAAAGTGGCTAAATATCCTTAAGAATATGATGTTGTTGATAGTGATGAAGAAAATAAACAAAAAATGAGACATCTCTCATAAAAAGGTGGATGTGTGATAACCTTAGAAGAAATGGAAGTACCAGCAAAAATGAAAATAGATGAAATAGCAGATTTATTTGAAAAACATATGGAGATGTATTATTCAGAAAAATAAACTGCTTTAAGAAAAGAAGAATAAGAAAGAAAAAAGAAAAGATAAGCAGAATTCAAACTTAATAAATATATAGAATAAATGGCTAAAAAGTATTTAGAATTAAGAAAAAAGAGATTTGAAGAAAAAGTACCCACAATTAATGAATATTTATCTACTATGTATAAATAAATGTTGATATCACATAAAGATGCAACAAAAGAAAACTTTCCACATTTAAAATATGGAGAAAGTAAAAAATTAAGAAAGAAATCCTTTCCTAGTTCATTAAAGAGATATTTCTTTGGAATGATGAAATCTTATGTTAGAAGAAAATATGATTATATTAAAGATGAAACTAATAGAATAGGTTTTTGGGTACCAACTAATGGAAAGAGTATGTGTGTAGTTCATAAAGATTCATTATGTCCACCTGGATGTACAAAATAGACATTAAATCAAAGAGTAATTGGTTAAAGTCGATTAGTAAAAGAAGCATAACTCTTTGCAGATAGACCAAAAACATCAGTTTGGGATTCTGATAATTATTAATCTGAAAGATGCAATATTATGATGACATTCTCAGATGCTAAAGAATGCACATTTTAACCTGCAGTTTGTTATAGAATGCCAGAAAAATTAAAAAAAGTTATTTTATAAACTCATAATTGGGCTTAAAGTAATGTAGGTAAAAGTGGATCATTAAAACATTTCTTATCATAATTTGGAGAAAATTTCAAAAAAGTACCCTCCATATATAGATTTGGTATTTTTAAGAGATCTTAAGTACTCTATAGAAAAGGAGATTATAGAAAATCTTATTAATTATTGGCTCTTAGTTTTAATATAAGAGATCTTAAATTGATATTTAGAGATCCTGAAGTCAAAATGAAATAACCAAAACCACATCCAATTTTTAATGCATAAAATATGGGTATAGATGAAGATGAATTAAAGAAAGTACCACATGAAAATTTATAATTAATGGAACCTGATTATTAAAATAAACCTGAATATAAGTTCTTATTAGAAGTTTATCTTTTTATTAAGCAATTAGAATCTTATGAAGATTAATTATACTAATCATAGAATAATCTTAAAAGAATGCTAAAATAGGATTCTCATTACTTTACTTCATTATAAGCTCTAAGTAAAACTTAATCTTATGATTTACGCAAATTAACTGTTAAAGATTAAATGTGCCCATTAGGATAGGATTGTCCTTCAATTTAAACAAGATGGCCAAACTCAAATGTATCAGGTGTTACACCTATTGGAGCAGAATGTATGTTTGCTCATCATCCTTATGAACTGAGATTCAGATAAGAATTAAGAGCTAGAAAAACTGCTCTAAGAGGCACTCTTAAAGCAGTCACTGAAAGACTAGGAGGTAATTCAGCTATTAAAGCATGGAATCCTGCTGGAAATACAATGAAATTATGTATTGGTTGTTCTGAAAAGGCTTTGTGTTCAGAATGTGCCATGAAAAAAAAGAATATTGCAACTTTAGAGATTTTAAGAAGAAAAGCAAAAAAAGCGTATTTGAAAATAAAAGAGAGACCTAAATTTAAGGAAAGAAGAAAAATGGAAGAAAAAGAAGCTAAAAATTATAACATTAAGTTAAGTTGTCTAAGTAGAGCTAATGCTTTGTATAATAAAGAAAGATATTCAGAAGCATTTGAAGTTATATTAAAAGCAATTGAAATTGTTAAATAAGAAATTGAAGAATAAGAAAAAGAATTTGAGGCTAGTTAATTGAATCTAAAGAAATAATTATAAATTGATCCAGACACTGATGTAACAATTAAATAAGTTTATGAATCAACTGTAAAATTGAATCCTGATGATAAATAAGAAGCATAAAAATTATGTATGTATGCTAAATAGACTCATCTTGATGCTGATCCTGAACCTGATACCAGATAATTTATTAATAGACAAATTGAACTCCTCTACAAGAAAATAGAATAAAAATTATAGGATAATTTAAATGATATATAATTGATGAAATAGAAAATTAATAAGATTGAAGATAAAGAAGATTAAAAAGCTAAGAGCAAAGTTAAAGATTTATCAATGAAGATGTGTCCAGAATTCATTAAAGATGGTAGATGTAAGAAGGGATAAAAGGATTGCCCATATTCTCATAATTATCTTCTATTAGATTTAGAACCAACTGATAGCAAATTGAAAAGTCTTTAAGAATCTATTAAAATGAAGGAAGTTTCATTAAGAGAATCTAAACCACCTATTCCTTGGGTTTAATCAGGAATGAAAGATGCAGAAGAATGTAATATTGATTATAATTTATTTTAGACAACAATACTGCTGCATATGATAAAGAATTGGAAAGAAAAAGAATTTTAAGATCAAAAAGCAAACAATCAAAATAATCAAAATCATAATCAAAGGATTTGTATTCCTAGGATTTTGAAGATATCAAAACACCAATTTATGAGAGAAAAAAGAAATAAAACTTTTGATAGCTATAAATAAGTTATCAACTATTGTCGTCATAGTTTTTATCTTGATTTCAAAATAAATCTTGGTACTTGAACATCCTTTTTCCTTAATTTCTTCTATTAAGTTATACCTGTTCTTTCAATCAGATTTATGGTTTAGAGAGATTGAACAATTTAAATTGTAGGTACATTTATTGTACGATATTCTGATACATGACGTAGATTCCTTTGAGTTTTTAATTATTATAATAAATATTTTGGTCTGTACTGATCAGGAACAATTATTCTTTCTGACTATTTCTCTAAAGACCTACCTCTAAACTCAAAGTGTTAGTTTGAATTTGATTTTGGACAAATGAGTTTGAGAAGTTAAGATCTAGGTTTTTACACAATATAGCTATTATTATGAATCAATGCATTTTCTCGAGGTTTGAATAAGCGTTGCATTTCTTTATCGTAATCAATTTCGTTTTGAGATTCCTCATGCAAACTTAGAAGTGTCTCTATAGCATTTTTTTCTCTCCAATTTAATTAATTAAACATATAATTACTATTAAAAGATTATTAATTATAAATATCAGATAGCTCTGTATGCATAAGAAGTAATACCACAAGTATTTCCAGGGGCGAGAGTCATGAATCCTTTTTCACCCCAAGAAGTGCCCCAAGAATTTTTGATAAACCAATTATCATTCTCATCAAATCCAACTGCTAAGACAGCATGATTTACAGATCTACTACAATCTTTAAAGACCCCTCCTCCATAAAATTACCAATTAGAGGCATCTACTACTACAACAAGGGGATATTCTGTCAAGAATTACTTAACATTATTCGAACTTACACTTTAAGCTCCATTAGTTTTATAAGGTCCTGAATTATATAAGCAAGTAACTGATTATTTCTAAGTATAAGGATATACTCTAGCATCATTCAATCCATGATTAGCAATATACTTCAAAGCTAGGTTTTGATATCCTCCATTGCATCCAAAAGACTGAGTATCACAATCAATTAATTGTTATTCTGACAATACAACAGACGTGTTATTTTTAACATAAAACCAAGCCTCTGCTGCTCCTACTGCACCAAAAGCCCAGCATCCAGCACATTATCCTTAATCTTTAACTTATGTTATCTTTCTCCAATCAACTGAAGTTTTAGTTTTATCGTTTTTTTTAATTGAACTTTCTTATTCATCAGTAATTTATTTTTATTAGATAAATTCATCAGAAATATAATGTGTTAGATAAAGTAATGAGAATTCTTCTTCTGATAAATCACTGAATTGGTTCATTCTCATCTTATAAGTTTTATTTTTATCAGAATTATGTTTATTTACTTTATTTAGATTAATTTAAAAATTAAAGAATCTAAAAACCTCTTGCTGTCCTGTATAAGATTTTCCATATTCTCTTTTCCAACTCTAAAATTCAATATGACCATCATTTTCTTCTTAATTCAAATAAGTAAAAGCACTCAACAACCCTATAAGTATAATTAATGCAGATTTCATTGAATTTTATTTTATTAGGATTTCATAAATTGTTTATTAATTAAATTCTAATGACATAATTTAACGCTCTACCATGACGTAATACTATCAATAATAAATCATTAATTATAATAAATAATATTTAATCATTAATTAAATTTCTCATCCCAATAAAGATCTTTTACTAATTCCTTCTTATATAAATTTTTCTCTCTAATATCCTAAACCTTATCTCATATCTTACAATCTTGATTTCACTCTATATGATCTTATTTTACTTCTCAATTGTTACAATTTCTTTGTCCCAAATTAGCCTATCCTTAGGTGGAATTAAGGAGGCTTCAACTCTTTATCCGTCAGTTTATCCTATATTATAGTACATTAAAATTAGCAAAACTTAATGAAAATAGAAAAACACTTAGAATATTAATTTAATAGTATATAAAACTATATCTTCTTAAGTTGTATCACAAATACCTAAACCAATCCATTAAACCAAGTGTTAGCCTTCAAAGCTGCATAATTACCTTCTATACGAATTTATGGGGTTCTATTTAATAACTAATCGATAAATTTTTTTAGCCTTTCTATTTTTAAAATGATTTTGATATGAAATTTGTTTCCTTGTAATTTCCTCATATATTTCATATGGGTCTTCTGCATCTTCAGCAAAAGGAACTCCTCCACACATAAATTCATACAGACAGATTCCGATACACTAAATATGAATAACCCTAATGCATTATAATTATAATACCTTATACATTTAAAATTTCTGGAATCATGTAATGAGGATTACCGATTATAGTAAATGCGCAACCCTTCCCTTTGAAAATTTTGGCTGTCCCCATATCAATCAAATGAATAAATCCATTATGATCTACCATCAAATTTTCTAGTTTAATGTCTCTGTAAACAATGTGGAGAGTATGCAGATATTCCATACAAAGTAATAAGGAGGAAACATAAAATTATGAATCATAAACATTCAGTAATTCTATATCTCTAATTTCATTGAAAAGTTCCAAGCCTTTTATATCATCCTTCATTGATTTGTAGAATCTCATCATCAAAGGAAATTGGATTTGTTCAAGAACAGTTTTCTCTTATATTAGATGATTTTCTAAATGATATTCTACTATATGTTTTAATGATGCATTTCAAAGCATACAATTTACCATCCTTTTTATTCTTACACATATACACTGAGCCAAACTATCCTAATTTCTTTATATAAATCATATCATCCAAAACTAAAAAAATTGACTTGTTATTTTGAAATCTATTTCTACATATATTTCACTTCGTGATTATTTTCATTCTTTTGAATCACTTAATCTAATAATCCTCCTATACATTCTAAAAATACATCAAAAGGTATTGTTAATCAATTAATCAAGACTACTTTTCAATTTTCAAATCTAATCAACAAAAAAATTATAAGATATAAATTATATTATAAAAATTTATTATCATCAAAATCTGCTCATTCTGAAATTACAAAATTAATTAACATTTTAGTCAAAGCCCACTATACTTGTGCCACCTTTCCTCCTTCTTAAAATAAATATCATAAGTAATTATTTTGTCTCCATTTTTTTATAGGCAATAATTGATCCCCAACTATTTATCCTTTAGTAGCTATCTCTTTTTCTTTCTTAATTTTAAATATTTAATATTTTTACATTGCATAGCTTCCTTTTTAATACTATAACCAATTTATCACATTTCTAATCAGCTATGTAGATCTTTTGATTTGCCTCATAATTTATGGTCTAAATCTTAATAAAAATCTTTTCAATTTAAATTTTAGTTAATTAAATAATGTAAACTAAGAGCATTCAAAATAATCTAATAATCATGAGGTTTCTTGTCCTTTTCTAGTTTTTCTACGTTCTCCAAAAAGTCATCTTTTTATCATATCGCATTTTCAAATTTCTTAACCTTTTTTTCATTTCTTTATTTGATGTGCTAATATATATAAATGATTCATACATCATCCTAACCTTAGATAACTTCTGATGCATGTTTCGAATCTTATTTCAACATCGTACCTCCATTCTTTATTTGCTCTGTTATAGTATCTTCTTTTAATTTTTAGTTCTATTTAAATAAATTCAAAGCATCCTTTCCAGGGCTTTGATCCTCTTATTAGAGTTCTTTTTTTGGTTTTCTAATGTAATATTATTTAAGAATTAGAATTTTAAAAAAACAAAAGATTTTCATAGTAAAGAGATAATACAAAATATTTCCCATTTATAATTTAAATTATAAGTCGGTTCAAATAAAATTATTAGCAAGGGTCATTGAGTAATATTGATCTTTATAATATATCTATTATTTTCTTTTGTATTGATCCTTATTGAATTATAATTTAACTTTGATATATTATTTTAATATGTCAACAGATTTTTCAGTTGAAGACAAATTGGGGTTGTTAGAAAATACGATAGACTATTTTTGGACATAATTTGCAGGGTATTTACGAATAATAAGATTAGAATTGTGGTTTTGTTGATGCAACTTGGATTTGCATTTTTAGAAGGTGGATGTGTCAGATATAAAAATATGTAATCAATTATGATTAAAGTCTATCTAAATACATGTATTGCTGTCATTTGCTGGTGGCTTGTAATTTAAAAATTGATATTTAAGGTTGGTTATGGTATTTGCATGGGTTCTGGATAATTTGCTGGGACAGATTACTATGCTGGAAGTAATTTTGCTGGAACTAAGCATTATTCTCACTGGGGTACAAAATTATATATTATCTACAAGTCTTGTAAACATCAGTTGGAGCAGCTGCTAATAGTATTGTATCAGGAGGAGCAGTCGAAAGAATGTCAATTATTGGCTATTGCTTTTTGAGCATAGCATTTTCTTCTTTTATTTATCCTATTTGTGCTCATTGGACTTGGGGAGGAGGTTGGCTTCAAGAATTAGGATACATTGATTTAGCTGGAAGTGGTACAATCCACTTTATGTCTGCACTGGGAGCACTTGTGTTAACAGTAATGTTAGGAGCAAGGAAAAATAGATGGAATGAGAAATATGCAAACGAATTTAATCCAAGCAACACGACATATATTTGTTTATCCACTCTTTCACTTTATACATGTTGGATATTCTTCAATGCTGGAAGTACGACTGCTTTGTCAGGTACAATGGCTTATGCAGCAGGAAGAGCTACAACTAATACAATCATCGCTGGAGCTTCAGGAGGATTAACATTAATGGTGTTACATTACTATAAAAATAGAAATGAGAAGAGTAAGTTCAGTTTAGTAATGATTTGTAATGGAAATTTGGCAGGACTGGTTGCAGTAACAGGATCTTGTGATGGAATTGAATTATGGGCAGCTTTTGTAATTGGAATTTTAGGAGGATTAACATATTGGGGATTTGGAATCTTAATACATAAATTTAAAGTAGATGATCCAGTTGATGCATTCCCAATACATGGAGGCTGCGGTCTAATTGGTGCTCAATTTCCAGGATGGTTTAATACAGAAAAAGGAATTTTATATGGACATGGTGCTAAATAATGGGGTATTCAACTATTAGGCACTGTGGTTTGGTTAGGTTGGTCAATAGTATTGCATGCTATTGTTATATTTATACTAAAGATTTTAGGATTGTTAAATGTTACTCCAGAAGAGGAAGAAAAAGGTTTGGATTATGCTTAATGTGGAGGAGGAGGATTTGATTATTAGTTGTTACCACCTATCTTAAGTACAGGTGGTTATGAAAATGTCAAGTCTGCTATTAATTAAAAATAAGACAATGCCCCATAATATGGATAAGAAAATGATTAATAACAAGTTCTTTGAAAACATTCAAATGTTGTTATTAAATTAACCATCAATATTAAAGTTCCTTATTCTACATAATCCATTTAATATTATTGATTCTATACAAAAATCTCAAATACATTTTTAATTAAATAAACTCAAATGAATTCTGAAATTGATCCTGTATACACTAGATTATATCATAAATATTCAATGAAATACAGAAGGATCATAGACAAGTACTATTCTATAGATAAATTTATAGATGGATTATGCATCCAGGAAAAAGATGGGCATTATGTGCCTTATTACTCTTTTTTTATTTTAGCAGACTTGTTCAAACAGAAAGTTATTTTGTTGTATCGTATATGCTTGGAATTTAAATAATTTAATCGTTATTGAGATACTTTACACCACTAGGGCTTCCTGATATTGAAGATGAAGATGAAGATGTAAATAGTAATTCTTTCAAATATCCCATTAAGTCTAACTCCCATAGCATAATGATGACAGACCTCTAATTAGATCTATGCCAGAAATTTAATTGTGGGAATAAATAGTCTTTGCTCTGTTCCTTTCAAATTTTGCAACATACTTTTAAATATTTGATCTTCCTGTTTATTGGCCTTTCTTATTTAGCTATTTCATTTTAGTTATGATCATAACTTTTAAAAAGTATCTTAAGCATATGCAGAAATACGGATATAGTTGGGGAGATTTCTCAAAGAGATGATTGTAATTAATTTTTATAAACATCATGCATTTATCATTTATATTCAACTCAATTACGGTTATTATTATTGCTATTCTTTAGTAAAATTTCTTAACTAAATTTCTTAAGGCTTGATCTTTTTTACATTATTTTATAAGAAAACTAAATTATTAACATGTTTCGTAAATTAATTAAATTACATTCTACTAATTAACTTAATTCTTAATCATTTATTTGCTCATAATTGTATTATTTTTAGCATATTCAATTATTTTCCACTTAATCATCTTGTTCTAGGAAAATAAGCTAAAAGAGCAAATATTGCGTTTGAAAGCCCTCTAACATTTTAATTTAATGTTTGGTGGAGTTTTAAGAATATAAAATTAAATAATATAATTTTCCAAAAATGATAAAAATGAATAAATTTTATAATGTTTATAGAACCTATTTAAGTGTTTGTTTTTTTATAAAAATTTCATATTAATTTATTATGGCATTTTTTTATTTTAGATATAATCTATTTGATTATTTAAAAATCTAAATAAACAAATAGTATATTTTTTTTAATTCTGGTCTAATTTTAATTATTTTTTGTTTAAAATTTAATTGATTTTTAGAATCTAATTAATGGATTTATTTTATGAATAAATGGGTTGCTATTAGATATATTCTCATGAAAAAATATTGTTTTAATATCAATGTTTTTTATCTGAGGCATATTTAATATAACATTTGAAATATATCAAATATTCATTAGTTGACTTTTATATATGACTAATTATAATGCACTCATTTTAATAATTTTCTTAAATGTATTGCTTTGTTTATCATAACTATAAAGAAGATGCTATTCGTTTTAATTAAATAAATTTGGTTATATTTTTTTATAAATTTATAAACTTTGAGTGTTTTATATCTATTATAACTAAATTTAAAAATTGATTATATAATAT
>CAJJDO010000067.1:252744-493624 GCA_905183005.1 Paramecium pentaurelia
TATATCAAATTCAATTTATTGTCATATTTATGTATCTGAATTTAATTTCTACTTATTATTTTATTTAATTGTTATTAGCTAATTTATTCATAAAGATTAAATAAATTATATATCTTTAAATCTAATTAGGGTCTTCTAATTTATTAATTTATATAAAGTCCAAACACGTATAGTAGTACATTTTTTACTAATGTGTATTTTTATTTTGAGTACAAAATATAAATTTTAATTTCAAAATAACAAGATGTAATTAATCGAATGATGTATAAATAATAGCGTTTATTTATTTTGAAATTAAAATTTATATTTTTAACTTCAAATAAAAAATACACCTTAGTAAAAATGTATGCATGTTTGGACAGTATATTATATATATTAAATAAATAATTAATTTAGTGTTTATAAACTAAATACTTAAAATCATTTTTCAAGAGTCATCTAGCTCTCTATTGTTATAGGGTAGGAGATTTTTAATTCTCCAATCTGCTAAATAATACCATCTAAAATCAAAATATAATTATGAATTCTAAATTTGTTTACAATAATATCTATATTAATCTTTTTTTATAAATACCTTTATTTTAGAGTAAATTTAGTTAAACTGGATAAATATTTAATTATTAGGCTCATTTGGGAATCATCATTCTTACAAATTCTTCATAACTAATATAACCGTCACCATCCTTATCAGCCTCTTCTATCATATCCTCTATTTCGTTATCTGTCAATTTTTCTCCTTAATTTTTCATGGCACATCTTAATTCAGGTATTGATATGAGTTCATTTCCATCTTTGTCTAATTTTTTTCTCTCTTCAGATTCCAATTCCTTCATTTTTCTGCCCATCAAACATAAAAATTAAGCAAAATCGATTGTTCCATCTTCATCAGCATCAAATTCTATGAATATATCCTATACTTCTTTCTCAGTTGGGTTTTAGCCAATTGATCTCAAAATTGTTGAGAATTAATTAGCTGTAATAACGCCATCACAATTCTTATCCAAAAAGTCGAAGGCTTCTTTAAATTCAAAGATTTCTTCTTCCGTTAATTATTCAGCCATTTAGATTTATTTATTTAATTAATGAATTGACGCTTTGGTAATTGGCTTATAATTGCAATTAGAATTTAAAAAAGCATTTTTACAAAGCATTAAATCAATTAATTTTTAAAAACAATTATACTTTATTTACAACAAAAATTGCAATGTGATAATAAAATCCTCATTTAGCTTTATCCAAAACCATTCCCCTAATATCAAATTAATTGGTAAATCTTTTTAATAATGGAAGGATTAATTCTGAATTATCTCATTCAACTAGATATAATTCTATAGAAATAAAATTCAACAATATTCCTTCTCCTGTTATTCAATAAAAATTCTAGATTGAATCTTAAATTTAATTGAACTAAATATAATTTCTAAAAGGTACAAATATATATTAATAGTTTGAGATTACCTCAAAAGGTCAAAAAAAAATTTTTATTAGGAAATTCTAAGAAATTCGCGCTAATATCAAAATTATACAAAAATAATCTTATTCTTGAACGTAAGAATCTCACTTATTTATATCAAGTCTTAATTTATTATAGCAGAATCTTTATATAATTATTTATCTAATCATCTCTTTCAAAATTGGATCAAGATGTCGATTTAAATTTACTTTAAAGTGAGATGTGAAACTTAATTTAAACAACAAGTATATATTGTTGGTGATAAATAAATAATGGGAGCTTGGAATCCATTAGAGGGGATTAGGCTTGATACAAATAGTGATATTTACCCACTGTGGATAGGAACTCTAATAGCAGATTTAGAACCAAGTAAGTGACCTTAATAATCAAAGATTAGCTGATCAAATTTAAAGCAGTGATTGTAGAATCTGAAAAAATAATATGGGAAACTATTGAAAATAGAGTAGTATAAGTGTTGTACTAATATTAAACAGTATTATTTACATTCGACTCAAGTCCTTTAAAAATGTTAAAAATTAAATCCTTTTTTGATTGTGATCAAGATTCTGACGTAGAAACTTCCAATTTTAGTATCGATTGTTCACTATAGTATTAGGTTGCGCTAGAAGAAGATAATTAAAGAATGTTGTTAGCCCTTTAGAATTTGATTATTTGAGCTCAGTATTTATTTAAAAGACTTTTTATAAGGATTCAGAATCAGACAACAGCAATATTTCATCAATCTTTGTTGAGAATATAGAAGCATTAAATAATTTCAACAAGGAGGAATTCCTTGAGTATAAGCCTTTTGAAAGACTTCTAAATAATTTAAATGAATGAATATTATTACTCATAGTTCATTTATGTTAATTTATCTTAAGAAATGTAAACAAAATACCATTTTAAATATTTTCAAATGAAGTAAGTAATGAATCTTATTTTCAATATTATATTTATCGATAATTTATTATTGATTTAAAAAATTTAAAATAGAATAAATAAATATGACAATTAGTTAAGTTTCTCTTTTTAAGAGGATCATGTTAGAATATTTTGAGATTGTAAATAAATGATTATTATATATGAGAGTCATGAAAGTAATTGATCAAGTAATTATTTATCAACTACATTAATTTTACTTCCTTATTTTCTATTTTAAGCTGTTTAAGGTATTTTTTATATTGTTTATTGTGTCTGAGGTTACTTTAAATTAGTATAAGACTGTGAGATCTTTAATTCATTTATTTAATTGGTAGATTCTGCTATCATTGGTGTATTTTTAGGCTCTTGTTATTCTACAATATCAGAATTTATTTTTTAAAGCATTTGCTATTTCATTGAATAGGTTGTAGGTTTAAAACCTTCATTTTTAAGTGCTTCAAATTACTTTTTTGTCATTCTTTATCCATCACCCCAATTTTAAATGTCTTATTGTCTGACAATTTCTAAATTTTAATCTTAGTAAATCAATTTAACTCCTTGATTTGGAGTGAAACCATCAAATGGTTTCATAACAGAAGCCTCAAAAATTTAAGGGGGATTAGTTTTTGCTTTTGATTAACGTGTTTATTCTTTTTTCACTTTTTCATTTTCTATAACTGCTTGTTAAACAGGTTTCTATGGCTAAAATACTGTATCAACTTAAGTAATTTTGCTTTGATATATTTTAAAATAAGTACTGAATTTCAGGTACTCTTTAATTATTTTTTACTTATGCAAAATCTTTAGCTAACATAAAGGTTCCATCATAATCATAGGCTAGTTATAATCCTTTGTGCTTAGGCAGGACATCTTTAACAATTTATTATCTTAATTATTCAGCCTAGGTTGATAGTTTTGTTACCTTTTTATTATGATCATAAATAGCTGCTTGCTGTTATTTTAATTTTTGTTGTATTTCTTTTTACTATCTCAATCTATCTGTAAAATAGATAGTTTAATATACCTATTTCTTCTTCAAAAGGATCATCATCTTCGTTCATATTTAATCTAATTGGTACCTGTTTTAGTAGTAATTATTTTTACATAGCTTTATTGCCAATTCGTTGTCATTTAATATTCAATTTTATAATTTAGATTGAAATATATAAAATGGATAATATCAAATTAGAAAAATAAGAAGATAAAGAATATATTTGTAAGAAACTTATCAACAAGGCAATAAGGTCATATAAATTTTTATAGTGCTTCAATTTTATATAAGGAAAGCATTTAAAAAATTTGATGATTAAGTCCATCTAAGATAAATTAAGAGTTGTGACAATTATATTGATTTTGGAAATAAATAATGTAAGATTTTTTAGAAAGAATAATATTATTTGTTTTGATTTTGCTACTTTATTCTCTACTTCATATCCTTATTATTTTTGTAATATCTGATGAAAAATTTGAGTGTTGATTTAAGCAGACCTTAAACTATCTGAACAAGATACTCCGAGATTAGAAATATATTCAAAATAAGTATAAAATAATATTATAAATGATATATCTTCAATTTGGAAGGTTTCATTTGTATTATCAAAAAATCTTGTAAATATTCTTTCCTTTGTTTAATGCAAACTTCTAAATTTTGATCAAATTGAAAAGTATTTATACTAATTTTAAATAAGGTGCTTTTGCAAATTTGAATTATTAAATAACTTCTAATTGCAAATTCAAATTAGCAAAATAAAATAAATATCTTAATCTATTATAAGTTGTTAGATGACAATGCAAATATATTGTAAAAGAAATCTCTGTAAATTTAATTGAATTAAATTGCAACATATATTTAGCATAATTTGATAAAATTGCAGAATTGACTCATTCCAATCAATTATTTGCCTTCAATTCAGAATTAATACCTTTAATAGCTTTGATTATAGTTGTTTGAGGAGATGGAAATGTACTATATGCTTTAAGATAATTCTAAAATTCAGAACCTACATAATTTTTAACTGCTGGAGGTCCAATCATCCAAAATGAAGATTCATCCATACCAATAGCTAGATTTTTATATTTAGACCTTTAGTTTTGCCAAAATGTCTCTAGGTAAAAATTTAATTATCAAAAAATGTCAAGCTAACGGATTTATTTTTGCTGATGGATAAGCAACCGTTGAATTTTGTAAAGATATGATATTATAAATATAACGATCAGAAACTTTTGTTAACAATATAAAATTAGTTAGATTTAAGTTATTTAAGATAATCACATATGTATGTAAAAATTACGGTGGAATAAGGAATTTAGAGATTAAAAAAAAATAAAAATCTAATTTATGAAGAATATTAAATCGTATCAACATAACCAAACATGATTTAATACCCAATCTATTGATTTCCTGTTCTTTTTATCAGTCAATAATCCTTTCATTAAATCCTTTACATCACCTGACAAATGATCAGGAAATTACAATGCAAATCCTTCTTGAATTTAAAAGGGAGTCTTACCTGTTGTTAATTCAAAGGTTAATACTCCTAATGACCATAAATCTATTGAATTATCATAAGATTATCCATAAACCATTTCTGGAGGTAAATAGTCAATAGTACCACATAAAGTATCTCTTTCTTTTTTATCTTGAATTGACCAACCAAAATCACTAATTTTGAGTACTCCATTACACCACAATATATTTTCTGGTTTTAAATCTCTGTGAATTATGGATTACTTTTGCATTTATTATATTGCTAAAGCAACTTGTTTTATCATATTTGAGGCTGCAGGTTCTGAATATCTTTTATTATTTTATTTCATCAAAGATTAGAATAAGGTTCCTCCATTGGCATATTCCATAATTAAACAATAATTACTTTAAGTTTCAAAATATTCGATTAACTGAATTATATTTGGATGTTTTAGCATTTATTAAATAGTCACTTCTCTTTACAACTATTGATTCATTTAATTCTTCTTTAATTGCTGTTTGTCAATCATCTTTATTGCATATATTTTCTTAGTTGAATTCAATATACATTTGTATACTTTACCAAATTTCCCAGATCCAATTTATTCTTGTATTGTAAAATACTCAATTCTATTTTTAGGTACACTTGAACTAGCTTTTTTATTAAGATTATTATGATTTGGTATTTTTGTGCAACTAGTTTATGTTTTGATTCTCTTCTATAATTATCCATTTGGAATTGGACTACTAGCTTTTTTGATTGGTTTATTATTGCAATTTTAAGTAATCTATTTAAGTATATCTGCAAATTAATTTTAGGTTGTTGAGAAATATCGACTTGGACTTCCTGTAACATTAGCAGAATTTTATCGTTTCATTTTATTAATAAAATAAATTCTTCTTTATAAATTATTTTAATTGCATTTGAATATTTTTAACAATATATTAATATTATTTTATACTAATTTTATATGAAAATTTAAATTGTAATCTTAAATTATAAAGAAATTAAAGTAATTTCCAATGAGGTATCAGTTGAAGGAGTATTTTCACTTGTAGAGTATAAATCTAGAATTTCAGCTGCCCCATCTATATTATTGATAGCAATCATATCTACGCCATTCATATAATTTAATTGAAAATACCCCTTTGCTAAATCTTATTCATACTCAAGTCTTTTTATTCAAACAAATTTCTAAAGTACAATCAGTTTGAATTTCCATTTTAATTTAAACTCAGATCTGACTTGTATTGAGATGTCATATCACGATCTGTGTTAGTTATTGTATTATCTAATGTTATTCTTTTTTGAGGCTAATAAGGCCTAGATTCTTCTTCTTAAGGTTTGTTGTCCAAAAATAAGATTTGTATTCACTTTCTTTCCTTTCAAAATGAATTTTAATTAATCAATGCATTCTAGATTTACAGTTTATTAAATTGGTTTAATTTATGGTGGCTTCTAGACCCTTGAGAAACCATTTTTTCACATTAATACTCTTTCAATCTGCAAAATATGTAATCTCTCACTTACTACACCAATATTAATAAAATAATACTTATTATTTTCAAATCCTATAACAACTAATAGCCCTGTTGATATGATTAAATACTTTTCTACAGAATTCTCTGTTGAAATTTTCACTTAAATTTATGCTAATGCATATATTAAAATTAACTTAAAGTTAAAATCTTATTTCTTATTTAGGTCATTAGTATTAATAAATTACTTAACAAAACTTTGAAATTTGCATTATAACAATACTGACTTTCCATAATTTTAAAATATTAATTAAAAATCATTTAATGATGATAATATTTTTATTTTTAAGTATTAATTTTTTAGTTAATCCTTTAAGGATATCAAATAAGGTAATAGTGTTCAATTTACATAATTCTGTATTTATATATTGAAATATTCATAAAAATGAATCTCAGATCTTTAATATATATATAGATCCATCTTGATATTGAAGTCCATATAATTCTTATTTCATTTTTAGAATTAATTATCTATAAATTTTTACATATTTAAATAAAATAAAAAAAATTCATAGAGTAATAAACTTATGTTGAATTCCAAAAAATAAATTAAACTTAAGCTTCAACGAGAATAGAAACCATTCCCACATTTACATGTTATACATATTGATGAAAACTTATAACAATTATGCAAATTACTTGATAATCAATAAACTTTAAAGACTGATATATAGAAATAAACAAAAAAAGTATTAAAAAATAGTAAAACCATAATTACAACTAATAAACAATCATCCATAATTAAATTCATTATCTAAAATAAAACAAAGATCTTTTCATAGAAAGAAAACTATTAATAATCACCAATTTTCAAAAGTCTAATTATAAAGTAATCTTAGCCACTAACCAAACCCTTCATAGGTTCTTTTAGAGAAAAAAAAATCTTCTCTGTTTAATATCCTCGAAGATTATCAACAATTTAAAATAAAATTAACAATTCCTATTAAGACATCTAGATTGGACCTTGGGAAGAAGAATGAAATTGACTCGATAATTAATTATTAAAATTTATTTCTTTTTATAGAATTATTTATAAAAGTAATTTATGTGGCTGATATAATTTCATAGGAATTTAAAGTTCACAAAGTACTTTTAGATTAAATGCTCAAATCTGATTACGAAGTAGTCCTTTTGAGGTACAATGGATTTTATTATAATCTTTTAAGAATTGGTACTTTAGTTAACTTTTTTCCTTCTCGAATAATTTGATACTGTTAGCCAATTTCATTGACATATAATGTGTTAGTTTGATAGCATTTATAGATGGCATGTTTTTCTATTGGTAATTAGACCTTTTAATGTGTTTTGGATTTGTTCTAAGTTTAAATGCATCCCATCGATTTTCTTATTAAATATGATAAAATTTAATTAAAATTTAATGTGATTATTCTTACATAATTTAAGTATCAATAATATAGATCAATTATATATGACAATTTTTGATTTATTCATTTTAATTTAATAATAGTAATAAAAATAAATTACAATTTATATACAAACTAAAATATATATATAGTAAAGTAAAAATCAATCTCCTAATTTGATGTGTTGCTTTCTTTTCTTCAAGAGTTAACTATTTTCTCTGTTTGTTAAGAAAGAATCAAAACTTTTAAACTATATATATATTTTTAAATATCTTACGATCCTTTATTTTAATAAATGATTATAGTTATCTTCTTTAAGAGTAGGATTGGTAAATGTTTCAATACTTAAATCACTTAAATATTGGCAAATTCTGTTTTCCAAATTATTATTGATTTCTTCTACCAAGTCTTAGACTGAACTTCTTATACTGCCATCATCAGTGCTCCAAGATTATGTTTAACTAACAGCATCAGAATTATCATAAATATATCCAAATTTAGTTGAATCCATATTATTTGCTATGCAATGATAAAGTTGAATGAAAATTATAAATATTAATTAATTTCTATTATATATTGATGAATATTTATAAAAATACTTAAACTAGAGATTCATATACATTTATTCATTGCAATTAGTTGATAATATTTGGTAAATCAATTTCTTTGTTTAATCTAAGAATTTAACCTCCTGGATTATCTATTAATTAGAGCCAATTTTCAACAGATTAAATAAGATTCACTATATAGATTTAAATTAATACTTATGATTATTTTTATTTGATCATTACTCATAAGAACATTTAAATTATGTTCATGAATGTATTTTAGTACATTACTGAAGAACATATTAGATACATCTCTTTATTAATAATATTGATGTAACATAGTAGCAATTAAAACATGTTATTTTTTTGAGGATTACTACTTGTCATCTTATGATTCTTCATATTTTTGCTTTTCTAACAACTTCCTTTCTTTTAGTTTATCAATTAATTTCTAAGAAACATTAGATATTGGTTTGGATTCATTTGATTTATCATTATCTTAAAAGATTCTGGAAATGTTTATGAATTGACAAAATTATACACAATCATTTTTACCAGAAATATTTTTTTCTTATTTAAGATTTATATTAGAGAGTGATGGTTTTTAGGGTAATTTGTATGGCTCTATGAAATCTCCATTTAATTGTAAATAAGATTCAAGCTTTTCTTTAAATAATTCTTTTCTTTAATTCAATTCTTGTGAATTAGGTAATTGTTTATCTGGAAATTTGAATAGAAGTTCATAATTTCCATTTTACTTTTCAAATTTTTCCCAATTTATGATGTAGCTTTATTACCAAACCGTTAAAATTTCTAAAAGTTGTCGAGTAGTAACTTATAATTAAGTAGAATCATAACAACTTTTAACAATGTTTGGCCAAAATAAGGATTCTCTCTAAAGTTAGATATAAAAATACTCTTTATTTTAGGAATAATAATTATGAGTCAATTGCTGATAAGATTTAAATTAATGAATAATATTTGCTTGCTTATAAGTTTCCAGTGTCATTAATTAATTGAAATCTTTCTCTAAGAGATGGTTTACTAAGATATTTTGATGCTATTTTAGATAAGGTAGGAAATTATTCAACAGAATTGGAATTCTCGTTAAAGAGAGTAGTACATTGACTATCTTCACAAAGTTTAACTTTCTTTTAAAGGTTTTGATTAAGGTCAGGCGCAGCATTGATGTTTTTATTTTTCATGTTTAATAATAATTATTATTAATTCTTTTCCGCCTTGGAGCACAATATCAATAATTAGCGCAATTAATTAATTATTAATTAAATAAAATTATTTTATTATTATATTAATATTAGAAAAAAATATTAATTTTAATTAATAATAATTATATTTTTAGTTGATTTGTTGTTTATAGCACCAAAATTTATCAAAAAAATAATGGTAAAACCTAATTAATAAGAGTAATCATATACTAAATAATCAAAAATTCAAATTTAGAATTTATTATTTGATTAAAAATTAAATTAAAACTCTAAGAATAGAGGATGTATCACTTTAAGAGGAGAAATGTTTAATGAGGAATAAAAATAATTTATATCTTAATTAGCATCAATATATGATTTATATGCTTGAATACAATTAATTAGACTAATTTGCTATGAGGTGTCCATCATTTACCATTTTAAACAGATGCTGGATAAAGGGCTATAGTGAGATTCACTCAAGCCAATACTACAAATTGATTATTTATAATATGAAAATTTACATAATTTTGTTAAAATAGTACCATGGTCAATGATAAATAATATTAACGTATTTAATTTGAAATGAAATATTCAAACAATCCATAATTTCAATCTATAGAAAAGGTTAGGAGAGGTACTTTGATATTTTTAATCCACTTAGAATCTCCATAAACTGATAGGTTAAAAAATTTAACTGAGAAGTGGTCAAATTTAAAATAAGGATTGGATAAAGAAAAAAATGACAAAAAAGAATTAGTAGAATAACACATCCAAAGAATAGAATCACTTTTGAATTAAGAAAGACCTAAGGAAGAATAAAAGTTCAAGACTTTAAAAGACCATTTGTTAAAATTACAAGATTAAGTTTATTAAGAAAAAAATGATAGAGAATTATTTGATGAATTAAAATAGAAAGATCTAAGGAATTTTGAAGAACAATTAACTTAGCAAGTGGAAGACGAAAAAAGTGTATATATTTGAATTTGTAATTAGAACAAAAGAAAATTAGAATTATAATTATTAAAATAAATTGAAGAAAGGTTTAACAGTCTAAATTCAAATTTATAATAGAACAATGGAAATTGTAAAGATAAAACAAATAAATTATTATAAAGCATTAATTTATAAATGAGTGAATTGAAATATTTATTAGAAGGAGAAACTCAAAATAGAGAAGATTCATAGAATAATTTAATTGAATAAATAGATAACTAAATTAATGCATTTTAAGATATGTTACATGTAGAAAGATAAATTAGGGATGAAACCTAAAAGAAAATATTTAATATGATAGAAGATATACATTAAAGAATTCAGACTGAATTAAGAAGTGAAAAACAATAAAGAGAATCTATGGCAGATTAATTATTGAGACTATTAGAAGACACATGTGTGAGAATTGATGAATAGTTTAATAATTGAAATTCTTAATATATTAATTTTATGGGTTAATAATGTTGTTAAACCTGCAACAAAACAACAGATGAAGAGAAAAGAGAAATCTTAGTTCCAGATTAAATTATAGCTCAAACTGTGTCTATATATAATGAAAACTCATCTTCAGAATTTAAATAATCTGTCATTTTACTTTCTAAAGATGAATAGTATGAAGAATAACCTGAAAATGCATTTCCAATCGAATCTATCAAAATTCCTAAACAAATAGAAGAATACTTATCTACTCTCCCTGAGTTTAATTACTAAATGAATACAAGAGGACAATATTTAGGGGCTTTTTTACTTAAAGATAATTCTCAGTATGATGGAGAATGGCATAAATCAATGAGACATGGAAAAGGACGCTGTGTATTCCCTAATCTAGTTTATTATGAAGGATCATGGAAGGAAGATAAAATTGATGGTTATGGTAGATTAATACATCCAGAACATGAATATTATGAAGGTTTATTTACAAATGGATTAAAGAATGGTAAAGGTAGAGTTACTCAAAATAATGGTGCCTATTTTGAAGGAGAATTTGTATATGATAAAAAACATGGATATGGTATCGAAGTCTGGCCTGACGGTTAATAATATGAAGGTCAGTATTTTAATGGATCTAAAGAAGGTAGAGGAATCTTTACTTGGGCTAATGGGGATACCTATGAAGGAGAGTTTAAAGACAATAAAATGGAAGGTATTGGAATCTTTAAATGGAAAGATAAGGAATATGAGGGTGAATGGAAAGATAGCAAGATGAATGGATAAGGAGAATTTAGATGGAATGATGGTAGAAAATATATTGGAAGTTATAAAAATGATAAAAAAGACGGTTATGGTGAGTTTAATTGGCCAGATGGTAAATATTATAAAGGTTAATGGAAAGATGGAAAATAGCATGGAATTGCTCTTTATAAAGGTAAAGACATGCCTAATGAAAGACAATGTTATTTTGAAGAAGGTAAACGAACTAAATGGATAGAATGAATTTAATTGATTATTTACTTCTATATTAATTAACTGATAATAATAAGTATTCAATATTATTCTAATTAGTTATTATTTAATATAATAATATATATATTAACCTTAATTATATATAAAGAATGACCTTTAAATAACCGAAATATTAATATATTTATATTAAATTGCAAATCCTTGAAGAAAAAAAGCATTAAGTAGACTATGATAAATAATGAGTGATTATTGAATAAATATTTAATAAGGTATATAAATACTATATTTACAATAATTTCATTTTTTTAAGTATGTACAAATATCTTAAACAATAGTATTTTATTGTAGTTATATTCTTAAATATTTTCCTCATATATATTTATTATATTAAGAATATTTAAATAATATTTCTTAATAGGTACTAAATATTTATAAAGCTGATAATTATGATAAATAATAATCAATACATATTTCTTAAATATGTAAGTCCAAAATAATTTAAAGGTTTATTTCTTTAAGATTAATTAATATTATATAGTTTTTTATAATGGAAAGTTTTATAGACTTGACTTAACTTGAGCCAATACCATATAAAAATACTATTGCTGTATTGAATGAATACATGCTTTAGAATATTGACTTTTTAAACAAGTATAATATACTACCATAATTACAGATTCGGACATTTCAATGAAAACAAATTATTTGAAATGGAAGTAGTTCTGGATGAGATTGAGTCGAAAGTGCTATTATTAGAAAAGAAACTAGAATCAATTCCACCAGAATTCTTTAATGGTTTAGTTGTACCTCCTTTATAATAATAATAACAAGTAGCATAACCTCAGGCTGTAGAACCTTAAAGTNAATGGAAGGTATTGGAATCTTTAAATGGAAAGATAAGGAATATGAGGGTGAATGGAAAGATAGCAAGATGAATGGATAAGGAGAATTTAGATGGAATGATGGTAGAAAATATATTGGAAGTTATAAAAATGATAAAAAAGACGGTTATGGTGAGTTTAATTGGCCAGATGGTAAATATTATAAAGGTTAATGGAAAGATGGAAAATAGCATGGAATTGCTCTTTATAAAGGTAAAGACATGCCTAATGAAAGACAATGTTATTTTGAAGAAGGTAAACGAACTAAATGGATAGAATGAATTTAATTGATTATTTACTTCTATATTAATTAACTGATAATAATAAGTATTCAATATTATTCTAATTAGTTATTATTTAATATAATAATATATATATTAACCTTAATTATATATAAAGAATGACCTTTAAATAACCGAAATATTAATATATTTATATTAAATTGCAAATCCTTGAAGAAAAAAAGCATTAAGTAGACTATGATAAATAATGAGTGATTATTGAATAAATATTTAATAAGGTATATAAATACTATATTTACAATAATTTCATTTTTTTAAGTATGTACAAATATCTTAAACAATAGTATTTTATTGTAGTTATATTCTTAAATATTTTCCTCATATATATTTATTATATTAAGAATATTTAAATAATATTTCTTAATAGGTACTAAATATTTATAAAGCTGATAATTATGATAAATAATAATCAATACATATTTCTTAAATATGTAAGTCCAAAATAATTTAAAGGTTTATTTCTTTAAGATTAATTAATATTATATAGTTTTTTATAATGGAAAGTTTTATAGACTTGACTTAACTTGAGCCAATACCATATAAAAATACTATTGCTGTATTGAATGAATACATGCTTTAGAATATTGACTTTTTAAACAAGTATAATATACTACCATAATTACAGATTCGGACATTTCAATGAAAACAAATTATTTGAAATGGAAGTAGTTCTGGATGAGATTGAGTCGAAAGTGCTATTATTAGAAAAGAAACTAGAATCAATTCCACCAGAATTCTTTAATGGTTTAGTTGTACCTCCTTTATAATAATAATAACAAGTAGCATAACCTCAGGCTGTAGAACCTTAAAGTATTTTGATGTGTTAATAATAGATAATGAAAATAATGCTATCCCTCCTCCACCACCTCCTCCCCCTCCTCCTTAAAATTATTAGTAGGCTGTACCTGATTAAGAAGCTTCTTATTAAATTGCTGCTCCTCCTTAATTCGAATAATAAATACAATAACCAGAGTAAGTCTAAGAGGAATAACAATAATAAGAAGAAGTAGAAGATGGTATGAATTAATTATAATAACAATATAGAGAGATTGGATAAATACAAAAAACTATTAAGTTATGGAGTAAATGCTTAATAATTGAAAATGAAAATGTAGATGGAAGGCTTAGACCCAAATTTATTAGACAAGTATTTGAATTGATATTGAATCAAATTTAATATATATATATATATAATAAATAAATTTTAGATGCAATATATAAATTATTTAAAGGAATTAATTGGATACTATTTCTAACAGAAGTAAGAAGTAGTTTTCATAGAGGAAAAAGTTGAAAGGATACAATTTGATAGAAATGTTGAAATCATTCAATACAGATTTTAAAAAAGGATTAATAAGGAAACTCAAACAATTGACAATAAAAAGATTAGAAAAAGGAAATGGGAAAAAACCAAGAAAATGATATAGAAAAATAGACCTTGTAGATGGTCAGAACCATCAACTATAGATTTTTGATATGATTAACATATATTAATGTAGATAATATAAAACAGGCATTTAGTTTGGTTGAAAATATATATTAAATAATTTTATTAATTACAATGAAAATTACGAACAAACTACTTAAGCCATTTTTTCTTATCGTTGTCTTGCTTCTTTTGTATATATATATGAAACCAAGACAAAAAAAATTTGATCTAGATGAAGATCTGTAATTTTTCTTTTAATTTTAGACAACCTACTCTCTCTTAAGGAAAAGGAATCACTCGAGAACATGCCATCCATTTTTATGAAGTCTTCCTCAATATATTATTGAATAAACATAATAAATTTGCTGAACATGCTGAAAATGTTTATTTGATCAATTATTTAATAAGAAACGATGTAAAATGGAGGGTCACTGAAACCATGCTGTTTTAACTATTTGATGTTACAGGTAACTAATAAAAATTATGAAGGTAATAACTACATAAGTAAGAGTGAATATGAATCATTTGCTGATATGATTGATGATGTAGGTGATAGATAGAAATTAGATTCTTTAAGAATGTTAATTGATAGAAATATTGATACAAAAATTATGAGAACTGAATGGATTAACTTTTGTAATAAAGTTTTAAGACCTAAAATGATTTAAGACTTATAGGAATGGGAAAAGTTTCATGGGGCATTATCAAATCCTTATAATATCACTGCTCAATTTACAGCTATTAATAGGGATGAAAGAAATCATAGAGATTTGATTCATTTACAGTTGGATAGAGGATTATAAATGTTACATGATGGATTCAAGACATTTGTAAAACACTATGAAGAATAGATAAAACATACAAAGAATGATAAAGATTTATTTGTTAGAAAAATAGGATTTTGGATACTTGAAAGATTTGAGAGATGGGATGGATTATTTAATTGGATTTATTAATTATTAGATGATAATGGTGATGGATAATTAACACCAAAAGAATGTGCTGCATAATTGAATACATTTGCAGTGTCAATGGTACATGTAAGAGAGATTTTTGAATATATGGATGAAGATGGAGATGGTATTTTATTAAGAAAAGAATGGGCTGATTTTAGTGAAACATTTAGAAAACTATTATCAGGTTATTTTAATTAAAAATGAGTTGATAACATTGATTAAAATATAAATATTAAAATTCAATCATGTTCAGTCTCAAATATTAATTATTCAAAATCATTATTCATATCTTTAACATTGTCTCGCCATTAATTCAATTCAACTTCATTTCTATTTGATAATGCTGTAAATTTTTAATAAATGGAATAAATATTGCTAAGAGATTCAACTTAAGCTTCTTTTGCCTTTTGAATATCATTTGCAAATTAATCAGCCATTTTTTTAACTTTGAGATCAGCAGGATCAGAACCTTAAACTTTAAATTTATTATATTAATATACTTTATCTAATTGATTAATAGAATTAATCAAGAGTATGTAATAATGGATATGAATTTTATATGCATTCTTCTAATTGTTGACATTTATAATTAAGTTATTTTGTAAGTGTTTATTCCTATTTAATCATTAAAAAGATAGTTTCAATAGCAATTTCTTTATTTTTATTATTTTGTTATGCTTTTTAATGTTCACTCATTACTATTGCTGTTTACTTTTTGATATGTATATCAAGATTATCAGCTTCTTCTTATAAATTTTAAACCTCTTTTTAAAGATCAGTTATTTTTTATCTTTCCTTCATCATTGCTTCTTCTATTTAATTCAAATACATTTTGCCTTCCATTATAATTTAATTGGCTGCATCATTAGTTTATTTTTCCAATTCAGTTGGTTCTTTTAATTGTTCCCATTCAGCATTTGAATTTATAGATCCTTAAGATAAAAAATACATATCCATAGAGCAATAAGTCTGTTCTATTCCTCCCATAATTAAAATGATATCTTCTATTTAACAACTACAATGTGAATATCTTGGAGAAGGAATAGGTCCAGCAGTAAATGGAGAACTCCAATGATAATCAGTTAAATTTAATAAATAAGTTTCATTTAGAACTTTATTAGCTACATTATCAATTCCACCAAATATTATAACATTATCCTTAACCAAACTTGTTGAAAAGAATGCTCTTGTACCTGGTGCCTTACCTAAATGTAATATTCTTTTCCATTAATAATTATCCAAAGAAAGCTTATATAATTAAGTAGTTTCATCTGAGCATTTACCACCAAAAACAAACATATTATTTTAATATACTACAGCACCATGTCCTTATCTTGGAGTAGGATGTTCTCCTTTACAATTTTTCTTAGTTGCTACAGCTCCAGGGATTTCTTATTGATTTGTAAATTGAATGGCTGAATAATTAAATATCCAAACATCATTATACATTAAATCTTCAGGTAAACATGCTCCTCCAAAAATGATCTTTTCCATTCCAGGTAAATCACACATAGTATGATTATGTCTATTTGGAGGACTTTCTAATAGAAATAGTCTCTTCCATACAAAATTCTAAAAGCTTAAGCAATAAAAATCAGTTAAAGATCTACCTTTATCTGCTTATCCACCATAATAGTAGATGACATTCTAATTTTCTAAAAATAATAAATATTTATTTATTACCATCATAAAAACCACTATGATAACATCTTGGTGAAGGTTGTCTACCTTGAGTTTACTATACTTTCCATTCATCTTTTTGAATATCAAAAATCATTATTTCATTTAATCTTCCATTACAAATTCCCCCAAATAAAACTACACTTTGATATTTAGGAATGTAAGTGAGTGTAGCTCCCTCTCTTGATGTTGGAAAGGCCAAGCCTTTTGTAGGACGTTACTTTAACCATTTGAATTATTAATTCATAAAAAATAAGTATAAATGAAATTTATATAATAATAGTTCAAAATGTGTGATATAGTTTGGAATATCAATTGTAAGACAAAGTTAATTATTTAATAGTATTGATCTAATAATTATAAATAAAAAAGATGTAGAGATTATTAACATTAACCTATCCTTGTAGTAAATAATTAAAAATTTATAAATCAAATTTCTTTGTCTTAATTATATTAATAATATTGTTTTTAATCATGAAATAATATTGAATATATATCTATTTAAAAACAATATCTTTCATCAAATTAATTATTTATATCATAATCAAATGATCTACCAAATAATTATCATTAAATACATTTAATATACTATCTTTTATTATTACTAATCATATATAATCTATATGAATATTTAATTTAGTATGACTTAAATAACATATCATATTGTCAATCATACTTATATAATTAGTTATAATTCTGAACTCAAAAATAGTTAGCATTTGATCCTTTCAGAATGGTAAATAAAACGGGAATTAATTGATTTAAATAATAATATTATTATTATTTACCAAATCTTTATGAATATTATTAATCAGTTGTTAGCAGGAACAAATCGTATACATCTTAAATATTCACTTAAGTTTTTCGCCTAAATTTCTAGATGTGCAACAATAAGAACTTGAATAATACTTTAAATGATAAGTAAGACTAACTCAATTTACTATAAAATACCCTCTTCTCTAATATGGTGATAAAATTCATTTAATTATTAGTTGATTGCTTCATCAATTTAAAATTTAGAAAAACATTCCAATCAATAACAGGTACCAGTTGTTGCCAAGTCAAAAAAGATGTAAATAATCAAAGTTTATGCTTTTAGTAGTAAACGTGATAATAATTGTGGCCATCCTGAGAGGGAACATTATGCTAAAGGTATGTGTAGTAATTGCTACCATAAATATGGAAGGACGAAAAAGCCTTGGATCTGTGGCCATTAGAAATTATATGCATGTAAATATCATATAATTCATTTTAGAAGGATTATGTTAAAACTGTTACATCAATTAATATAATCAAAAAAAAAGAGAAGCTTGGGTAGATAATGACAAAGCAAAGTCAGAGGAATAAAAATAATAAATATGATAAATTTTATTTAAGTATTAGATATATAGAAAATTCTTATTTAATTGTTAATTAAGAAGTTATTCTTCTAATATCATAAATTTTATGATCAATTATTTTCATAAACCTTTTGATTTAGAATATTTATTTATTTTAACATAATGACAGACTGTATTCTATTATTTATATTGGTTTTCATAATTTAAAAATTACTTTAATAAATATAAAAAAATTAATATTATGATTCCATTTATCAAAATAAGCTTTTTATTGTCTATAGTAATTGAGAGAGGAAATATTATAATAAGAGTTTTAGAAAATTTTAATAAAATAATTGTAAAATGATTATGGAATCATTTTCTTAAAATAAAGTATTAAATAATAAATTTTTGTTAATAACTGTAATGATAATGACATAATCAAAAAAAGGAAGAGAATTATCTAACTAATTTATTTATATATTAAATCTGATTTACATATTGATGATCAATATTGAATTCAAAATCTATATCAGCAATTATTATTCTAAAGAAAATGAAATAAATCTATATGGTTTTCATTTTTTTAATATTATTTACATATATATAATAATATAAATAATAAAAAAATGCAAAAGGAATCATTTAAAAAACAATATTCGAAAGAGTAAAGACTTAAAGAGAGTGAGAATATTCTAAAGCATTATTAGGATAGAGTTCCTATCATTATTGAAAAAGATAAAAATTCACGTCTTCCAGATTTAGATGTTTAGAAGTTCTAATTTTCACTAATTTAGATATCTCTTCCTTTCAAATTTTCGAGTATTTCAATTAAATACTTTAATACGAAGCAAATTAAACCTAAACAAAGCTGAAGCAGTTTATTTATTTGTGAATAATAAAGTTGCTTTAAGAGGAGGTACAAATGAATGTTATTAGATATGAGCATAAAGGAGGTTTATGACAAGTATTAAGATGATGACAAATTCCTTTATATATAATATTGTGAATACAATACATTTGGGTTTTGAATTGAGATTTTACATTTATGGAATATATATCGATTTATAATTTCTAAATTAGTTTTTCTATAATTCAGTATGGATTTAGAAAATAATTAGTATGGTTTATTCAGAAATACTTGAATTAAAACATATTCAATATATTTATACTAAGTTAATCATATGTTTATTAAGAAATAGAGATGAAGAAGAATGATATTTTACAGTTTATATTAAATTGATTAATTAATGGACCCAAAACAGAGAAAAAAGTCTTAGGAAGAGATTGTTTAAATACCTTAAAGAAAAGCTTAACGAGTAGCTGGAATACAATAATCTTCAGGGGCACAACATATTTATGAGACATATGTCTAATGTCAAAAATAATAACAGAGATCAGATATTGTTTTTATTGTTATGTGTTTGAAACTTCATTTTGTATTCAGTTTTTTGAATGATGCTTAATTGTATTAGATAATCTTAAACAAAGAAATCATTTAGCTAGTTAGATGTTTTATTGTAAATTATTGAAAGGGCAATCTATCATCAAATAAGGAGATGGTGCAAATGCATTCTTTATATTAGGTAATATTTTGATGTGATATGTAGAAAAGGGGAAAATATAAGTATTAATAAATGGATTGGCCAAAAAACAATTGATATCAGGTAATGGATTAGGTGAACTAGCCTTATTATATGATGCACCAAGGTAATTAATTAATTTAGTTTTTAGGAGTGCCACATGTACTGCATTAGAAGATTGCTATCTATGGGGAATAGATAGAGCAACATTTAGAAGGACAGTTGAATAAATTATGAAAAGTGAATATGAGAGAAATAGAAAATATTTGGAAAATGCAACATTTTTTAGTAATTTTAAGAATTAATTAGAAGATCATTTAACAAAAGAGTAAAAAGATGCTATTGGTGGAGTGTTGATTTCTTAGAAATTTTAGATTAATTAAATAATAGTTAATAAGGGTGATTAAGCAGATTCACTTTTTATAATAGCTGAGGTAAGGATTTATATACAAATAAGGGCAAAGTCGGTGTGTATACAGACGATGGGCTATTAATTAGAATGTTATCAAAAGGGGAATATTTTGGAGAAAATGCTTTATTATAAGATAATTGTGTTAGAGGATTAACAGTAAAGGCAATAGAAGAATCAAGACTTTTGGCTTTGGGGAGAGAAACTTTAACTAAAATATTGGGTGATGGAGTTTAAATGATAATATATAAGAATTAATGCAAATGGATACTACAATAGTCAAAAATAAATTTAATTATTTAAATAGATAAATTTTTAGATTTATTAACAATAAGAAAATTGAAAAAAGGAGACATTATTATTAACAAAGGTTAATAACATGGAGAATTGATAATATTGATTGATGGAAAAGTCAGTGATGTAATGATATGAATAGATCAATAGTCTAATTAAAATATGATATGTGAGAAGGGCAAAATCTTATTAGATAAAACAGTGGAGTCAAATGGAAACCATGATTAAGATTACTTTATGTTAGAAGATGGTATAATAGCAGCCATTGATTATAATATAGTAAAAAAGTAGTTTGGTGAATAAGTAAATATATTATATTTATATATATAAGTAATAAATATTAGAAGTATATACATAAGAAACTAATAACAAAGTTAATAAAGTGAAAGATTATTAATTGGAGGATCTGAATTATTTAAAAACTTTAGGATGTGGATAATTTGGAATGGTTTATTTATGTTAATTTAAAAATGAATCATCTTTATTTGCATTAAAAATAATGACAAGAGCTAATATAAAGTAATTTGGAATAGCAAAACATGTTGCGAATGAAAGAAGAGTTTAATCTATTTTGGATCATCCTTTTATTATGCATTTTTTTAGATCTTTTAAAGATGAAAATAATATTTATTTATTAAATGAATATATTCCTGGAATTGAATTATTTGATGCTATTAGAGAGATTGGATTATTAAATAAAAATGATTCATAGTTTTATATATCTTAAATGATATTGTAAACAGAATATTTACATACAGTTCATTAAGTAATGTACAGAGATTATAAACCAGAAAATCTTATTGTTGATGATACAGGTTATCTTAAATTAATTGATTTTGGAACAGCCAAATTAAATTAACCAGGATAGAAAACATTCACTATTATTGGTACTCCACATTATATGGCACCAGAAGTTATAAGTGGAAAAGGATATAATTAAATGGTTGATTTATGGAGTGTTGGTGTTATGTTATATGAATTTGTATGTGGTGGATTACCTTTTGGAGAAGATGCAGAAGATCCTTTTGAGATTTACAAAGAAATTACTAAAAAACCTTTGTCTTATCCTTCCTATATGTCTGATAAATCTGCAAAAGTTTTCATTGAATAATTACTTAATCGTATACCTGAATTACGTTTAGGAGGATCATATTAAACTTTAAAATAACATATTTGGTTTAAGGATTTCTAATGGGATGTTTTGATTACCAAGAAACTCAAACCAGTATATAAACCAGCTTAGAATAAAATAATTACAAATGGATAGGCTTAAACAATGAAAAGGTTACCATTATTTGAATAGATGCTTAAAGATGCATAATACTTCAAAAAATCATAACCTAATCCCAAAGATAGTGAATGGGATTATGAATTTTGAATAGCTCATATTATCAATTTGTTTTCAAGATGAACTCCAGATGGTGATATCTTATTTGGTCTCACTCCATAAACATCATCATCATCTACATATTTCCTTCTTTAAATTCTTTATGATTGTCTGTTATCATGATAGGTCATACATTTAATAGGTTTTTGTCTTTATTTAATAAATTAAATATCATTTTCAGCCTAAGATACTTTAATATTTTATTTTTTAGCAAATTCCAAAATTAAATCAAATTCTCCCTTCTTTTAACCATATATTTCTTTATAAATTTCATTTGATTATTTAATATTTTAGATATATTTATTAAATGATTATGATCTATCTAAAAATAATTTTTCATTTAAATGTTAATGTTCTGAATAAACTCTTCTTTTATTGTTGTTTATTTTATCTATTTTTAAATTATATTTTATAATACTTTTTGTCTTATCAATTTCTATTATTGCTTCTTTATCTAAAGGATATTCTTTGAATTCAGGACATTGAGGTCGTTCTGCTCTCATTCTTCTCATTGCTATTACAGAATGCCATTTAGCTGATGCTAATGCTGATGCTGATAAACCACTATATAAAATATTAGAAACTGCATGTTTATGATTATGTATTTCTTATATTCCTTCAAAGATAAATTGATCTTGATATTATTTTAGAAAATGCTCTTTCATTCTTGATATATTATTTATGATTTCTGGTTTTTTTGGATTTAAAAAACAATCATCCTAATATATTTCATTATTCTCTTAGTCTAAAACTTTATTAAATTATTCAGATAATGAAAAATTCATTATTTTACGAATATGTTTTGATAAATCTTCTTATAGTTCTATTGACTCCTTTATTTTGACTCTTCTAAGATTTTTATGTGGAACTTTCTTATATCTATTATTGTTCTCACAAGTACTAGCAGATTAATCTCTTTAAAGTTCAGATTTCATTAACGATTTATAAATTGAATTTAATATTTCAATTATTTATTTATCAATTATTTTTGTAATTTTATTTATTAAATCTAATCAATTTTAATATAATCAAACTAATAAATAAATTATTATGTATTAGATTGATTAAATAATAATAATTTAAGTTCAAGTTTATTTATTTTAGAAATCAATACGAAATGTTACATCCTTAGGAGATACTTGCATCACATTCTTTTAACTGTTATAACTATAATCAAGAAAGGTATCACAGAATAGCTTAGGGGATTAAACAACTTAATTATTATTTTGATTTGGAAGATTCTTTATTTTATCTTTCTATAAAATTTATAATATAAATTATTACATCTATTTGAAATTTAATAAAAGAAGTTAATTCTGATACAATCATTTATTATTGTCTTGGATATTTGAAATTCTCAATAATATAACAATCTTATGATTTACTCTATGTAAAATCTAATAATTTTTATTTGAAAACATTAAAACTTTCTTAAAAGAATGCTAATTTATTCTTCTTTCTATTACTATAAAAGAGATAATCATAATGGATTGTAAATTTAGAAATCATTTGAGTATTAATCATATTTTATATATTTCTTAGTGGTCTAAAAAAGATTGGAATAATAATTATTGAGAGTAACAATAAAATGACAGCCACAATAACAAAATAATATAAAAATTAGGTTATTTCAGACATTATTTAATCTTGTAATTCTTTGGCTTTTGTTACATTTGTAGTAATATGAGCTAAACTCTAAAATCTATTATGTTAATAATGATACTTTACACAAGCAAATAAAATTAACTTGAAATGTTTATCACAATAATAATCAGATCTTACTTAAAAAATGTATTATATCTACAAAATTGTTTAATACCATTGTCATTACATTCAATAATACCTTAACCTTATTAATTTGCCTCTTTTACAATTTATTTCCAATCATTTTCATCAAATCCAGTTGTATCACTATCATAAATATATTTCTTATCTTTTGATAAATCTATATTTTATTCAATTATTAAATTTGATAATAACATTCTTCCTTCTAAATCAACTAAAATTATATTCAAATCATCATATAATAAAAGCTCTTTATAATGTTCTAATGTTTAATCTATTCCAAATATCCCATTAAAATTTTATTCTTTGTCTGTTAATCCTTTTGTTATAGTAAATTCATATTTTTATGTTTCAAAATTTTGATAAATACTCGAAATTGTAATTACATCATTTTATTATGTCTATTCTACTTTTTAAATCTATTCTTAATACCATGGTCTTGCTGATGGTAAATAAATAGTTGGAATCATTTTAGGTGGAAGAATTGCAAAATATTCTTCATCTGATATAAAAGTAAAAAACATTGTTTTTTGAAAATCTGATAAAGAAATAGGTAAAAATAATGAATTTAATAAAGCCTGATAACCTATTATATGATTTATTAATGTTTTATCTGATGTTATTGTATTACTCTTTGTTAATTTGTAACAAAATTAAGGCATTTTTTAATAAATATTGAAACTTTCTTCATCCTTTGGACATTCTAATAACAGATGAATTGAAGTGGTTTGGTCTATTAATGTCAATTAATTCAATTTATTGAAGCATTCGAGAAATTTGAATCCATATTCTAAAGGATGATGAGCTTAATATTTTATGAATTGAGATTAAATGTTTATCTATTTCAGATTAGTTTTTATTTCTATTTCTTTAGTTAATTTTTCTATTATATCATCCATCATAAATTTGTTAATCATTTGGGAAGACATGACAATTAAAAATACTAAAACAAAAATGAAAGATTGCAATATAAAGGTTTGAGTTTGCATTTTCATGTTTCTGATGCATTTAAAATGATGGATACAACTATTAATTCTTGTTAGTTTATGCATTAATTTGTTTAATTATCATTTTCTAAGAAAACTTAATTAATTTAATTATGATGTTAATTATTTAAGTATCATATCTGATTATATAAACATATTTCAAACACGATATTTTATATTGTTACCTACTCATTTTAGGTTTATATAGAAATTGAGATATATTTATTTTAAAAAAAAGATCAAAATATTTGTTATTTTTCATTAATTAATAATAACTTTTTACAATCTTATTTTTATATTTTATAATAATACTCTTAATATAAATAATTGGATTAATATAATTATATCTTGATCCTTTATATTTATTTTCAAATTCTTAGAACTTATCCAAGTTTGATATTTACATTCAAAATTTATTTAAAATAAAAAACATAAATATCAAAGGAACTATTAATTGTATAAATTAATTATTAATTTAATTACCTGATTTATATATCATTTGATATATATAAATATTTTTTATAAAATATTAAATCTCTTTGCTTATTATAAGATGTAATCAAAGTTCTTATATTATAATCACTTATTTAGAATCAAAAAACTATATTAAATTCTTATTTTGGCAATTCTACAAAATTTAGCCATTTCTAAAATATTGAATATGAACTTATTAAGATTTTTCATTATAATTAGATATTAAAAATGCCTCTATCTTTGTTAATGAAACTAATTTAGTTTATGCTTATAAAAAGATAATTATTATAATTTTTGTTTGTTTTCAAATATCTTTTTATTAATAATTATTATATTAGTTATTTTATATAATTAAATTTTTATAAACAATATTGTTAGTATTTATTGATTAGGCTATTATTATATAAAGGGATGAATTAATATTTATATATATAATTATTGTTATGTAAATAAGTAACTTTAATGGAATAAGTGTTATCAAAAGTAAATAGTAGCTTAGTTAACTTAACGTATTATTATTATATAAATACTCAAAAATGATAGATAGATTTCTTATATAAAAGAATAAATATCAGAAATAGCCAACAATATTGATGATTTTATATATATAACTTAAGAATAGTTATATAATTATTAAATAATATGGATAATAGTTGAACTAAACCACTTTAGTAAAGATCTGTTGTATTTATTTATGAATCATTTACGAAATGACATTAATCAATATTTTCTAATATAATATAATTAAGATTCATCAATTTAAAGTATAAAATTTAAAATGGTACCGTTATTTTATGGTTTATTAATAATATGTAGAATTCAAATTCAATAAAATATATTGGATAATTGAAGTAACAAATGATAAGAGAATATCTATAATAGGTTAAGTACAATAATAAAGTGAGAAATACTTATGAAATTTAAAGAGAATAAATTTGTTGAAGATTAGGTATTTAGACAAAAGAATATTTGAAGATTTATAAGATAAATAACCCAATAAACAAATACATCTTTGTGATCTGATGTAGGAATGTGAAAAAATGATAATGGTTAGTTTAAAATAAAATCATGCTAGATTTATATATTTATAAGAATTAGATGAATAAGTTAATATATATAAATTGAATATATCAGAGATTAATTTGATTCAAATAATAATTAATGTTATCAAAAATAATCTTACTATTCTTAGTGATATTTATTAGGTGTGATACTGTATTAGATATAGGATGTAAATGTAGTGAAATACAGAATGAAACAGATTGTAAAAGAATACAATGTAAATATGAGAATGGCCAATGTAAGGATAGAGAACAGGAGATGTATTGTAAATTAGCAAGCACAATAGAAAAATGTCCTGTTTTAGGATGTGCTCTATATGAAAATATATGTCAAGCATTTGCTGGTTGTACTGCATATTTGGGTAAAACATTTGATGCTTGTAATAATATATCTGATTTGTGTACATCAGATGGGGAAAGATGTGTTCCTTTATCTACTTGTGATACATACTTAACTAAAATATCATGTTACATTGATAATGCTAATTAATATTGTTATTTTGATGAAAGTGATGCAGCCAAACCTCAATGTAAAACTGTTACTACTTGTAAAAATTTACCTACGACTTTAAAAACAAATCAAGAATGTCGTTCAAATCTCTCAACTTGTACTGTTAATGAAACCAATTAAGGATGTGTTGATTCAGGAAAGAATTGTAGTGATTAAAAAACGAAATCATAATGTGTAACTAATTTAGATCAAAGTATGGAATGTTAATGGAATGAAACTACAAGTACTTGTTATGATTATATATGTACAAATGGAAATGGTAAAACAGTTGATGATTGTTAGAAATATAAAAATACTTGTGTATTAGCAGAAAAATAAGAAGGTATATTAAGTACATGTAAAGATATTGATGAATGTATCAATTATAAGTTTTAAGACACATGTAAAATAGGAATATAAGGTAATTGTCTTTGGTTAGTCACTTAAATTGATGGTAAAGATGTTGGAAAATGTGTTGATTACAATTGTTCTTAAGCATCTGATGATTATACTAATGATCAATTATGTTATAAATTCTTAGCTAGTTGTACAATTGATGATGATAATCTTGGATGTAAAATAAGAGAAGCAGAATGTTCATCTTATCTATAAATTACTTAATGTGTATCAACTATTAATGAATAATAATGTTATTGGAATAAATCTAAATAATTATGTGTTAATTATGATTGTGATAATGCATAAGTTGATACTTATACAGCTGAAAATTGTAATAAATTTCTAAGTATTTGTACTGCTAATATTGGATAAACATAATGTATTAAAAAATAATGCACAGAAGCATTAACATCATAATTATGTACTAAATTAGGATCATGTATATGGTAAGATAATAAATGTGTCTCATATACTTGTGCTAATGCTCCAACCTCATTGACAACTGATGATGCATGCAATAAATATTTAGATAAATGTTATACAACTGGAGCAGGTTGTTCAACTAGTGGTACATGTACTGATATGAAAACAGAAGTTGCTTGTACTATAGATTAATTGAAATAAAAATGCATTTGGTTAAGTTCTGCATGTAAAGTTAAGACTTGTTCTGATCTTGTATATATTAGTCATTCTGAATGTAATAATGAATTAGATACATGTACATCTGATGGAACAAAATGTATTACATAAGCAACCAAATGTAGTGATTACAAACTTTCATTAAGTTGTGTTATAGCATAAGATGGACCTTGTTTATGGATTGATAGTTAATGCTTCCTTTTTTTGGATTGTTCAAGTTTACCTGGTACAACTCATGAGTTTTGTAATTTAGCAAATAATAAATGTACAACTGATGGTACAAAATGTATTCCAATAACAAGTTGTGCAAAAACTCTTTAAACAGGATGTTATGTTGGTACAGATGGAGATTGTGTAAGAAATCTTGATAAAAATAATAATACAGTATGTGAAAAGTTTACAAAATGTACACAAATGAATTTTACTACTCATTTTTAATGTTTTCGTGAAAAAAAGACATGTACAGTAAATGCAGATAAAAAAACATGTATGGATTTATCAAATTCATGTTCTACATATACTATATAAGATAATTGTTAAATTACAACAGACAATAAATATTGTTAATGGGATACTACTACATTAAAATGTAGAGATTAAAAATGTACAGATATAATAAAAACTACTCATGGAGATTGTTAATTAGCAAATAATAAATGTACAACTGATACTAGTAAATGTATTGATATTTAAAAATGTGATGGTTATACAATAAGTGATTTATGTAAATATGGATCAGATGGTATCTGTATTTATGATACAGTAAATAGTAAATGTAGATTAAAAATATGTAGTGATATTACAGATGTTAAATAATGTACAACTTTAGCCAACTGTTTAGCAGATACTTCTAATTGTGTTTCTAAATCTACATGTGCATCATATAAAACTGAAAATAGTTGTGGATTTGATGGAACTGATGGTGTTTGTACATGGAGTAATAATGCTTGTTCTGTGATGACTAAATGTGAAGATGCTAATACATTTGAAAAAGGATGTAAGAAGAAATCAGATATTTGTAAATGGACACCTAAACCTAGTAATGGAGGTTCAAGTTCTTGTAAACCTTATACTTGTTAAAGTAAGAATTCTGGTAGTACTTGTCTTCCTTTGGTTGCATTTAGTGAAAATGAATATCAGGTTTGTGCTGAAATACAGTTGACATGTCAATCAGCTTCCATTTCAGATTTAACTGAAGATACTTGTTTTATCAATAGTGCTAAAAGTCATTATTGGGATAAGACTACCAATAAATGTTTAGCTTGTAATGGAACAACAGTAAATAATACTACAGTTATTGAAAATAACTATTCCTGGATAATAGGAACAATATATTTATTTATTGCTTTCCTTTAATATTGACAAATTATTAGACATAATATATATATATTTTTAATTTTAAAATAATTAACGATTTTGAAATGGGAGCATGTTCATCTAGTAAACCAATTACAAAATAATCAAATCAAGCTAGTAATCGATAAATTTAAGAGGATCCAATCATATCTGTTGTTAATTACATTTTAGAAGAACCAGCATAAGTTGAGATCGAAAATTCAAAATAAGAAAATTTAAATCAAGTCAATCAAGATTAAGATAATTAATATTAAGAAAATTAATTATCAGATATAGATCATTTAGAAATCAATGAAGAAGACAATCATAATTTTATTGATGAAGAAATACTATTAGATAATACTGATGATACAATTCAAAAACCTGCAGATACTGTCAATTTTATAAATACTGGATAAACTCTTATGTAACATAGAAATCAAAGTGATGTTAAAGTCTTGCAAAAGTAAAGAATATTTTAGACTGGTAAAGAAAATATGTTAATGTCTTGATTTACAAATTTTTTACTTTAATTTATGGATAATTTATATATTTATGTAATAATAAGTAATCTAAGATATTGAAACATAAGCCAATTAATTATTGGAAAGTGTGTATTAAAGGAAATCTGATATGATTACCTCTTACAGTAAACTCAAAAGACAAGAAGAAGTAATCATATATAATCCCTTATATAAATAAGGCATTAGATTTAGGATTTGCATCTGTAGGGTTTCCAGATGAAAGTATGGATTGTGAGGCTGTCTATGAAGTAATAGACTTTATTTACTTAGATTTTATAACCTGGATTTATCTTTGAAGTTATAGTAAATAAAAAAAATATAGTCAAAGGAAGGCTAGATGTAATTTTACAAAAATTCCTTGCTTTCAGTGATAAATGTATTACTTCCCAACATCAAGTGAGATCAGCTGATTTCTAATAATTTAAAAAATAAAAGCATTTACTCTCACAATTAACTTAAATTAATGTCATGAGAATGAAAGGAGTCATTTTTGAATAAGATGTGGTATTAATTTAAAACATATAAAATAAGATTGAAGATTTCTCCATTTTCACATATTACATTAATTTTGAGAAAATTTAAGTTGGTGATCATTTAATTGCGGTTCTTATTGATAAACACAAAATGACAATGTCTTTAAAAAATAAAAGTATTATGGGTGGTAAATAATGGAGTTTGAAAAGTCTTTAAAATCCATCTGATTTTGATAATTGGCTTTATTTTAGATTAGGATATGCTAAATAAATAGGAGTGAATTTTCAATATTAAAGTATGAATGAAGAAGAAAAAAAGAAAGCATAAGAATAAATAAATGCCAATCTAAAATTTAAAGAAGAAACTGGAATATTGAAAATGGATTATCAAATTGAATAAGATGGATTCTTTCCAAATAAATAGAATTATCCATTTATGATGTAATCCTTAGGCTTGTCTCAAAATACTTCATTCACTAATAGAAATAATCTAAAATCATTCATGAAGATTAATTTAGATCATAGAAGGCGTTTATATTAAATTATTTATTTTTTCTAGACTTTCAAGTCTATCTGTCTAGCCAGATGTCCAATAGATCTATGTTCGCAAGTAGAAGAGTCAAAGTAATAATTGAAAAATAATAAAATAATAATATTAATAACCATGAATTCCTCTTATCAATATAATTTATTGAGTTGTAATTAAATTAATATATTTTATTAATTCATAATGTTACCTAAGTTTTAAAATTCCTTTTCTCTAGATTAGAATCTATAAACACTTATTGAATCATTCAATCAATCTCAAAAAAACCCTGGGGCAATTTCCAGAAACAGAATATCAAATAATTATCCATGCATTCCAAGTGCTATAAGATAATCTCCTGGTAGCTAAACTTTAAGTAAACTTCATTCATAATACTAAAAGACCTATTTTTAGAAAAAGTTACATTTATCTTATTATCAAATTCAGCTATCAAGTAATTTTTATATTAACAATTTAATTAGTACTACCTTCTTAAATGATCAATAAGACATAATATTAAAATTGTTATTCAATAATAAAATTTTATAGTTAGTAATTATAGATAGACCTTTAAGAGAATAAAAAGAAGATGATTAAAGTTTTAATTTATACTTGTAATCAGTCTATCCATATTAATAATAACACAAATTAAAGGTTGATTTCAAATTAGAAGATTCTGATGAAATTGAAGTAAATGGTAATGATAATGTTGTAACTATACTTACTAAAGCACAAATAAAATAGTAAAAAAATGAATAAAATAAAAAATAGATCTAATGTGTCCATTAAGATATCACAAGTAAAATTAATAATTTATAAAATAGACAAAGCTGAAACTTAAATTGTTTAAATTTAATTCAAATTTTTAAGAGAATGGTATTTAAACTTAGGAAATAATATTTTTGCTGCTAAAAAAGCTCTCTAAGAATATTTTAAATCACTATCAATACCCAAAATCAAATTTACAGCATTTGATAATTAAGCCCCAAGTACAGAATAACCAATTATACCTCCCCAACAAGACTTAAATAAAAAACAATCTTTAAAAACTGAAGTGAAATAGGAACCAGAAAAAGAATAGGAAGGGGTTGAATAACCACCATAAATACCTGAAAAAGATCTTTAAAAATTATTTCCTTTAGTAAGTGAAGAGTTTGTATAGAGACAAAGAGAAACACTAGACAAAAGTATAATTTTAACTTAATTCTAGAGAATTGCACTTCTGAAGAAAAGATTAAGCGTTTATTTGAAGAGGTTCGCATAAAATAATTTAAATAACAAACTTACAGTGCTGATAAGAATTTTTTCAAATGTCCTTATCATAAATGTTAAAAAGGTTATAAACGTCCTAATTAATTAAAAAATCATTTGAAATAAAATCATTAGAAATTATCAGAAATAGGATTCACTATTGATGATAATGGAGAATTTAAATATAATGAGAGAATTTTAGATTATTGTTTATTATTGTGGAAGGTATATCCAAATTTTGTAAAATCAGTTATAAATGAAGTATACAAAAATTATAATTTTAGATGAGATCAAGAAAAGAGTAGCAGAGTGTATGAAAAATAAATTATATCATCTATATGATCTTCTCTCTTTTTTTCTATTTTTTTCAATATTTTTTTGATCTATTGGATATACTAGACATTTTAGTCAATTAAATAAATCTAAATGTTCTTAGAAATAGATCAAGAAATTCAATTTCAAAAAAGTGCTTCTATGACTGAAGAATATTGATAAAACTTGATTTATTTAAATAGAGATCTAATATTATAAGAATAATTCTATGAATTTTTACTTTGCTTATATAAAATAACTGTAATTGTAGAATTCTATTTAGATATTCTAAAATAGCTATATGAAATAGATTGATTGAAACTAGATGATAATTAATTAGTTTTGTTTAATACTTTTAGTTCTCTTATTTTAGTTGTCGTATAATTCATGATCATATGATTGACTATATAGAAATATTTTGATATTTGATATTTTATAGCCAATATCAAATATAATTAATCAATTATAGTAATATCCATTTGATGAAACTTAATACAATTCTGAAACTATTTGTAGTATAAAATAAATTAAAGATTAAAATGATCTTTTATATTTATATTTCTATTTCTTATATTCAATATCTCAATTTATAGATTAAATTAAAATAAATTATAAAAATAATTAATATATATATATATAAATTAAATATTTCAAAAATTAAGTGTTTTTTTGAATTTATTAAATTGATAAAAGTACAAAAATTTATTACATCATATATTAAATTCTTAAAATATCTTCAATATTTTTTATTTATTTGTAGGTTTTGTAGATACACAATTAAACCCATATTTTAGACATTTTTCTAAGTCTTTTTTTCCTCCATAACCAGTGATAGCTATAATTGGAATTCTCCTCTAAACTTGATATTAATCTTCGAATATTCTGATTTGTTTTGCACNAAATAAAATCATTAGAAATTATCAGAAATAGGATTCACTATTGATGATAATGGAGAATTTAAATATAATGAGAGAATTTTAGATTATTGTTTATTATTGTGGAAGGTATATCCAAATTTTGTAAAATCAGTTATAAATGAAGTATACAAAAATTATAATTTTAGATGAGATCAAGAAAAGAGTAGCAGAGTGTATGAAAAATAAATTATATCATCTATATGATCTTCTCTCTTTTTTTCTATTTTTTTCAATATTTTTTTGATCTATTGGATATACTAGACATTTTAGTCAATTAAATAAATCTAAATGTTCTTAGAAATAGATCAAGAAATTCAATTTCAAAAAAGTGCTTCTATGACTGAAGAATATTGATAAAACTTGATTTATTTAAATAGAGATCTAATATTATAAGAATAATTCTATGAATTTTTACTTTGCTTATATAAAATAACTGTAATTGTAGAATTCTATTTAGATATTCTAAAATAGCTATATGAAATAGATTGATTGAAACTAGATGATAATTAATTAGTTTTGTTTAATACTTTTAGTTCTCTTATTTTAGTTGTCGTATAATTCATGATCATATGATTGACTATATAGAAATATTTTGATATTTGATATTTTATAGCCAATATCAAATATAATTAATCAATTATAGTAATATCCATTTGATGAAACTTAATACAATTCTGAAACTATTTGTAGTATAAAATAAATTAAAGATTAAAATGATCTTTTATATTTATATTTCTATTTCTTATATTCAATATCTCAATTTATAGATTAAATTAAAATAAATTATAAAAATAATTAATATATATATATATAAATTAAATATTTCAAAAATTAAGTGTTTTTTTGAATTTATTAAATTGATAAAAGTACAAAAATTTATTACATCATATATTAAATTCTTAAAATATCTTCAATATTTTTTATTTATTTGTAGGTTTTGTAGATACACAATTAAACCCATATTTTAGACATTTTTCTAAGTCTTTTTTTCCTCCATAACCAGTGATAGCTATAATTGGAATTCTCCTCTAAACTTGATATTAATCTTCGAATATTCTGATTTGTTTTGCACAATCCCAACCATTCATAATCGGCATATTGATATCCATTAATATTGCCTTGAATCCAAGACAACAACAATTCTGTATTCTTTTTTATTAAATCTTCTCCAATGCTTAAAAACCATTAAAAGCCATTGTAATTTCATACTTTTTTTGATGTGAATTCAAATTACGAATAATGTTTGCTAAAATATCCAGATTGAAATGTTCGTCATCTACTATCAATATATCATTAGAATTACAAACTGTATTCGGATAGGTTGCCTAATAAAAAAACAAATAAACAAATTAATACAATTCTTTTTAATAAACTTCTTTTCGTTGGACTTAATCTTACTTATGTTTATTCCTTATTTTCTGATTCAGGAATATCCTCATCATTATGATACTTCTTTATAGAATCATAATTTAAAAAAAAGTAAAATTATGTTCCTCCTCCAATTATTGATTCTAAGAATAAACTATTTAAGCCTTAAGGACCCATAGCCTTAATTATATATTAACAAACACTTAAACCTAATCCAATTCCAACTGAATCCTTTGAAATTTTTGGATCATCATCTACAGAGAGAAACTAAATAATAAATTAATATACTTTTTTATTTAATATTCCTTTTAATTCTTCTTTCATTCCTATTCCACTATCAATTATTCTAATCTAAACTAACTATTATTATTTAATTTCCTTAACTTCTTCTAATCCAGAAATAGAATCCAATTAAAAATCTTTACTTACTTAAATTGTTATTCCTCCTTAAGATGTAAACTTAATTCCATTTGTTAATAAATTGATCAATACTTATTAGAATCTATTTTTATCTCCAATAACTATTATTGTTTCTGATGGTAATTCTACATTTAGATTTAATTTCTTTTCATAACATTATACTTTAATTAAATCTATACAAAGATTGATAGCATTATTTAAATCAAATTTTTCAATTTTTAATTCAAATTAATCTTCTAGAATATCCCTATAATCAAAAAAATCTTATAATTTTAATTACATCAAAGTAATATATTTCAAAGATAATTCTAAATTTTTATTAAGTTATTGAATATTATCTATTCTCTCATAAGCTTCACTTATATAACCATTAACTGCATTTAGACTAGTTCTTAATTCATGAGATAATGATCTCATAATAGTTTTCTTTGCTTATTCTAATTTTTTTACTGTATATTATAAAAGCAAAGGACTTAATTCATTAATACAATAAATTTAATAATCTTATTCCTCATTTAATACATCATTAATTTATATCAAATTAACCATAAGTCTAACTTTATGATTAGTACTAGATTATTATCCATATCCATCATTAATAAATTTGTATTATTCACTATGTTCTACTAAATTATGATTTAATGTATCTGTATGATTTGGAGATAATTTCAGATTTTCACAATAAATGGAATTCTAAATTTCTTATACTTTAGTAAATTAACCTAAATTTCTAGAACTTTATTTGCTTAGATTCATATTATTTGATGATTTTTTCCTTCTTTTTGTTTTAGCTGATAAAATAAATGATTTTGGTTAATGACTTATTTATATTTACAAATGTATTGTTGTTATATAACTTTTTCTTGAAGAATTGAGCAAATAATCATTAGTATTTATATCACTAAAAATGTCTTTAGATTTCTTTTTTAATTAAGCTGAATTTGGACACATAAAACTTACATTTTATAATGTATTTTATGATGGTTATCTTTTAAAATCAACATTAATTATCTTATATTAATCATCTGTTATACCCTCATCATTTATTTATGGAATAAAATCAGAGATCTAAAATCCATCATTTTTTATTTCTTCTAAATTTAAATTCCTTATAAAATCTATTTATTATTATTCTTTGCTCTAATTATTTAGGGATTGAGCCAATTCATCTGTTACTTATAAAGTTTAAGCTAATTTCTCAAATAATTAATTAGAATATGTTATCTATTTAGTGTTTTAATCTAAAATACAAACTGCACTTGGCATCTACTCTATAATAGATAGTAGCTTTAGTTATTTTATATAATTTGCAATGTAATGAGATTCTAACTAATAATTGTGAATAAAGGCGGTTGAACAAATAATACATATTTCTAAAGGTTCAAACTTGTAAAAAAATATCACTGTGAAGATAAAATATAAATATAGTATAATCTTTATTATTATATTAGAGTGGCTATTAACAAGTATTAAATACAGGAAAATGTAGATCTTATTTATTTCTTCATTTTATACTGTTATCAAGATATAAACTGAAATCAAGCAATATTATACAAGAAAATAAATCTAAATTTTCTTACAATAAGTATAGATGCATGTAATTATGATCTCTAACACAATAAAAAGTATTAATTGAAAAATATTCATCATATTCTCTGTTTTAATAATTTCTACTATTAGGCTAATTAAAACATAAAAGGCACTAAGAGCAATAACTGTATGATAAAACATACTCCTTTTACAAATTAAATCATTCTACTTCCATTAAGAATATTTTGAAGATTTCAAAATTTTTTAATAATGAGGCCATAGTTTTAAGATTGAGTTTTTTTAAAGCTCCTTCATAAAAATTATGTGAAAATTTAATAAATTACTTTAATACAATAAGACCAACATTCTGAATAAAAAAAGAAAATCTGAATTAATTATAAAGAATATATGCATCTTTAACTTCCCATAAGTTAAGCTTAATTATAAGAAAATCTATAAAAATATTATATTTAATAATGACCTCATAAAAATCGATGAAGAACTTAATTTTATTCATTTCTTTAAAATTTATATGTAAATATTTAACTAATATATTCAAAAAATAGAGAATGCTAAAATCAGATTGGTAGATTGGTAGATTGTAATGTTATTCATATTATCTTATACATAAAATATGAAAATGAATGTTTATTTTCATTAATAATATTACTAATATATATTATAGATTAATTATTCATAATAGATATAAGTATGATATAGTAATAAATAATATCATGTCATATTGATTATAAAATAATCTTTAAAAAAATGTATTAATATACAAATTGGTGTTATTATAATTATCTATTTTCAATTAGATACATGGATTAAATAGATTTAACAATTCCATCAAATCAAAAAATGGTTCTAGATTATTGAAATGAAATAAAACAATGATAAGAAATAGAGTTTATAAACCCCGCAAAAACATATTTTAATTTTTTAACGATTAATCATAAAATTATGTTCTAAACAACCAGCAGTATAAATTCTTAGCAATCTCCCAATAGATTTAAGTTTAAGTCTAAAGTTAGGTATAGAAAATAAATGAGTTTAGTTTTTTTAATGACAATATGGTACCAGCCACCACAACTAAGATTACAATGCAATACAAAGAATTATTAAGAAATATGTTATCAACATTATAAGAGAAAGCATCATTTGCTAATTTAAGTGAGTTTGATTAATTGAAATCAAATCAAATCGCAGTTTCAATATAGAGTTGTTATAATCCAAAATTTAAGAGTACTGGTGTAGATGAAACTAAAGAAGCATTTTAAGATCTTTTAGATGAAATAAAACAAACAATAAATAGAAAGTAATTTATTTAAGAAATATTTCTAAGATTTCCATTTATTAAGTTGTTTCGTTAATAAATCAATCATCCTGATCATTATTTATAGATTTAATTATTCTAACCAGATGTTCATTCAGTTGTATTATATTCTCGTCAGTTTTCAAAAGAATAAATAACTCCTAAATTGATTGGAGATTTAGTATGGTTACATTTAAAGAAATTTAATTTAACAGTTAATATTGATTGTCCAATCAAACATATAGTTCCAGTTTGTGAAGAAGGAATTTAAAAAAGTATTATGGAAGGACTTTAAGTGACTGTCCGTTAGAAAGAAGTACTTACATTATAATCAGCATAAACTCCAACAAAGTAGATTGTAATAAGAACTTCAATTTGTTAATAAGCTGGAAGTGGTTAAAAAAGTGCATCTAAATTAGATATTTATAAAAGTACAGAAAATATACGTGATATGGAAAAATCAGTAAGAGTTTATTTTTCACCTTCAAAATCTCAGGCTTGGATGACTTAAACTAATGTATCATAAATTGATCTATCTGGTTAAAAATAGAAAGTTTAATCACCAGAAAAGAAATTCACTGTTAAATTATTTTCTTAAACAATTCCAATTAGTTGTTTTGAAGAGGCTAAATTTATTGATTTAATTTAATAAACAAATTCATATGAAATAGAAATAAATGGAAATTGTATATAAACAACTAAATAATAATTAAATGTAGATGAATTATTAGATGATAATACTGATACTATTTATGTATCTACAAGAGTAGAAAGAATAGATTTAATAAAATGTATTGTAAAAGCTCCTGAAGATGCAACTATTAATATTACTAAAAATATTACTGAAACATTAACATATGATATTAATGAATAAGCATTTATATTTTATGGAAGAGATAAATAAGAATATAATATTGATGTTTCAAAAAAGGATTGTTTTTCATAAAAGAGAACAATATTTTTATAAGGTAATACAGATGTGAAAATTGAATTTGATTTAGTAAGTTGTGTAGAAACTACTCTTTAATTTAGAGTTTATAATATACTATTAAAAAGTGGTTAACATAAAGATATTGAAAATTGTAGATTAGAAGTATTCTAATCAGATTAAGCTGATTAAGAACCTATTATTGGAATAACAAATGAATAAGGTTTATTTAATTGTCAAGGATTAATGTTTAAATAAGTTAGAGTACATGCATAACGAAAAGGATTCTTATAAGTTTCTTATGATTTTGATGTATTAGCCAATTCAACTGGTTAAATACTTAATATTCCTATGATACCAGATTATTATAGTCTTATTAATCAATATCATATTTTAATTTATGTTCCAAATAAAAATAACTTTTAACTTGATTATTTAATGATATGTCCAGGTATATTTAATGTTATAAATTTTAGATGGGGTAAAAATTGATTCTAAAAATAGATCACATAATATAATGAAATCTAAATTAGAAATTAATAGAATTAATTAATAAACTATGTTATGGAATTTCTCTGTTCATGTATAATCATTAGATCCTTTTTTATCTGATAATTCTTACTAATTTTTTATTAATAATCAAAAACCTAAAAGAACTATGTTATGTTAAGAACCTTTATCACCTTAATGTAAAGAAAATAATGGCAGTTCATCCACTAAAGCTTCATGTTTTAAGACTGTAAATTTAAATGAAATGTTCTTAAAAACAAGAGTTATGCAAACTGAAATTAAAACTTTTGTAAGATAAGAAAGTGATGTTATTGCATAAAAAATTAATAATTTCTGTGCTGAAGATTCTGTTAGAATATTTGTAACTTTTGGACATAAAGTTTTAGAAACCTTTATGATTTAAACTAATTTACTTATGTAAAATGAAAAATGTTTTGGAGTAATTGATTGTAATTATTTTATTACTTATTTTAGTGGATAAAAGATTATTTATAAGAGATAATGATACAACATAATAAAATATCAAAAGAAATCTATCCAAAATGCCAACTTTCAAAAAAGATATGAAAAATGCAAATGAGGATCGTACCATGACTACTATCTTATCCCATATTACCAATTAAAGATTTTAGGAATGACAATTATATATATATATATGATTTACTTATGATTTTAAATATATTTGAATCTTTATTTATCAATCACTTGAACGTGAATGAGAGCTTGATGAAGAACTCTTGCTCTTTCTCTTTCTCTTTTTTGATTTTTTCTTTTCACTACTCGAGGAAGAGCTTGAAGATCTATGCTTTCTTCGTTTTTTTTTCTTCTTTGAATGGCGCCTAATGTCACATGTTCTCATACCTGGAGTCAGAATAAGAGCGTCTATTCAAACGACAATTTCGAGCACTAAAATTATATTCATTTCACTTACAAATGCCCCTATTTCCCACATTAATAACAGGCCCCATCCTTTTTCTTTGCTCGTGCTAGCTCTACAATCAAATTTCTTCCATTGATCTCCTATTAATTCATCAATCTAACAGCATCTGCTGCCTCCTCAGGCTTGGTATAAGCCTGCACCCTAATGCCAACTCCCACGTCTTACGATGAAACAAAAGCGTCCTTTCCATGAAAACTCCTGAATCTCTCCATGTCTAGCGAAAATACTCTTTATATCCATTTCTGATTCTTTTGCTGAATATCCTGTCACATAGATCCGATTTGCCTCTTCTTTCTTATGCTAATCCGAATCTGATGACATATATTAATTATATTAATGATAACTATTATCTAAATCTGAGTCAAATACTTATATATATATCAAATAGAAGCATTTTTACATATGAATTAAAAAATAATATTTAAATCAAATTAATTTTACTTGAAAAATGAAAATTATAGATCATAACTTGATAGAAACTCTCTTTTATCAATTATTAATATTTATATCAATCTTATTCATAAAATAATATAGAGAATATAAATATCTTAAGTATCTTAATTATTTTTATTGATATTTTTCATTATATTAAAATATATTAATAATATAAAAAAGAATATTGAAATCCTAATATAATTATAATTGAAACCATAAACATATGATAGTAGAATAAAAATAATAATTTTATATTAAATTTAGTCAAATATATAATATTTTCAGACTGAAAAATTCAAATCTTATGCTATAAAATTAATAACATAAGCATTTTCCATTAATTTCTCATATGGAAACAGCGATAATATTTTTTTATTGTCTTAATATTGCTAATAGGCCTTTTCAATTGATAATTTTGCAATTAATATTGTCATGCTTGCCAAAAAATTTATTAAGATAAAAGTTAAAGTATTTAAATAAATTGTTTATGAAATGAAATTTTTAATTTCATTTCTTAAAATTTCTATTATAATTTAAAAACTTAATTGTGAATATAGTCTCTTGATTTATGTATCAACATTCAATAAAATGGAAATTTTAGATATTTAATTTTAGTATTTGGATTAGATATCCTCTACAATGTCATTGTAGTTGTAAAATAACTCTTATACAGCATAAATTAATCCTTTTGATAATGAGGGTATAGATTAACATTGCTCATAAGTAAATAAATCTTAATAATCAATTTCCTGTAAAATTCTAAAATATATAAGGAATTTTTACATTTCTTCTTGATAAACAGTACAAACATTATCTAATAAAATTCTATCGATTAGGATATTTTCTTATTCTTATAATTGTGAGATCTATGAAATTCTTGACTTAAATTCACTCAAGACTTTATTCTAATATTAAATCATTTCTTCATTAATAGTTTTATTGTAATATAAGGCTTATTGTGAATAAGCAAAAATCAAATCATTTGCTATGTTTTCATAATATATTCTTTTCCAATTATTATCTTCTATATTATTAATTACTTCTTTATACAGCATATAAGTTCCAAAATAGTAGAATGTATAAAATACAGAGAATATTAACATTGTAAAAAAAAAGATAAATAAATTTAAACTAATTTCTAAAAATAATAATTATAGATTAATTACATGGAGTTTAAATTTATTTACCAATTCTAACTTGACTTTCTAAATTACCTTAAGTTGAATTTTTCTGAAATTGACTAATCATTGATGCTTCAAAAGATTCTTCATTAGTTTCATTAGTTTTAAATTTTGAATGATTTATTTAATTATACAATGAATGAAATTAAATAAATTGATCTTTAATAAAATCTCTAGAAAATGTACAAAATAATTTATAAAATTTTATTTTGATTTTTAGAATCGAAACATAAAAATATGCATAGCTAAATAAAAGTAAAAACAGTATTATTTCTTCAAGTATGAAACTAAATATATTTATGATTATATTACTAATTAAGAAGACTCTAAATTTACAAAGGAGAATTTGCTCCATAAAATTAATCTAATAGAATATGAAAAGCATATGTATTATTCAAATAGTCTTCAAGAGATATAGTTGAATTAGTATTATGGTAAACTTCTGACATTTGTGATATCAGATTTATAATTCTTCTTTACATGGTTTAATCATTTATTATTTAGATTTAAGGCATAAGAGATACTGTTTCATCAATATATTTCTAATGTTATTGATAATAATTTATTGAAACTTCGAGTAGTTTATTGAATTCAAACTCATTTTATGATTGATAAACCTTAGCAATAACAAATTCATTATAATAGTAAGAGAGTTGATAAGGTAAACTTTCAAAATTTACATTTGCATCAACTGTTTAAAAATTAATTAATAAGATGCAAAAATTTAGGATGAATCCACTTAGTAATAGTGTATAAAATATTAATAAAAAAGTTTTAATCCTAAAACTTAATCCTTTATTGTTTTACAAACAATTTTTTATTTGTTATCTAATTGTATTACTGTTATTTTAAGAAGACCTACTACCAACAGATCCATTATATTACTATTTGATTTAATGTTCTTATTGAAACTATCTTTGTTCATACTCTTCACTTTTGTATGATAAAACATTTGATGGCATAATAATTTTAATATCAGTTGAAATCTAACATTATTATTATTATATTATAGGTTCTTTAGAATAAGTATTTTAAATTGTATTATTCATTGTAAGTGAAGCTAATTAATTCCTAAATTCTTCTATCATTTTTTTTTCTTCAATTAAATTATCATATTCTAAATCACATTCATTCATCAAAGTTTTTGATGGAGGAGGAGTATTTAAAGGTGATTTATGAGTAAGTAATTCTGTTTGATATGTAATGTTAATTTATGACTTTGAAAGCTTGGCTTAAATTAATTCAACTTAACTTGCATATTATTTATTAATAGTTTATCTATATTCTGGAATTTCTACAATAACTACTCTATATATAATAATACCAAAAAGAATTACCTTAAATTTATTGTTGTTAAACTTGTTAGATGAAAATTAATTTAATATTTAAGTGTACTTTATGAATACTTCTTCATATATTCTACTAATCTTTTATTAAGTAATTATTTATTTCCGTAATTAGGTGAATGTATCGGTGAAATTGTTTGTTTTTCAATAATTGGAATCATCAATTGACCTTCATGATATAAGTCTAATTTATCAAAGTTTTCATCAAATAAACTCTCCCATATTTTTGATAATTCAGGAATCATCAATAAGAAATCTAAACCTTTAACAGAATCTAAATCTAATCCTAAATATTATTTAAATATATCTTCATATATATTCTGTGTTATTTCTTCAATTTATCCTTTTTCATTAAGCATCAAATAACCATATGTTTAATTAACTGGTGTCATAAGAGCCTATGCTCCAAATTCTAAAGGATTTACTTCAATTCTCAATCTAGTATTTATTGGAATAACAAAATTAGATTTTAATTTTACTAAAATTATTCTTAATTCTCTTTTTAAAACATTAATTCTTCCAGTCTCAACAAAATTATTTAAATATTAATCATGATCATTGGCAATAATTGATGGAATAAATTTCTTAATATTTTAATTCAATATTTCATCATCTTTATACTTTATTACTTATTAAAATGATCTTGTGTATCTAATAACATTCCCTCTAGGTTATAATAATGTAATTTAAACCACACAACTATTTTAATTGTAAATAATTTTATCTACTGATTAAATAAATTCAGCTGTTAATTAGCCTTCCCTTCTATACTATTTTGTTCTTGACTTATTATAATTTAAATATTTTTGAAATAATTTATAAATTGTATCGCATTCTCCATTTTATGGATTTGTTCTAAAAATAAGTTAAATTTAATTTTCTAAATCATTAATATTAGTTACTAATATTAACCCTTTATCCTCAATAATTTTTGCATTTATAATTGGAGAAAAAAGAACCTCATAAAATTCCTAAAATTAATTATAATTTATTACTATTTATTGTTTGACAATAAGGAAGAAATTTAATTTTAAAATTTTTAATGATTCTTCAAATAAACAAGCTTTTTTAAAATCAAAAATCTAATTAACTAAATTTTATTTTTTTATCAACTGATTAAATCTTTATTAAGAATTTTATTAAAGTTAATGTATAATTTACTAAAATCTCAAAGATAGCTATATAATAAAAATAAATATATACTTTCTCAACTGTTGATATTCTAATTACTTCATAAATTGCAGAAATAGGTGCCTTTTTTATATCATTTAGATAACATATATATGTTAAAGTCTTCTAAATACTACCATCCTCTTTTAGTTAATCTTCTAATACTTAACCCAACAATAATTTTAAAAATTCTTTACATTATTCAATACTTTAGATGGAGTCTTTCTAATTAAAAAAAGTTGAACAAAAACATTTTTATGAAAAACTAGTATTTTTTAATATTTTTCTCATTCTCATTTATTTACATTCTTGTAAATGTGTTCTAACTATTGTATATATTTAAAATAGTCGTTACTAATCCTGATGTTATTATCTCTTTTTAAATTAGACCTATTATTTGACATTCCAATACATCCTTCTTAAAAATTATTATTAATCCTTTAAATCATTTTTCCATTCTTATCGAATAGATAGCTAATGTATTAAAAAAAGAATCAAGGGATAAAATAATAAAATTAAAAGCGACAAACTTATTTTAATTTTTTATTATCCAAATTCACATATAATCAATGCAATTTAATACAAAAGCATTAAAGAATTAATCTTAAAGGAGATACTTAATATTCTATGATCTATGTAAGTTAACTATCTATAGGTAAATACAGCCTATATACTATTAATGACTAATCCTAAAGTTTAAATAGCAATAGTATTTGATAAACTTCCAGATAAAAATATTATACTAGAATAAAATAAAAATATATTACAATAGCCTCAGTACATATAAAATGTCATTTTTTAATCCTTACTATTTACCTAATAAATGGTAATTTTTTATTCTGTATTCAAATTGATGGAAATGTAGGAGTGCTCCTAATAACAATTATTATATTATTAGTATAAAGCTTAATAGCAATCCCACATATTCAAATCCATTTAAATTTTCTAAATAAAAATATTTAATACTGAGACTAATCAAATCAAAAACAAGGCTAATTGCACAAAATAGGATTGGTATTTACAAAACCTCAAGATTAATTTAAGTGTACCAGGATAGTAAGTTAGATTGCCAACATTCCTCAAAATGATAATTTTATTTTTTCTATTATTTTTCTTATTATTACTTTATCTAGTGGTATATCATGAAGAGTTAACTTCTATTGTAGAAATAAATCTTAACTTTATACTAAGCAAAGCATCTTAAGTAATAATATGGATTTTATTGAAAATCCAACCATTACACATATAATTCTGGTAGTAATTGAGTTACCAAATAAAGTGTATATACTAATATATAAGATATCTTATTTACTTAAAATAATTGATTAATGATCTAAATTAATTTGGAAATTCATCGTACGATATGGTATTCAAACTTTGTGTGTATACTGATATCATTTAAAGGTTTTCAAAAAATATCATTACAACAGCCAATTTAAATGTTATCTTCTTAGAATCTTTGATAGATAAGAAGTCTTTGATATAAAATGCCCTTATTTTTAAAAGGAACCTTTTCATTATAATAAAACACGATTAATTAATAAAAATGATTCTAAGTTTCACGTATTGATAATAAAATTAAATCGACCCCATTAATTTGATTTAAACCTAAAATTAATAAAATAATCATCATAATGATCTGTTATTAATTTTAATCGACAAAAAAAACATAATTTTTTAAAAATAATTGTAAAAATAGAGGGTTGATTATTAATTTTAAATGTCACTAATGTTTATACTGATCCTAATCAACTAAATTTTGTTTCAATTTAATTTTTCTATTATTAATAAAATAACAATATGCTTAATTGTTTGATTAATAAAAGAAATTCAAATACTGGCTAAGATTAATTTTATCAATCATTCTGGATTATTATTAAGTTAATTTCAATTAATAGCTATCAGATACTACTTAACTGTAAATAGAATGTATTTAATTGTAATAAAACAAGATAGTGGTTATTAGCATCCCTTAACGGTTTTTCTAAATAATTATGACTCATTATTATTCCAAAATAAGAAGAGAATTAGTGTTTAAAGCTCATAATTATTACTATATATATTTCTTATACATTTTTCAAAATTATAAGTTAATAAATATAAATATTTTAAGAACATGAGAAAACAGAGATTTATTATTTAAGTCAATATAATTTGAAATTATGTTTAGAGGAATAAAATAAATAATTTTGTGTATATTCATGTTAATCGCTCTCTTAGAAAATAAAAAACACTAATTTTTATTTTATAATTTAAGAAAGTCATAAATTCATAAAATTAATTTATAATTATATATATAACTAAAGAACTAATAATAAAATAATTATTGAAGTATATTAATAATTTATAAGTTAATTAAAATTCATCTTCAAAATTAATTATTATCAATAATGAATATTATCAAGATCTATGAAATTTTATTAAAAGGTTCTTTTCAAATTTATTTTTTCTAAAATATATAAATAACATAAATATCAATATATATTAAAATAATTAGAAATAGATAATAATAAATAATAATTATTATTATATAATTAATGTTACGATCCATTTAATAAGGATTCTCAAACTTGGCTAAAGCAAATCCTCTTAAAAATGGATTTAGGTTTGAGAATTAAAATCTCACTTGGACATTTGGAGAATTTGAAGTAATGGTTAATTGTATTCTGAGACCCATTCAAGTGCTTTTGCATATGGATTGATTGAATAAGGCTGGAAACAAGGAGATAAAATATTGTTTTTATTGGGTCGATCAAATACTAGTGAAGCAGCTGCTGCTTTTGTGGGAGCTGCTAAAGCTGGAGTAACTGTAATACCATTTAGATCTAATAATCAAAATGAGATTGAAAATACAATTGGAGTTATTAATCCTAAAGGGATTGTATTTTCTCCAAACTAATTGATAGGAGAAACTAAATTTATTGAAGTGCTTAAAAATTTAGTGCCAGAGACTTCATAAAGTAATTAATTTAATTTATTTATTTTTTAAGCTTAATCTGGTTAGATTCTGAAAAGTAGTAAATTTAGCAATCTAAAATGGTTAATCCATACTGGATTTTATTCTTATCCTGGCACTTATAAATTTAGAGTATAAAAATAATAAATATTTAGGAATCTCTAGTTTATGCATCAAGAAATTTTAATAGACTTTCTCTTCCATCAAATACAGGTCCAATTACAGCTGTCTTAAAGAATGGATAATTATAGAATTATTCTTATTAAGATTTGGTAAAATTGAGTGAAAAGGTCTCTGGATCACAACATGTAATCATATCAGGAGATCCTTAAACTGTTACAAACTTTTCTATAGGTATATTTAATAGAGTTATGGAAATAGTTATTGGAGGATTGGAGAGAGGATATAATACAGTTTTTACAGGTGGTGATAATTTAAATAAAGTATAAAAGATTCTTTAGTATTATGGAAATTACAGTCTTGTTGTTGATGATTCGGTGTTAGGAGAACATTAAGTTAAAATTTGTTATATTTTTATTATAGAAATTAGATGTTAGCAATCTATAAAATTTGTTCACTACAGGTGATGTCAACAAGGCTTAAGACATATTCTAAAAACAAGCCATTTAATTATGAAATCATTAAATCATTAAATATAATTATTATCATTAATAAAAATTAGTAATAATGAGCATCTTAAGTAGACAAAACAAAAAATTTATATCAACTTATATAAATATACATATATTGAATATCAGTAATATATTAAAGGACATTACTGTGTATAAATAATAATATATTCAATTTTACTGAGTTTAAGAATTAGTCAACTTTAGTTTAAAATGAATTTTATGATAATTATTTATAATAGAAATTATAATCAATAAATATTATAAATTGATCCTGAAAATAATTTGTATATATATTTAAATTATTGAATTAAAAGAAAACTGGAATATTATACAATTCATTATCTAAAATTATGATTTTTTTTCATCTAATTAAAAATTGATATTATAGTTTATTAAAACATTAAAGATCTATCAAATTAATTTGAACAGATACATTTCATAAGAGTGTCTGAGTATTTTCATTTCAGAACTCATTTAAGTTGATAGAATTAGTATTTAATATAAGAATATGAGTATTTTCTTAATGAAAATTTCTTTTTTTTGTTAACAATGTATTTTATTTAATTCAATTTCTAATCAAGAAGAAGATTGCCTAATTTTAGGAATAAAATGTAAATAATTTGATAGTATTTACATAACATAGTTCTTATTATTCTTAAACGTTTAACGAATTTAATTATGTCCAATTAATTATTCAAAGATGTTGGCTAATTATAAATTCATCAATTAATTATCAATTTGATTTATTTATTTATTTAATATAATATAATAAATTAAAATACTTTGCAAAAATTCAGAGCTTTGATCTCATAACATTGATTTTAACTGAATTATTGTTTCTTTTATTGAAATATTGAGAAATAAAACATCAAAATTGTGAAGAAGAAGAATCACAATTTTTGAATACTAATTACTATATTAGCATCTCATTAATAATGAAATCTATAATGATAATTTTATACAGCTTTTTAATTGATACTTGTAATATAACAAATAACTATACAAATAGATGGTATTAATTATATTCTTATGTGAAAGTGAAACAAATACATTGAACATATTAAGTTATTAGTAAAATATAGAATCAACATTATAAAAAAGTCAATCAAAATATCTAAATACTGTTCTTATAGTTAATCAAACTTCATATACCTCAATAATATTTTTTTTAGATCACCTTTAATAAATTTATATTTTTGATCAAGTAAAATTGTTTTAAAATAAAATTACTACTTATGTATAATTTATGTATTTAGAATTAATATACTCAACATTAATCTATTATAGATATTTAATATGCATTTCTTATTTAGTTACAAATTTTAAATTTGTTTACAAACAATATGTGAATATAGAAATAACCTAAATAAATAATAAAAAATCAAAAATCTATTTATAATCATTCTTTATATCAGTAAAATTGAGTTATGAATACAAAATTTGGTTATTGACTATTATAATTAAGACGTTTAATGTTGAAAATTCATAGATATTTCAATATATGATCCTTGTCTGTCGAGATTTATTTTATGATGAAAATTAAAAAATAGAAAGCTTTAAGATCAAAATATAAAAGTATAAACTCATCCGAGAGAGCTTTAATAATTAATTATATTGAGGAATACAAGTACTCTACTGCTCATGTAAGACTATATGGAATATTATTATAAAGGTTTCTATGATAACAGGGCATAATGCTTCAACTATAAAAGCTATATATTAAGTTTATAAAAAACAGGGTCGGATAAATAAGAAAGTTAAAAGGGATAAGATTTTGAATCTAACATTTCAATTCATGTTGTTTGTATATGATGATCCGTAAATTATTATTTGATGTAGACAAGGAAACCTGACCAAAATAAATGTGGAGTAACATGAATACTAAAAATAAATTGTAGAAGACCAGCAAATGAATTAATAAAATAGCTAAGAATAAGCTATAAAACGAATTTTAGAATACAACTAAATCAAAATTATGAACCTTCTGGATAATGCAAATGCCATAGATACATTTAAATAAGAAATGAAAATCATTTAATCTTAGGAACATCCTAGTCAGTAATTCTCTTCCTTACCACTTTTTTCATGTTTTAATAGCAATGATAATAATTAAGCCAAATTCGTAATGAAAAAAAACTTAAAATTTATGTCTAAACTTTTCTCTGAAAAGCAAGATGATACTAGAGAAGATGGGGAAAGTAAGTTAAGCATTGAGAAAAAACTTAATGAATAATATCGATTAATGAGAATGTGAACTTCTTATTTGATTATTCATAAAATTTACAAATCATTTAATTTCTAATTCTTATTATTTAATTAACAAAAAAGAAAAATTATATCATTCCAAAAAAAATTGATGATGGCTAATCTTTGATTAAGATGGGATTTATATTTTATTATTCAGTATCTCTTGAGTATTGAATGAAATTCAAAAATAGAATTAGAAAATTTAATTAAATAATTATTTTGAAACACATAATAATAAATATAATAAAAGAGAATGATATATTTAATATTACCCTTGAATATTTTATANAAATTTGGTTATTGACTATTATAATTAAGACGTTTAATGTTGAAAATTCATAGATATTTCAATATATGATCCTTGTCTGTCGAGATTTATTTTATGATGAAAATTAAAAAATAGAAAGCTTTAAGATCAAAATATAAAAGTATAAACTCATCCGAGAGAGCTTTAATAATTAATTATATTGAGGAATACAAGTACTCTACTGCTCATGTAAGACTATATGGAATATTATTATAAAGGTTTCTATGATAACAGGGCATAATGCTTCAACTATAAAAGCTATATATTAAGTTTATAAAAAACAGGGTCGGATAAATAAGAAAGTTAAAAGGGATAAGATTTTGAATCTAACATTTCAATTCATGTTGTTTGTATATGATGATCCGTAAATTATTATTTGATGTAGACAAGGAAACCTGACCAAAATAAATGTGGAGTAACATGAATACTAAAAATAAATTGTAGAAGACCAGCAAATGAATTAATAAAATAGCTAAGAATAAGCTATAAAACGAATTTTAGAATACAACTAAATCAAAATTATGAACCTTCTGGATAATGCAAATGCCATAGATACATTTAAATAAGAAATGAAAATCATTTAATCTTAGGAACATCCTAGTCAGTAATTCTCTTCCTTACCACTTTTTTCATGTTTTAATAGCAATGATAATAATTAAGCCAAATTCGTAATGAAAAAAAACTTAAAATTTATGTCTAAACTTTTCTCTGAAAAGCAAGATGATACTAGAGAAGATGGGGAAAGTAAGTTAAGCATTGAGAAAAAACTTAATGAATAATATCGATTAATGAGAATGTGAACTTCTTATTTGATTATTCATAAAATTTACAAATCATTTAATTTCTAATTCTTATTATTTAATTAACAAAAAAGAAAAATTATATCATTCCAAAAAAAATTGATGATGGCTAATCTTTGATTAAGATGGGATTTATATTTTATTATTCAGTATCTCTTGAGTATTGAATGAAATTCAAAAATAGAATTAGAAAATTTAATTAAATAATTATTTTGAAACACATAATAATAAATATAATAAAAGAGAATGATATATTTAATATTACCCTTGAATATTTTATACAATTAATAGAATATTTTGGATCATAGTATTAATATTTTTAATTATAATATTGTTTTTGATATTATTCAAACTGTATAGAAAACGAAAAGCAATTCTTATTGACAGAAACTTTAATTAAATTTAATGACAGTAGCTAATTAATAAATATTAGAAAAACAATCTATAACTTTATTAATTTATTATAATATTATTTTGTGTATATTATGAAATAATTAATATTCATTATCATTTTTCAACTTTAAGTTCACCAGAATTAATCTTGCCAATTATTGTTTTAACTGGTTGTCCATCAACTGTTGCACCAAGAGATTATGCAGTACCTAATACTTATTTGACTGTTCCTGTAAAAGTCTTAGCAAGAGACTTCTCTTCTATAGCTCTGGCTACTTTAATGACTTATTCGAGTGTCAAATTTCCATTATGTTTAACATTCTTAGTTTTCTTTCTATCCCTTTCATAACCCTAAATAAATTAATTTGTGAATATTTTATACTCCAATTTCTTTAATTAATAATGCACTTGAAGTAGGGATTACTGTAACATCTGCATTTCTATTTTGACATCTTAAGTTGACCATAACTCTAATACCCTTCCATTTTCCACTTTCAGCAATAATTTTATCTCCCACTTATTTAGGATTCTGTTTTTATATTATGCAATTATAATTACAAGTCCGAGAGGTCCCAATTTTGGAGCAAGTGTTGATGCTGGTCCACCCTCTCCACCAAAGACTTTAATATTAATCAATCTAACTTCATTTGGGTCAACTTTAGGAGGCATTAAAAAAGATTTTAATTTATTTAATGTAATGAAATATATAAATTAAAATATATTAAATTAATCTAATAAATTTATTGAATCTATATAAATGTAAAAACTCTGGAAGATTACTTATAATAATCATTTTTCATTAAAAAACAGCTAATCTACTTTATCTTGTACGAGTAATGATCATAGAACGAACAGAATTACGTTCACTTTATACAATAGATTAACCTTGATGACTGAGAATTAAAGTATTTGATGTTTAATTTCTTGACTTAAAGATTTTGGGTATATATTCTACATCATTAAATGTTTCTCTACACATAGGACAAGTCAATTATTTTTAAATCCATTATTTTAAACAGTTATCATGCATGATATGTTTACATGGTGTTTATCTACACAATCTATTATCTAATGGATCTAAACATATTACACAATCTTAATCTTTTACAGGATTAACTATAGGCATTAATTAAATAATAATATTATCTGAACAATCCTCCTATTAATTTTCTATGATTTTACTCTATGATAAATATTAACATCTTCTTCTAACTATATAAATTATAATCAATAATATTATGAATGAAATTACACTTAATATTGCTACTAAAATAAAATCTTAAAATTTTTAATCATTATCCAATAGTTAATATTTTATAACTACATCTTATTTATAAGAATTCATATTTTTTAATACTAATACAAAAGAGAAATAACTGACTTCAATATGGTATCTTTAAAAATTAAAAGAATAATCAATTTCTTATGTAATTGATGTCAATTATCCATCATAGATCAATTTACTGTTAATCAAATTTGATTATGGATATTCAAAAGGTTAAAGTAAATAAATCTTTGAATCTATAGTAGAAGATGACTAAATTTGGAAATTTCTTGTCTAACTCAAAATTATATAAACTAATACTTTTAATCATCTATTAATTGAGATTATTAATAAAAGACTGCAATAATTAATGTTTAATGAGGCTTTAGACTTTCAGAATACTGAGTCCTATTGTAAAGTTAAACAACTTCAAATTGGCATCTATCTCTACATTTATATCAGCATTTTATACCCTGCTGCCATAGTTTGACAGTGGCATTGCAAATTTTAACAGATTCCTTAATTTGAACAATTATTTGGACAATTTTTATAAGAGAGTTCTTGAATAGTAACATTACTTTCTGGAAATAGAAAAATATCTAATTTATATTATAATCCAATTTTGAGTTTGTAATACATGGATAAATATTGAGTACTTTCTTATGCTATTTAACTCATTATAACTTAGTTTTCTGCTACTTCAATTTTCATATCTAGCCATTCATCACTAAATATTTCAATAAATAAATAATTCTGGCTTGCTTGAAATTCCTTAATTAGGCAATTGATAAATATGGCATATAAGAATAAGCATAATAACATTTTCATACCTATTATATAATAATATAAAAAGTTAATTATTTAAAATTATATCATAAAGAATATCAATTCAATGATAAATGGAGGTGAGGATCCTCAACTCCATTTTCTATATTTTCTAACATTTGATTTCTTAAACATCTTAAAGCATTTCTGATATCTTTGCATTTTTTAATAACTATTTATGATAGAATTGGTGCTAATTAATATAAAGCTCTATCATCTTCATCACCATACCAACTTTAAATACAAATACCATTTTCTGGTTGATGTTAGAAATTCTCAGCCATATTATCAATAATTATAGTAGTATTTAAATCTCTACCTACAAATGTTAAATCTTTAACATGTGTTCCATCTATTTATGTAGTATGTTATCTGTATAATCTATGAGAAATAACATTGGTTTTATCAATCAAATCTAGAATGAAATCTGCATAATCTTATAAGGCTGCTGTGAATATTACTATTTCATAATATTTGCTCATTTCTATTAAGAATTATTCAGCATATGGTCTAACTAAGAATTATCCATCATCAACTAACTTGATCAATTATATAAAAATACTTCTTGATAATGAACTAAAGTTTCATCTAAATCAATTACTAAAGTATATCCATTAAATTTTGGCAAGTAAGGTATTTTTAATTCTAAATGTTTTTCTATTTCTTCTTATTCAAGAGTTTTTTCAGTTTCATTTGTATCTATAGTTTATCTAATTTTATTGATTTCATAAATGACTTTATCAAATTATTGTTTGATTAACATAGTTCCTTATTATAATGAAATCTAATCGATATTTTATAATAATTTTTCAAGTCTTGCACATTTTAAATCACTAGAATTTTCTATGCTACAATCATAATTCAAATTAATACAATAAGATTAATAATGAATGAACAACATTGGCATGTTTCTTTAATTATGTAATATCTTAAACAACTTTATTTGCTTTTCTATTTTATTTTATTTTACTTAATCTATTTTATAAAATTTATTTTTAATCTTCTGTAAGATTTTATTTAATTAAGAATTCTAAATAAATAACCATACCATTATGTATATAAAGTAAAAGATTCTTAATATGTTATAATTCATCATTATAATTTTCAGTTAATGCTTGGAGCATAATTACAAAGATTCCCATTCTTTCTAATAGCATTTATTTACATACAATTTTCTATTGTATTATATCTTTACAATCACCTTATGATTAGGGAATAGCATTTAGAAAGTTCTAACATAATTTTATTACTTTTCTTTATTTGGTAACAACAGCCAAAATAGTAAAAACACATTCTTCTTAATTAACAAGATTATTCAAATATTATTCAGTATAATCTGAAGTAGGTGTACATTAAGTTGAAAATTTAGATTCTTCTGTTCTTTATTTGAGAAGTTTAGATTTTTATTTATTGATATTTTTTGAATTGGATGAATCAGCAAATTTTTGATGGATTTAATTATATATTTTTTTAAGTGATTCAGGCATTTAATATAGTTTAGTTGGTGAAATAGATCTCTATGATGTATTTTAATTACTTGTATCTAATCTAATTAATGATGCTTTTGGATTTTATATATCTTAAGAACTTTAACGTTTTGAAAGCATGTCACTAATGATTGAGTTTATTTTATTAGCTGATTATTTTTTACCAGAAGTAAATGATTTATTAGTATATTTAACATCCTAATCGTAAGGGTTTCTATTTATTCTTTCATATAAAGGAGTTCTTTTTGATATCATTTATCTTAAGTTAGTTTTACTATTCATCAGTTAAATTAATTATATATATAAAAACAAAGTTCATTCTTTTTTTATTTTGATTTCAATAGTTTTAGAATGTTCCCCTTCTTACTTTATTTTATTCTTTTCAGACTCAAATTCTTCTCTTTTGAGTACTACTTCAACCCATTCAGGTTCATCTGGAATTACTCCTTCAATTACAAATTTAATTCCAATAACAATATGTTCTGCAACAATGAGGAACAAAAAATTTCTAAGTCCAAGCTAATTAAATCGTTTTTAATACATTAGTTTAATCATTTAATGTATCTGTATCTTATCCTATCAAAGTATTCAATTATGTTTAATTAGCTTGATAAATAGATAAACAATTTGACACAATCCCAATATATCCTACTAATTATAAAATATCATTCCAAACACCTATACTCTTCTTTGGTGCTGCTAATGGTCTCTTTACAAATTTTCTATAACCATAAAGGAGACCTTCAATATTTAGAATATTAAAAATTAAAATAGCTATAGGTATGATTTAAGATCCTGCACTAAACATAGTGGCCATGCAAAATTGAATTATCTATTATAACTATATATATTTACAAAATAGGTAAATTATTCAACATGATTTGGAGGATCTATCATTCTTCTATTTAATTCAATTTAAGATAAAAAGTATATAGAAGATAATCCTTTATCAGATGATTTATTTATGGCACTGGTTTCAGTATCATAAATACTTACTCTTTATACTGCAGCTATTTATTTTTAATTATTTTATTTATATTTTTTGAAATCCCATTTAAATTTAATCCTTATAAATGAAAAAGATATTAATGGATAAAGAGTATACCTAATTAAATGAACAATAGACCATGTTATTGTAAATGATATACTTAATAAATCTAATTCTTCAGAATCTGGTTTAATGATACTTCTATAAAATAATCGACTAAATGAATTCAAAAAAGTAAATGCAAATACTTTTAAAATATAAACATTCTCTCTTTCATCTTAATATTAATGATTTTCATAAACTAATGTATGTTTTGCAAATATGTTAAAGATTTCATTTGTAATAAGAATAGAAAATGCTAATAAACATGCCCATAATACATCATAAATTTAATCTCCTTCATTAATTTATTTTAAATAATAATACCCAAATTATTCTCCTCCAATAATAAAAATTGTCAAAATAACTAAGGGAGTATTTGATTTTAAATATTTCCATTAAACATTTCTTGTATCTTTAATTTCAATAGTATGAGTTACATCTTCAATAATAAAGGCTCCTTTATATTAAGGAATCCTTCTTCGTTATTCTTTAGCAACATGCATATCAAAATTGTACATAGTCTCACTTTATTTTCTCTTCCAAAATTCAAAAAATATTGTTGCCCAAACAGCCATACATAATGTATAGATTGGTGTTATAGCATTTATAGATTCTTCACCTACTAAATGAAGTATCCCAATTAATAATCCTGGTATAGCAGGTAAAAATAGCCATGTTGTAAAAAAACATAAGAATACAAAAAACATTCCTACTTCTGCTCCAAAATAAGAAGATAAAGCACTAAATGTTCTATTTTATGATTTTCTTAATTAAAATGGTTCAAATAATATTTAAAATCTTTCATTTCTCCAAAATTTCAAAATCAATTCTTTCTCTTCTTCATCATGTATAGGATATTATTCAATCAATAAACCATCATTAATAAATTAATCTATATCAAATTCATCATACAATAAAGTCTATAATATTTATTAGTCATGAATATGATGAAAGTTTTCAAATTATTCTTGAATTGATATGTCAAATGGACATAAATAACCTTCTCTTGAATTGTATATCATCATTTTAGTTTCATCAGCTATTAAGTTTTTAAGTTTTTCATCAACTTTCAAACAATAATATGTATATTATTTATCAATTGATTCAATAGGCAAATATTTAAACATTCCTTTCTCAACATTCTTCTTTTATTATATATTATAAAATTATTATTCCAATAATTAATTTTTTCCTCTTTGCCATCCTACTAAAACATAATTATATCCTGATCTTAAATAATTCTTTTGTAAATGATTCAATAACTATCTCTTTAAATGCTTGATCTCAATTAATCTAGACTAATCAAAAGCTCGTTGATTACGGAAATTATATTAATTAGGATCTGCTCCTTTCTTTATTAATGTTTTTACTATATCAATATGTCCTCTCTCAACAGCTACATGTAATGCTGTCTAAGGTTTATCTTTAGTCATTCTATTAATCACATTCTCAGTTCGGAACTCCTTTACAGCTTCTGATTCCAAATAATATTCAACTAATTCTTTCCTATTATGATAAACAGCAGCATGTAAAGCATTTCTCCCTTTATAAGATGGCTCAAAAGGTGAATATCGATAATTAATCAAAGGTTCCACTAAATCTAATCTTCCTAATGTACTTGCCCAAAATAAATAACGAAGTCCTACTTGAGCTAATTACTTTGATGATTTAATATTGAAGTTAATGAACTGTAATTATCTATATGATTCATGTTCATCTGATGATAACTCTAATCTCTTCTTATGTTCTTCATTATCCAAATTTTAAGCTAAGAATTTCATTATCATAAACTCCAACACCTTTTCATCTTCTGCTCTATCATCCAACTCTTTGCCTGCCATCAAAGCCAAATCTATTGGATACTAATCTTTATCATTCGAATACAACACTAGAATCTCAATTTATTCAATTACTTAAACTAGGTTCTACAGACATCAATAATTTTGTTGTTTTTAAGTCTCCAAAAAAACAAGTCCAATGTAAAGGGTTATTTATTCCATGTTTCTTGTATTCTTAAAGAGATGCCCCTCTATCTATTAACAATGCACATATAGCAAACTTAGAACCTTATTTAAGAGTTGAGATATCTTAATTATATCCTCGAACACAAGCTAACATTAATGCAGTGTTGCCTTTTTCATAGTTTTTATTTTATTACCTTTATTATCCTTTGAATTAATGTTTATACACTATAAATCAAGAAAATATTCAACTACATCATAATGTCCTCTATAAGCAGCCTATTTTAGTAATACATTTACATAATGTAAAGCGTTTCTACCATAATAATCTGTCTTTTTACAAGCATCCTATAATTACTTTGATGTCAAAGATATTAACTGTTTATTTATGAACTCTAACTTTCCATCTTATGCGGCCTAGCAATCCTCTATTTGGATACCTCCAATAAATTAATTTCATCATGGCTAAACAAATGCATCTAAAATCAAATATAAAAAATAAATAATAATTTATTCTTCCATCAATTTCTAATTTTTAAGAAAGTATCACATACTAATATTAATTGAAATACAATATTATGTATATTTTAAACATTTGAATGAGAATTTATTATAAATTTTCAACTGAACTTTATAATCATAGATCTAAATTTTTAAATTTTTATATAAAATCAATTTCTTATTCTCTAATAATTTATAATAACAATTAAAGTATTATATATCTATGTTAATTACTACTCATTTTAAATTATAAGCTATTATTTTCATTTACCTATATAATGAAAAGATTAATTGAAACTAATAATAATTCTATTTACAAAAAAAATAAATCAAAAAGAAATTGATTAAATTATTCGAATTTACTACATATACTTTAAGTACTTGTTTTTAATATAAAAAATTTCTATAATTTATATATTATCATATTTCTAATTAAAAAATTAAAAGGAATATTATTGCCAAATAATAATTCTGATTGATTTTTAAAAATAAATTTTTGTCAATATCAAAATATTTTAACATTAAATTGTAATTGATATATAAGCTTATAAAATTGAATTTTATAATCTTAGTTCTTCCTAAAGCAAAGTGAAAATATTTATATAATACTTATACTTTAATTATTTTCAAAATTCTATATATATATTTTAGAATATATTAGATTAAAATTAATATGATACCAATTTTATTTTCATATTCTTCTTCTTAACCTATTCAAAAGCTTGAATGAACTTTTTTATACATGATAAATTAACAATCAGTTAGAGAAGTTATGATTAGAATTAATTTATTTTCGATTCATTTAGATAATAATATTTAATCATTACATTTACTTTTAGATCATCATATTAATGAGACATTACTTTGTGAAATAATTGAATTTAAAAAAACAAATATTTGGAGAATTATCGACATAGCCATATTAATTTAATTATAATAACAAACATGTTTACCATTAAATCGCAATTTTATTAAGCAAGTTCGACAGGGCGGTTTCAGTTTAAATTTAAACCAAGTGTTGAATTAGGAGGATTTCCTAGTTTAACACCTTGTAATTCAGACAAAAGAGCAACAAGAATAGATTACTTTGCTGGCCCATCTGATCTTCTGGGTATTACACGTTTTTATTTTGAAATTAGAAAAATAAAAAAAGCATTGTACATTAAAAGAAAGTAAGCATCATGAAGATTTATCTATTGGCAAACGAACCTTTATTTAAGCAAATAAAGAAACAGATGGATTAGTTAGCCTAGAGGATATAATGTAAAGAAAATCTCGAGTGCCTACATTATAAAAGAAGAGAAATCTGTAAGTCTTCATAGTTAATCTTAGCATACCTGTTCATTTTTTAGGAGATAAGAATTATCCCTATCCAGAAATCGAACCAAATTTCTATAAATAAGATGATGGTTTAGTTGCAGGATCAAACATCAAAAATAGATTTCGACATCCTTACAAAATATCAAAAAAGTTTCATGGTTGAGTATTTATATAATCATATTTTCATTCACTCAAAAAATAATAATTTTCATATCCATTATTACATTTAAATTTGTCGCAAATTTATTAATTAGAATAATTCATCATATAATAAAAATTAATATCTCAGTAGCTTATATTAGAATGTAAATATTTAAGTTCATTATTAACATTATCAAAAATAAAATAACTTAAACTTAGATTTTCTTAATTATTTAATTCTTTTTCATTTCCTTATATGTAATTAAATGAATGAGGTTTATTTTAGTAATATCAATAACTATCTTATAACATATATCTTACATATTCAAATATCTTTATAAATATGTTAATTGCTATAGTAAAACAGTAATCTATTGTCATAACTCTATCGCTAAAATAATTAATAAAATTAGCAATAATTCAAATGAGAATATTTTAGAGAGAAATTAAAGTTAAATCATTATATTTAAAATATCAATTTTTGGAACATAGAATCTGCTAAAACTATATGAAAGAGTAATTTAGAATAGATTCAAGTATGAAAGAGTATTATTTTTCAGGTAAGGTTCCATTTTAATTATATTTTTAAGATGCCAATTATTATTTGAAGTAAGATTGATTAAAATACCTCTGGACTTTATCCAAAACTTTTAGTTTTTAGTTAATTAAAAAATTCAACTACTGAAATTTTTAATTATAAAATTTCTGATTATTTCAGAGACTATCTTGATTTTTGCTTAGAATATGAATAAAAGTAACAAATTATTGTTAAATTATCAATTTATTTTTGAGTTAGTTTGCTTATCATATTAATTAAGTTTTATTGTAAACTAATTATCTTTATTTTGATTCATCATTTTTTAATTTCTATATTATTAGATTATATAATTATCGATAAAATTAAAATAATATAATTTTTTTATTGTTAATTTATATTTATTTAGTTCTATAGACTATTAATAATTTTAGTTATTAGTCTTAAAATACTTACTATCTAAAACAATGAATAAAATCAATTTATAGTATCTTGAGAAAGTTAGAAATAAATTTAAAATTTGAATTTTATTAAGTATTGGTTACTTGATATAAATTTAAATAGTATAATTTATAGAGTTAATAACTTTTCCAAAAAATTCTTATAAAGAATTTATTTAACAAATTTTATGTAAAATATACGAAATATTTATTTCTATTTTTAATATTTATTTTTTATAGTTCATGGGTAGATACTTATTTTGAGGTCTGACATGCTTGGATATACTTTAGATACAAAGAATTAAAACATAACTTTTTATCAATATTATTTGATTAGGAAATATTTAAAATAGTTTTAATATTCCTTATAATCTTCAATTAGATAGAGGGATAGTAAACAATTGGTTCATATTTGTCTATTGAATGTTGTTATAATATTAGATATTTAACAACATCATGTTATGAGTAAAAATGAAGAAAACAATTGTTATGTCATTTTAGATTTCATTGTATCAGAGAAGATATGAAAAGGAATTATGATTTTAATATTTAAAATGAATATTATCATTTTCACTTGGGCTTAGTACAACCTTCAACTGGGATTCTTGCATTGCAAACCAATGAAGTTCCATACCAATTGTCTTCCTCTTTGCATTCACTAGCTTTACAGCAATTTTATTGAGCTTTTCCACAACTCATACCCTTAGCATCTTTGCATTTTTATTGGCAGCCTTTATCATAAGAAGTGTATCCATCAAATCCCCATTCATGATTTTTTGAAGCAGAGAATGAGTGGCTCTTTTTCAATTTCAATTCAGCATCTTTTTAATAATTTGGATATAATACCTGATGGGGCAAATGAAAACATGAATGTTGCTACACAAACAACACATGCTAATAATATCAAAAGTGTGATTTTTCTATTCATTATTTTAAATTAAGATTTTTATTTGCAGTTATTTATTTATATAGTGATAAATTTAACGAAATATATTTCAAATGTTTTATTTGAAGTAAAATAAGTATGAACTTATTTAATGTAAATATAGATAATGAAATAATATTATCATTTTTTAATAATTGTTTTCTGTTATTTTTTAACAAATTCTAATTATGATTAAATACAATTATATTCTTATTATTATTAATCTAATTTTCTTTTTAAAATTCCATCTTACAATTTAAGATTTTCCATTTATTATTTATAAAATTAGACAATAGATTTTTATTTACTCTTTATATGATAAGAATTAATACTTAAGCTTCTTAAATTTGTTTGTTTAAATTTAATATTACAACATTTTCATTTTTACTATTGTCAACAATTAATTTCTACTCATCTTCAATCACTGCAATCTAATTCCAAAGAAATTTATCTAAATTCAATTACTATATTGTCAATTATTGTGCTTCTTCTCTTAATTTATTTAATCTCTCTTCTACAGTTTAAGTACGTTCTTTTGCTCCCTATTAACATAAAACTACTTGAGATTAAGCAAATTTAAAATCCTTTTCAGCTTGAACCTTTTTTACAAAAAGCTATTCTTTTCTTTTATCAACATAATCCTATTATTCTCTATAATCAGTCATACCTTAGACTTTATGACGAAGATGAGGTATAATATTTCTTTTTCTATCTTAAATATTCTCTAATAATAATTTTTCAATTTATTAATTTGTCTCATAAGAATTGAGATTTTTTTTAAAATTCATTTTAATAATATCTTTATTCTTTTTAATCAATTATATGGCATACATAGCAGTCTAATCTCCCATAAGATTATTTGAAAAATCATATTCTTAAATATTGGATTTAAGAAATATTTTAAATAATTCTAAACCACTTAAATCAGTCAAACCACATCTTTTCATAATTATACTTTTCAGATTGCATGAACCCTATAATCCTTATACTAATGCTAAAGCTCCTTAATCTCCCATAATATTTTTACTAATATCTAAAGTTTTCAAACTTCCATTTCTACATAATCCAGATGCCAATTACTCTATAAAATTCTAAGTTAATGAACAATTTCTTAAGGAAAGATATTCTAAATGATTGTTGTAAACAAGATAATTGCATATACAAATATTATTTTCTCCTATAAATGTATTTTCATCAAGTATTAATTTATTTAAATGTGTATTTCTTTCAATTTATTCTAATACAGCAAATAATTAATGAATAGTTAATTTATTTCTTTTTAGATTAATTTCTCTTGCATGAACCTAATCAGAACCTTGTCTCAATTATTCACAAATTTATACTACTTATTATCCAAACATATTATTTTAAGCTTCCAATCTTTCTAAATATGATGGTAATATTAGTATATCTTTAAGTTCATTATCAGAAACATTAATATGTAAAAGATTCCTGTTTTCTGCAAAAGCACTATTTAATTTTCTTAAATCATAAATTCCACAACCACTTATATCTAAAATTGATAAAATTCTATTTTTTTTCAATGCTTCTGCCAATTAATTTAAAGCTAATCCAAGTCTATTCCTTTCATTAGAAAATGGATTACCAATATTAAGATGATATAATGTTTGATTGATAGAAAGAGTTTGAAAAAGAACTGCAAAACCTCTAGGACCTATTCCACAATTACATAAAGTCAAACTTACCATAGGAAGTTAAAGATTTTTTATCCCATCATAAAGTGGATTTTGTGAAAGAATAACAAAAGGAACATTTTTAACAACTTTATTGATTAAGGGTATACAATTAGCTGGTAAAGATAGCTCTGATAAATCAATGGTATGTCCTGAATATTAACTCAATACTTTTTCTTAAAATCTCACCATTTAGTCTGGTTGTAACTGAATCTTTAATTCTTCACATTTCTTAGTATATAATGTTTCAAGAAGGTTATGCATACTAGGAACAAACTTTCTTATTTATGGAGACAATCCTATTTCAATTATCTATGATTAAGCCTTTGGTATGGTAGACATAGGTCTTCTAGAATTTACACTCTTGACACTTCTCATTTATAATTAATCATGAAGTATATAATCATTTCAGAACACGCTGTTTATTAAGAATGACAAAGTTTTTGCCTTTTGGTTTTCTAATTTATTCATCTTTTTCAGCTTACCATAAAGCACTTGGAGGAACTAAATCCTTTTTCTATTTATCATTTAAAGAGTCATGTAATAAACAAATTATTTCATTCTCATTACTAAAAGTGACATAGCATCGATAACCATTAATTTTTAGTTCATCAAGTTAAACAAAATAGAGTTTCTTTTTATCTGAAATTCCAACAACACATACTTCACCATCATCATCTTAAAATATAAGAACTGGATCTCCATCCAATGTTGTTATATGATCTCTACATTTCAAACAAATATGTCTTTCACCATGATAAGTGACATTAATATTTGGACCACCACATGTAATACAACCTTTATCATACAGAGCAGCTCTTTATAGAGAATATGGTTCAAATTTAATTGGATTTCCCTTTTCTTCAGGTGCAGCAAATGATTCAATTTATTCATCTACTGTAAGTTTTAATTGATTGCCCATCATCTATAAAGCTTTAGATTTACGAGCTGCTTATACTGCACATCTTCTGCCTTTTGCAATTGCATTTTCAGGAGTAGAAAGTTACACTTAAGCTGTATCTGATCGTGCAATTTTCTTAAAATCAACATATGGCTCAAACATATAATAAAAGAATGAAGGTGCCATTCTATCTGCAACAATTGCAGGTAAAAGATTTTACATTTTTTTAGTTCTTTCTCTTCTCAAATTTTCAAGTTTCTTTCTAATCATTAAATTAATGAATATTCAATCACCTTTAAAAACTGATGTGAATATCACAGTTAGAGAAGAGGAAATGAGACTCAAAATGGGAGAATTCAAGTTCACAGCTCAACAATTGTAAAACATCTTTACACTGAATCAAAGAAGAAGGATGTGTGAAGAAATAGACTTCCTTTAATAGCTAGGAGGCTTAGGTATAAATTATTATATTATAATTTAGATAGCTTATTGGATGGATTATGTACATCTATTAATGGTGGCATAGATAGTAATGATATCACCAAAAGAACAGAATTATATGGTCATAATAAACGAGTTATTCGACCACCATAAACTTATTGTGAATTATTGATGGATGCAATGGGAGACTTTACTATGAGAATATTGACAGTTGCTGCATTTGCAAGTATTGTTATTTAGGTTGCAACATCTGATGACGAACATAGATCATTAGCTTGGATTGAAGGTTTTGCTATTTTTGTAGCTGTAATTGTATGTACTAATGTTGCTGCTTTGAATGATTACTCAAAAGAAAAGCAATTCCGTAAGTTAAATGCTGTAAGTGAGAAATCTAAAATTGTGACTATCATTCGTGATGGAAAAGAACATAGAATGCATGAAGAAAATTGTTTGGTTGGTGATATAGTTAAATTAGTAGAAGGTATGGAGATACCAGCTGATGGTATACTCATAGAGGCTTCTGAAATAAAAATGGATGAATCATCTATGACAGGAGAAACAAATTCAATTAAAAAAGGAACTATCTAATAATGTTTGATGAAAAAAGAAGAATTGATTAGTGAAGGAGCTGAATTTGGAGAAAAAGATAGATTTCTTATTCCATCTCCAGCTTTATTGTCAGGTACTAGAGTTTTAGAAGGTGAAGGAGTTTTTCTAGTTTGTGTTATTGGAGATCTATCATGTTTAGGTTAAATCAAGGCTTCATTAGAATAGGAGGAGGATGAAGAGACACCTTTATAATAAAAATTAACTATCATAGCTGAAGATATTGGAAAATTAGGATTATATGCTGCTATATTGATTGTGATTGTATTGATGATTAGATTGGCTATTGAAAGAGGTATAGAAGGAGAATGGGATCATAGTAAACATTGGATGGAAATACTTAATTTTATTATATTAGGAATTACTGTATTAGCAGTTGCCATTCCTGAAGGATTACCTTTGTCAGTTACTATATCACTAGCATATTCAGTTTAAAAAATGATGAATGATAGAAATTTAGTAAGAAAAATGTATGCTTGTGAAACTATGGGAGGAGCTGATTCTATTTGTTCAGACAAAACAGGAACTTTAACTATGAACAAAATGACACTTACTAAAATGTGGAATTAGAATTATATTGAAGTAAATTATCTGGCTAGAGAATAAGATTTAGGAGTTTTTGGTAAAATCAAATAATTGATGATTGAATCTATTTGTTGTAATTCTTCAGCAGAATTGGATCCAGAATAAGGTTCAAAAACTGAAATAGCTTTATTAGAATATATGAGAAAAGGTTAAGTTGATTATAAAAATATAAAAAGTTCAGTAAAATATCTTCAAAAAATACCTTTTAATTCAGGTAGAAAGAGGATGAGTGTAATTGTATCTACTTAAAAGAATGGTTTACCTGTTAATCGATTATATATAAAAGGTGCAAGTGAAATAATAATAAAATGTCTAACTCATCAACATACATTTAATGATGAAATTATTGCTTTATCAGAATAAGATATTAAATAAATAGAAAATATTATAAGTGAAATGGCAAAATAATCACTTAGAACTATATGTGTTGCTTACAGAGATTTAAATGGAAGTGAAGATTTAGTAAGTAATGATGGAAAAGTGTATTAAATTGAAAAAAATAATTTAACTTTCTTGTGTCTTTTAGGAATAATGGATAATTTAAGAGAGGGAGTAAAAGATGCAGTTACTCAATGCAAAAAAGCAGGTATAAAAGTTAGAATGGTTACAGGTGATAATTCTGAAACTGCAAGAGCTATAGCATTATCATGTGGAATCATTGAACCAGGAGATAGTAAAGCATTAGTAATGGAAGGTGCTGAATTTATGAATAAAATAGGAGGAATAGTATGTAAAAATTGTCAAACAGAATCTTGTAAATGTGCTAGAACTTAAAGTGAAGCTGAAAAGAATGGAACTTAATTAAGAATTGATACTCTTGGTGATATGGGAATATTTAAAACATTATATCCATAAATAGCAGTTTTAGCAAGATCTAGACCTACTGATAAATATGCCATGATTGTTGGTTTAAAAGAATGTGAACATATTGTTGCTGTTACTGGTGATGGTACAAATGATGCACCTGCTTTAAAAAAGGCAGATGTAGGATTTGCAATGGGAATCTCAGGAACTCAAGTTGCTAAAGATGCAGCAGCCATTATTCTTATGGAAGACAATTTTAGTGATATTGTAAAAGCTGTTATGTGGGGTAGAAACATTTTTCAATCTATTCGTAAATTCCTTTAATTTCAATTGACTGTAAATGTAGTAGCTGTTGGATTGACTTTAATTGTCTCAGCTCTTCTTAAATAAGAAGTTCTTAAACCTATTTAAATGTTATGGGTAAATTTAATTATGGATTCTTTTGCCTCATTAGCTTTAGCTACAGAACCTCCTAGTCCTGTTTTATTAAATGATAAACCTTATTCAAGAGCATAATCTATAATTACAAGAAAAATGCTGAAACATATATTTGGTTAAGCAGCATTTCAAATTGCCATTATGTTAATTGCAGTATTTTTAGCTCCTGAATTTGTTCCTGAATATAAAGATGAATTTGATGATAGAATCAATGAATGGTTAAAGGATAAAAGTTATAATTAATTTCCATCAGATTTAGATCACCCAAAATATAATTTAGATTATTATCCTGAATAATTAATGATTAGAAGTGGTAGAATGTTAACTGTTGAAGGTGAGGATGATTATGAACCTGTCTATAGAGAATTTATGGTTCCTAGTAGACATTTCACTTTCATTTTCAATATGTTTGTTATGATGCAATTATTTAATTTCTTAAATAGTAGAAAATTGAATGATGAATTCAATATATTCTAGAATATTTGCAATAAGTATTATAAATTATTTATTATAGTTCTCTATTCATAATAATTGTTTTCTTTATTTTTGCTCTCCAAATAATTTTGATAACTTTTGCAGGAATAGCCTTTTCCTGTTACACTTACTATGGTTTAACAATTCAATAATGGTTGATTAGTATACTAATTGGAGCATTTGGATGGATTGTTAGTGCACTATTAAAATTAATTCCAGAATAAGCAGTAAATATATATAATTTAATCATTATTTAGATATGTCCAGAATCTATTGAATAACCCTCTTAATAAGAAGAATAACGAAAGCCTTCTGGTGTTTTGGAATTGCGTCGTGGTTCCTCGATTAGACGTTCACAAAGACACCATGAGATTTAACTTTGATATTCAATAATAAATTTATCATTATAAAATGTCAAAATATTCAACAGAGTTTAGTGATATCAAATCAAAATCTTTGCTGTTACCATAAATCAAATAACCACATACAATTATCACTGCTGCTGAACTCGAATAAATAAAATCTCATATTACATTTACAGAATAAAAAGCAAAGAAAGTATAACTTATTATATTTGTGTTCAGAGTTATGACAGTCAAAAGGTTTGGGCTTAACGTATTGAGAAATAGAGACAATAGAAGGAAAAGGAGAAGTTCTAAAAATTCATAATTGAAGAAGAAGAAAGACGAAAGATTGATAGAGAAGAAGCAGATTATTAAGAAAAATTAAAAATTAATTAGATAGGAGATGCTAATAATAAAATATTTGGATAAAGAGCTGAGTATTATATTATGAATTATATTTAAGTGTGAGAAATATGAAATCTAAAATGTTATGGTCAGAGATAGACAAAGCAAATTAGAAACTTATTTAGTTAAATAAGGAGAAATAAGAAATGTAATTAATGTATGAAGCATAAAAAACAAGAGAAATTGAAACATAAAAATATATATCAGAATAAGTAGAATTAGAAAAAAGTTAATTAAAAGAGTAATTGAAAAAATAAACTTATGATTCTTTAGCCAAATAACATCATGAAGTAAAAGAGAGATATCTTAAGGAATATATTTAACTTAAAAAAGAAGGTGAAATAATAAAGAAATAAGCAGAAGAAGAAGAATTGAAGAAAGAGTAAAATTTATTGGTAATACAATTTTAGAAAATAAAAAGAAGATGATAAAATTAAAAAGTAAAAATTATTAGCTGAACATTAACAATTACTTTAAATTAAATAAAAAATTTAATAAGATGAATAGAAATTAGATGAGAATCAATCAAAAGAAAGAGATTAATATCAATAATAAAAAGATAGAGTTTTAGAAATGAGAAAAGAAAGAGTAATTTTTAATTATTTAAATAGGAAATAGAAAAGAAACAAAGATAATTAAAAATTAGACAATAGATTTATGATATAAGAGTTACATAATTGAAAAAATAAGAAGATGATTATATGTAAAGAGTATAAAAACATGCAGAAGAATTATAAAAGCATGATGAAGAAGTAGCAAAATAAAAGGAATTAGAAAAATCATAAATGATATAAGAAGGAGAACAATTTAGATAATAATAATTAAAATTGAAAGAAAAATAAAAAGAAAAGGAATAATAAGAATTATAATAAGAACATAAATTAAAAATAAGTGCATTAGAATAATTATCTACTGTAGAGGATCAATAAAAAGAAATATTGAAAAGAAGAAATAAAGAAGTTCAAGAATATTAAAAAATGCAAATTGTAATTATTATCTATAAATATATATAAAGGAACTTAAAAAATAAATGAGAAGAAATTAATTTTTAAATGAATTAAAGGAATCAAAATAAATGGAACTTAGATCATAAATAGAAAAAGATGCTTTTAACAATTGGGCATAATCTTAGATTACAGAACTTAAAGAATCAGGATTAAATTTATATCCATTAACAAAATCATTTAAAGTATGAAATTGATAAGAGTTATTAATAATAAAATAATAACTATAAGTAATCAACATTGCTCACTCTCCTTTCTACTTGTACTATTAGACATCAACAATTATTCAAATCTATCCTATTTTCTACAAATTGATATAAATATTTTTAATCGACTATTTATTTTATTTTATCAATACCTTTTACAACTATTCACTACTAAATCATCTCTTTTAAAATTTAGTTTCCTTCCAAAAATTTTATAAAGATGATGAAATCTTTATAAATCGAATCTAATAGATTAATCTAGTTTTTCTAAAAATTAACTTTCAAAATATACTTGGATGCAAAGGAACCATTAGTTTTAATTCTTTAAATTACTTTTCTACAAATTCCCTCTATTCTACAAGATCAATACATTCATTATGTAAAAACTAACATTTAGGTCCAAAACAACAAAATCCACTAAAATAGCGTTTACATGGCTTAGTCTTAGTACAGGCTGTTGAATAAATATTGTTTTCAGTTTTTGCGGGTGTATGAATAAAAAAACACTAATTAAGATTTAAACAAAATTACTTAATCTCCATATTTACAATTACCATTAATTTAGTAATTTCGGCAAAAGTCCTTCTTCTTTTTAAGAGGTTCCTCCTCTTAATAGCATTTTTTGTATCTAAATTTTCGCTAGACAATCTCGAAAGATTCTTCAGAATTTTAATCAGACAGATTTTCAATTGAATGATCAGTGCTATTTGATTAATGATCTATGATTGAATTGTGAGCCATAAGTTTTTAAAAACAAATTATAATTTATAAATTTCTGAAGAAAAAAAGGAGCAAAAAAATTATTAATTATAGTAAAAATATATATTTATAACAAAAAATTCCTTTCAAAAATATTCAATTAAATAGAATTTTCTAAACTATCACTCATATTAAAGCAATATTTCCAATCAAATAATCAATCAAGTTTTGAATAATGAATTTGACTACCTTATATGATTAAATGGAATAGATGGATCTAAAAATCTTGTAATATCAATACAATTTCAAATAAAAGTTTACAGCATTCTTAAATGAGTTTATTATATTTTTTGATGAATCAATTTATCAAAAAAAACTAAAGGATTTGAGATTGGTGGAATTAATGTATGATCTATCAATAAATTAGTTCTAAGGATATATAAAATGAGTTAGATTTTTAATTAACAATTTTTTATGATTACTATGAAATGGTATTTTTATAAATTCAAGATTCAATAAGATATGATTAATTAGAAATTAAAAAGTGAAAACTTTAATAAATAAAATTTTAGTAAAAATATTACCAATTTAGAAAAATTTGTATACAAATCCTAATTCACATTTTTTATGAATTTTTAAATGGATATTCTTTATTTAAATTAGAATCTATTTGAATTTTCAACAAAATTATAAATATTCTAAAGTCTATAAATAAGGATTAATGAAGGAATTTGCAGTATAAATAAAATAAATCATTCATTTTAGTATCTCACTTGTATTGTAATTTGATTATTAAGTTGAAGTAAAAAATAATAAATCAAAAAAAATTATTAAATGATTTTATTCAATATAAACTACTTTAAATAATATTATAATTAAAGATCTATTAATTTAGATCAATTAAATAATTAAATATATATGTCTTTTGTTGAATTAACTTTGTAGAATTATTTAGAAGTACACAATATTTATTAGTGATAGATATTCATTATTTTTAAGCATGTAAAGTATGGGAATGATAATGGTTATAAATATATAGTGAAATTATATATTCTAATTTATCTTATATGAAAGGATTATTAGTAATTTTATAATTGATATATTTATAAATGTAAGTTTCAATAGAGATTGCAACTTGGACTTAAAATAATCATGGGCTATTTGACTATGAATCAAAAGACCTAAAGATTACTAAAATAATAGTGGAAAATTCAATGTACTTAATTCTTAATAGTATTATTTTTTGTTTATTTTTCAATTAGAAGATGTAGTTGAATAGTCAAAAACACAAAATGAAAAGTGTATAGGGAAGATAAATTTTGAGAATGGTTAAATATGTATTAATGATAATGAAATTAGATTATTATAGCAATCCAAAATTTATAGACTCATATGTGAAATTGGACCCTAAATATAAATAATAGTTATAAGTTGGAGAGTTGTTTAAATTTGGAAGAATGTAAAAAGCATATAAATAATGTAGTGAATATTTCATATCAGAACTAAATATTGGAGATAAGGTTTAGATTGCAGAAGACCATTATAATTTAGATCGTCATATTAAATCTGATAAGAACAAAGTAACTAGACAATGCAAATTTTGTTTAATGGAAGATTTGGAATAGGTTGAAGATCCAGCTAATCCATATCTTACTAATTTGTGTGGTTGTTAAGGTCACATGTCCTATGTTCATTATTAATGCTTAAAGTTATGGATTAACTTTAGTAACCGCATAACTCGTAAATAAACTTAAAACACAGTATAGTATAATTGGAATCAAGCATTAGAATGCGAAGTAATATTATTATGAGTCATACAGATATGTAAAGTACCTTTGCCAGCAAGAGTTTATATTGAGAATTAAAAATAACCACTTCAATTGATTTAAGTAGATAAAATGGATGGATCATACATAATTCTTGAATAGATAACTCGTTAAGATAATTTATCAAAAAGTTTAATATTTATTCATGCCTTTGGAACTAATTTGATATCAATTGGTCGAGGACATATTAGTGAAGTGAGATGTTAGGATATATCAGTATCTAGAAATCATGCTCATATTTCATTTAATAATGATAATTGGTGGATTTAGGATTAGAAAAGTAAATTTGGAACTTTGAGAATAATACCTGATAAATTATTAATAGATGATGAAGTTAAAGAAATTTAAATAGGTAGAGTTTTACTTAAAATTAAATTAATTTGATATATGAAAAACTTTATCAAAAATAATTTTTGTTATTTAAAATAAATATTTAATTAATGATAAAATAGATAAATTGTAAACATTATAAAAGAAATTGTGATAAGAAAGCTCCATGCTGTTAAATATATTATCCTTGTAGATTATGTCATGATTAAAATTACAAAGGACCTAAATCTGATGGTTGCAAAGTTGAAACTATGGATAGATATAATGTTAAAGAAATTCGTTGTAGAACTTGTTTAACAGAATAACCACCTTCTAATTTATGCAATAATTGTGGAATTTAATTTGCAAGATATTATTGTGAAATTTGCAAATTATATGAGGATGATAAAAAAAAAAATATATTCCATTGTGAATAATGTAAAATGTGTAGATTAGGAAAGAGAGAAGAATTTTTTCATTGTGAAAAATGTGATGTTTGTTTATCAATTTCAATAAAACCTTAACATAATTGTATTGAAAAAGCTTTTGAACAAAATTGCGCTGTTTGTATGGATTATCTCAAAAATTCAACTTAATTAATATAATAATTCACTAATTGTCCTCATTTTATTCATGTAAAATGTTTGGAAAAAATGCTAAAGAAGGGCTTATATAATTGTCCCAATTGCAATGTCGCAATTTATGTATATAAGTATTTGATTAAGTTAGAAAATGACTTAATAAGAAATCTAAGATCTGGATTAGATTAATGAGCATATGAAGAATGAATTAAGTGAAGAATAATTAAAATAAGTTGTAGACATAATATGTTCTGATTGCTAAGCTAAAAGCAGTGTCTAATTTAACATTTATTTAAAATGTTCAAATTGTGGCTCATATAATACTAAAAAATGATAAATTATAACCTTAAATTAATAATTATGTTCAATTTATAATGATATTGTTTTCTACTTATATACTTTTACTTTTACTTTTTTTAATTTATAAATATCTCTTTATCACTTATATAATCTAATTTAATATGTTTATTTAATTATCTTTTATTAATTTATTTTTATTTAAACAATTTATTATATGAATTTAGACAATAATATAGATAGTTAAAAGTTAATCTATAACTTTAAAAAATACCTTTTATTATGAGATGTATTAAAATTAAATTAAATTTAATATAATTTTATATAATATAATATTTGATTTTCAGGCAATTATTTAAATATGAATTAAATTTAATAAGACACTGAATAGCCAAGTTCAAAATTGAATTAGTTAATGTTAACTGATGAACCTATTGGTGAAATTCAGGATTTCCTTAATTATTCACTATCAGAAGGCAATTTTTCAATACAAGGTTCAAAAATTCAAAGCAATCATAATTAGAATAGTCAAATTTCCTAGTAAAAAGCTTATGAAGGCAAAAGAGTTTAATTTGATTCGACTCTTAATAGTCCATCTACTCAATTTCTAGTTAATAGAAAGAGCATTAGACTCTCTGAAACTCCTCAACAATTACATCAATAATAACAAATATACAGTGTTATTTAATTCTGCTTTATTAAGAGATTCATAAATCGAATAAGTTGGAAAAAGAAAATAAATGCATAATTTAATTTCTATTAATATAGAATAATTAAAGATTTAGGTTCATCATTCAATTTGAAACTTTTTAGAGATAGTGCTCTTAATCTTAAACCTATGATTAGTCAATTTAGTAATTCTCATGATAATTTAAATTAGAGTTTGAAAAAGAAGTAATGATCATAAAATTATTAGTCCTAGAGAATTCACAGCAAAATTATCAAAACATTATTCTTAATTAAAAACTTGTACTAATAATTTATATAAGAAAATAGAATCAGAATTAGAAAAGATACCTTTAATTACTCCAGAATCTAGATTAAAAATAGTATGGGATTGTGTTGTAATGATAAGTAGATTATATTTTCTATTTACAATTCCTTTGGATTTAGCTTGGAATTAATAATAAATCATTTATGGTCAATTATTTACACCTACTATTTTAATGATAATGTTATTAGTAATAGATTTCATTTTAAGTTTTAATAATTCATTTTATTAATTTGGATAAATAGTTAGTAATAGAGCAACAATAGCTAAAAATGTAATTAGTAAAAGCTATGGTTTAGAAGCTATTTCAATACTTATTTTGGTTATTTATGCAATAATTTTTAATTCATCAAAACATGGATTTAATCTTATGAATTAATGGTGGGATTTATTAATGTTGTTATTTTATGTACAATGTAGAAATATTCCTAAATTAATCAGTTAAATAGAAGAGACTTTAAATTTATCCAAACCAAGTAGTTCTTTATTAGAATTATTAAAATTATTGTTAGTTTTATTCTTTGTTTTACATTGTTTTTCATGTCTTTGGTACTTTGTAATTTATAATATTAATAAATTATTAGGTTGGATATTATAGTTAATTGTATTCAGAGAAAGGATGTTGGTTAGAATTTTATCACATTTAGAATGAAACTTGGTCAGTTTAATATTTATATTCATTTTATTTTTCTACTGTCACAATGTTCACTATAGGTTATGGAGATGTTGTACCTATTAGTTATTTAGAAAGAATAGTTGCTATTCTATATATGATGATTTGTAGTATTCAATTAAGTTACAGTGTAAGTACTGTAGGAGCTATTATTGATACAATATCTGCTTATGGATAAGAGAAGATGAGAAAGATGAGAAAGATAAACACTTATATGTAAAATAGAAAAATAGAATATTAATTATAATATTAAATTAGAGAATATTTAAATTATTATTGGGAATCATAAAATTAAGTAGAAAATGATGAATTAAATGAGATTATAAATTAATTATCAGAAAATTTAAGAGAAAAATTAATGAATTAATCAAATTCAATGATTTTAAATGAATGTCCTTTATTTAAAAATAATTTTAGTGATGCTTTAAAATCTAAATTGGTTCATAAAATAAAACCAGCAGTTATATAACCAGAAAACATAATAAATTTTGATTCAATATTCCCATAATTACCTGCAGGTTAATTATATGTATGCTTTGTTGAATTTGGAGATATTTAAATATTCATTTAAAATGATTAAATTGATTAAATATTAGAAAATCCATAGATTGCAGAAGTTAGCAAAGTTGGTAAAGGTTCAAGTTTAGGTATTATCAGTTTTATTAGTGGGAAATAATCATAAGAAAGATTTAGAAGTATAGGATTTTCTAAATTATTGATGTTATCTAGAGATGACTTTTTAAAAATTATTTAAGATTTTCCAGAAGATTATGAAAGATTTAGAAATTTATATGATAGTATATAATTTGAAGATATGAGTCCATTACATATGAAATGTTTTAGTTGTAATTCAAGTTATCATAGAGTTCTTTAATGTCCTTTATTACATTATATTCCAGATAGAGAATTAATTATTAAAAGACATTAATATAGTAATCATTAAATAAGAAATTAACATTTTTTAAGAAATCCATATCGTCAAAAAGGATATTTTGCAGCTAGATATGATTAAGAAGTAATTGAATAAGAGGCATCATCATTTAATAATAATAATTGGAAATGGGCTGAATTTTATGAGGAACCTGATGATGAAATATTAAAAAAAAGTGATGTTTAAAATAATTAAACTAATCTTGAATAAAGTAGTTCTAATCTATAATTTATTAATTAGCCATAATTCTAATAAATATCTAATTCAACTACTTTCTTTTCTGTATTAGATCAATCTTCAAAATTAAATTTAGAACCTCCAATTATAAAAAAGAAAACAACTCTATTCAAATAAAGAACAAAAACTATTGAATAAATGGATATAGATGATTAATCAATGAAAGCATCTTTAATGAGTAAAGCCAGAAATAATCTTATGATAATTAAAGAAGAAGAATAATTTAAAAGTTCTACTTTTCGTAAATATTAAAAGATGAAACCTTCTGTTACTATTGAATTTAATTAAAATAGAGTTAAAGAGAATATTTTAAAATTGAAAAAGGTTGTTAAAGTAATTACAAATATGTATAGAATTAAAAAAAGATAAAAATTAAAAAAGGAAACTAAATCAATTTTGAATTCATTTTTAGAGATTATTTAAACTTAAATGTCTTTAAAAGGAGTTTTAAATAAAGTTAGAATTAGATTAAAATAAATATAAGATGGTAAAAAATAAATTTTATCAGAAAAAGATATTGCAGATACAATGATTTTGGAAATTAAATTAAAAATGTAAATTAACCTATTAAATGAATACTAAAAGAAAGATTAATAATTGGTGATGGAATCATATAAAAAGTTTAAACATTATTAAATTTAAAATAATTTAGATTCTATATTAGAAAGAATGTATTTCTATAAATAGTAGCATCTATTAAATCATTAATTAATAGATAATCAATCTTAATTATTGAAATATATGATTTACCCTGAAATATTCTTTGAAAAATATAGGTATCAATAAATCATTGTTCCTAAATTCGATATCACTGAATCAGGTAGAGATTCTGGTCTTGAGTCTGAACATACTTTAAGACGTAGTAAATTGCTTAAAAAAAGTTTTAGAAATGTGAAATCATCTTAAGTGAGACCTGTCTCAGAAGGAACAGGAAAAATTCAATTTTGACTTATTTATCATTTATCAATTTTTATGAAATTACTTACTCAAAACTTATCCAAAGCAACAATTTATAAGTAAATTAGAAAAGTTTAAAAAAACTATTTTATATATATATATATTAATTCAAATTTAAAAAATGGAAGAACATTATGAAAAATTGAATATTTTAGGCAAAGGGTCTTTTGGAGTAGTTTATAAAGTGATGAGAAAAAGCGATTAAAAAATACTTGCTTGTAAAGAATTACATTATGGAATTATGACTGAAAAAGAAAAGAATTAATTAGTTAATGAAGTTAATATATTAAGAGAATTAACACATTCTAATATAGTTTAATATTACGAAAGGTATTAAAATAATTGAATTAATAAGAATTATTGATAAAAAATAAGCTAAAATTTATATCATCACTGAATACTGTTCTGGAGGGGATCTGAGTTAATTACTTAAGAAATGCAAAAAGGATAAAGATTATATTGCAGAAGATGTAATATGGAAAATATTCACATAATTATCTTTGGCTATTAATGAATGTCATAATAGAACACCTAAAATATTACATAGAGATGTTAAGCCTGCTAATATATTCTTAGATGAAAATAACAATATAAAACTTGGAGATTTTGGATTATCAAGAATTTTAGGTGAGAACTCTTAATTTTGCAAAACTCATGTTGGAACACCCTATTATATGTCTCCAGAATAAATTACTGAAGCCTATTATGATGAAAGTAGTGATATATGGTCTTGTGGATGTTTGCTTTACGAATTGGCAGCCTTAAAACCTCCATTTGAAGCAACAAATCATTTGAGTTTAGCTATAAAAATAAAAAGTGGTTAATTTGATAGAATTCCTTTAAGATTTTCTGAGGATTTACATCAATTAATTACTTCAATGCTTGATGCTGGTTATAATTTATGTTTATTATTGTAGATCCATCTAAAAGACCTAGTGTAATGGAGATTCTGAAATTACCATTAATTAGTTTAAGGATTAAGGAGAAAAAGTTAAAAGAAAAACATGCTTAAATAAAATTGAAAGAAGAAGAGCTTCGATAGAAAGAATAATAATTAAAGATGTGGGAATAAAGCTTGATTAAATAAATTAATTGATGAGCAAATCCCAAATTATGATCTTAATAATTAATTTTATGTATGAATTTATTAAAAATTAGAATTTATATATTAATTAATTATTCTTTTATTTAAAAAATGAACAAAATTATTTTTTAGATGAAAAGCTATTATGTTCAAGAATTTTTGAATGCCAAAGAAACATGGAGGAAATCTTTTAAAATATCTGTTGTGATTTTATTGATTGAGAATATTCAAATGTTATCAATTTATACATATAAACTAAATGAGTTTGAATATGATTAGTTTTTAAACCATATAAGAAATTTCATAGATTACTTTAGGTTAAGTTATTTTATATATATTAGATTTTACACAATGATTGGAAATTCAATCAACCTTAGAATAATATTTGTTATTCTTGGATTTCTATTGTAAAGCCTATTCATTTTACTACTGCTATGTTAGATTTTCAAATTGAAAGTGGTTATGATGAAAAATTAAGGCCTTTAATTTTTAGCAATTGAATAAGTAAAACTAAAAATAACTAAATTAGAATCTTGAAACAAAAGTTGAGTAGAATCATCTAATAAATATTATTTTGTCTTTCTTTTTTTAGATTCATCATGGAATTTTGTAAATCCCATTACTATTTTGTGGATTCAGTTTAGTTACTGAATTATTCAATTTTTGTATTAATTAAAAATATGTAGAAAACTACTATTATTTTGAATTGGTAGGGTTCATCTTTGGGATAATGACTATTGGTTAACAAATAACAATAGGATTATTTATAAATTTGCATTAATTTGATCATAGAATGAAGAATTTTGATTATTTAGGCAAATTTTAATCATAAAAATTGCATTTACTTTATGCATTTTAATTAATGTATATTTATATAATAATTAGTAATTTAGAGTTTTATTTATATCTGGTATTTAAGCATCAATTTTACTTGTTTAATTGTTTGGAATAATAAAATCAGTAATTTAAATACTGTGTGACTACAATTAATAAATTTATATAGATTATAGGATTTCAAGATTAAATTTAAGAATTGTTGTTTTTACAATAATTTATTAATTGGTATTGATGATATGTCAATATGGTTAACCAACCTTAAAGATAAGCATAGTTTTATTAATATTATTATGTTATCCTCCATTAATATTTTTAACAAATGAAATTTTAAATAGATAAGATATAAAAAATACTAATTATTAGACTAGAAATTTAGAGAAATACATAAGAAGATTGTATATTATATTTAAACAATAAGTGGAATTGAAAAAACAATAAAGACTACTTGATCCAAAATAATCTTTAGAAATTTACACATTTATATCAAGTCATTTAAGAGAATGTTAAATGTAAAGAGAAAGAAAGATGTTGAAAAATATTAAACTTAAATATAAGTGTTTTTGTTAAGATTTCTTTACTTAAATGGATTCCTTTTAAAATTTAGAGTCAATGAAATAATTTGCTAAAGGTTTGATTGGATAAACACTTGAAGATGAGATTATTGAAAAGCCAAATACTAATTTAATTTTAATTTATATATACTTTTTAGTTTAAATTAAGAAAGTGCCAACTGAAGCAATTTATGAAGTTATTAGATTTTCAATGATTGAAAAAGTATATATTTAATTTATAAAATTATAAGGAATAACCTTTAAAATAATAAGCCATTATAAATAAATTAAAATAGGATGCTTTATAAAAATTTAGTGATCTAGTTAAAAAAAATGATTTAGTGAATTAAAAGTTTGTTTTTAAGAAAGTTTACCAATATGAAGAATCATTGAATGTTTTAAAATCCAACTTATGTTTAGTTGTAAAGTAAGAAAAGGTATATCATTTAAATATAGAAGGACTTTTATGGTTGTATTCTTACTTAGATTATTGATATGGATATGCTTTTAGATATAGGATTTAAATTAATAAAAAATATTAAAATCCTTGAGAATTAATTTTAATTATTATTTAAAACAAATCCTTAAAATAATGAATGTGATACAATTTTTAACATTTTTCATAAATATGTCAATTATAATAAAATAAGACCAAAATTATATAGAAGAGAAGGTTAAATAATGATGCAATTTTTATAATCAGCAGAGAAGATAATATATGATCCAGGAAGTTGTGTGATACAAATTACCTTATTATAACCAAGAGGAAATGTAATTAGATACACTAGATCATTTTAAAAAGCTATAGGATTTTAAGATGAAGAGATATAAAATCAAAATATAAATAGATTTATGCCTTAAATAATAGCAAATGATCATGATTTATATTTGGATAATTTTGTTGAGAGAGGTAGAATAAATGTAGTTAGAAGTGCTGTAAGAGTAATATTAGGAAAGACTAAATCTTAATTTGTAGTTCCTATAAATACTAGATTAAGAATAGAGGCAAGTCCAACTGAATTTGGAGCTACTGCTCTAATTACACCAGTAAATTTAACATATGGATATATGATGTTAAATGAATAAGGATAAATTGAAGAATTAACATAGAATTTATTTGAGAATGTTTTTGAGAAACATTTGGGATTAGAACTTAATTAATTAAAAGGATTAGATTGTTTATTTTTTATTCCTGAATTAGCTAAAATATGGGATAATTTATTTGATGATCATTTTGATAAATTAGACAAAAGATTTGATTGTTAATTAATTCTTCCATTAATTGCTAAATAAATGAGTAGGAGTCTTATACGTTCAAGATCTAATATATTTTCAAGAACAAATGTACAATCAAATATAGCTAAATAATTTGAGAGTCTACCACATGATAATGTTGTTTATTAAATTTCTATACATTTAATGAGTTTAATAACTATAAATCTTAGGTAAATTATATATTAAATATATTTAGATTAGTAATTGTTGAAATTCCTGAATATAGACAATTAATGAATTAAAAGATATCCAGTAGATAATTAGTTTTATTAAGAAATAGATCATCATAATTAATTAATTTATCTTCATAAAATGAAATTCCAACTTAAAAAACAGATCTTGTATTATCATCTTTGAATTCTCCTCCTGGAGGTATTCTAAATGAATGTGATTTAGAATATGAAAATTTAATAGAAGATATTAAAATGATAGAAGATTTAAGAAATTAATTAGCAACTGTTAATATTAATAGTACAACTCAAAATAATCAAAAAGATCCATTTTTATTATAAAATAGTGATAATTAACTTGAAGGTAGAATAATTGAATTTTAAAATGATCCTTCAGAAAAGAGTAATGATTTTAGTGAAGCAGAATCTGATTTTAAAGATCATGCATAAGATCAAAATGTACAATATAATAATGGTTCAGTAGGAAGTCGATCATCTTAAAATAATACAACAGCACTTAAAAGGTAAATTAAAGATTGTTTATCTGATTAAAAGGGATTGAGTTTAACAACAAAATTGTTTCTATTATTAATTTATTTATTAATATTATCAGGATTTTTGATTAATTTCCTGATATTGTATTTTAATTTTGAGAAGATTCATGAAAATTAAAACTATGAAAATTTACCATTTCAATTTTCATATTATTATAATGAATTCATTATTGATTAATCATATTTAGATGAAGATTAATTTAATTTTAATGAATTAAGTAAAATAGCATTTCAATATTTCCTAATTAATATTAAAAATATTGATAAAACTATTGCTTTATTACCTCATATTAATATAGTCAGTAATCTAACTATGGAAAGTAGAATATTAAATATTATGTCACAATTAACTAAAGTTTTAAATATGAATGATTCAATAAATTATAATGAATTTTACAATAATACTGATGCATTCAATATTTAGATTACTGAAATTGAGAATACTGATTCAACAAAAAATTTACTAAGTTTATCAATTTTGTAATTTATTTATTATTAAATCTTAGTGTAATTGTAGAATAGATAATCTTATTAATTTTACTTGGATAATATATTTATTTATGTTTTTAAATAATATAAATGAAATAGAAAATTTACAAATTATTTTGTACTTTTTCTAAAGAAGTTATTTAAGAATAATTTGTTTAATTCAGTTCCTTATATACTTAATTAAATAACACTAGATTTAGAAATCATGAAACAGATGAAGAATAATTTGAAACTACAATGATGCGTTAATATTAAAAAACAGTAACATCTAATATGTTAGATAAACATAATAGAGTTGGTAAATAAATTTCATTGAAATGTATGTTATTTAAAATATTATTCTAGAAACTAATTCAGCATAAATCTTTTTCTTCTTATTCATATTTATATATGCCTTTATATGTTCATGTTATTTTGTTGGAAGTTTTATCTTATAATAAATTACCTAATAAAATGTATCTGCAAGATATCAAGAAAAGACATCCTTTTCAATAACCTTTAATTCTTTAGTATCTACTTATGCTCAATAAACAATCCTCTTAAATAATATAATTGCATCTGACATGATTGATTATTATGATGTTGCTGTAAAATAATTAGGATCATTAACTACTAATCTCTCTTTGTACTAAGAAGATCAAAACTATTAAGTTTATGAAATTTTAGTTGAAAATTTATGTGGGTTATTTTTGAGTGATTTGTAAAAATATTAAATTAGTGTAGGTCTTATAGTTATGAAGACTTTTAGAATCTTTTTACTCTTTAGTAATGTTAATCTATTTCTATTCTTGGAAAGGGATTAAGTTCAGTTGTTTAAGATTTATATTCACATTAATTTGATTTCCTATAAGCAATTTCTATAAGTGGATTAAATGCAACCTTGAAAGAATCATATAGAGATTCATAAATTTAAATTTAAAGATTATATGCATAATATGGATTTTAAGTAATTATTGAATTGCTTACAAATTAAATCAAATCTTTGATAGATTCGACATTTTTAATTAATACAGTAATGTTTGGTTTTGCTTGTATAATAATGAGTATATCATTGATTGCAACTAAGATATCGATTGAAAAAGTTAAATTATAATATTAAGAAAGCAAGCAACTATTAACATTATTTCCATTTGATAGATTGATGGAGAATGCTTATGTAATTAGTTTTATTACGCATGATTTGCATTTTTCAGTCTGAATTAATAAGCTATATATAACTTAAAAAAATTAAATTTAAATTAATTCTCTTCTTCAAATTTTTCTAATTTATATTTTTTTATGAAGAAAATAATTATAGAGATCTCATCTCATTTGTAATGAAATTATTTGATTAAATTATCTTTGTTTTTTTTATAAATATATTAATCATTATGATAGGTTGAAAAGTTATGAATTGTTTTTTCAATAAAAATTGATTTGTTTTTACAGAATTATTAATACATAGATGTCTTAATTTATGAAAGGTAAAACATCAATTTAAAATCTAATTAGGTTTATCAAAATGTGACATATTTGGTCAGACAATAACATTAAGAATGAATAAATAAAATTTTTATAAGACTGCATTTGGAGGATGTGTATCACTAGTTTTATTTTTTACAATGCTGTTGATTTTTTCTCAAAATTTAATCTCATTTTTGAACAAAGAAAATTTGACTGCAACAGTGTTAACAACATTTGAAGAATTTCCATCTTTGGCTACATTAAATGATGATACTTTTGCATTTGCTATTCAAATTGAATAAAGTGATTTTATTTAGAATCCCTATTTTAACATTAAAGTTGAATAGAAACATACTACTAGATTTTTAAATGGGTCAAAAATTGAAAATACTTAACAACTTGTTCTAATTCCATGCACACTAGATAGATTTACCAATATTTTTAGTAAATATGATGTTAATATAACAAAATAATTTTATGATTTGGATCTATAGAATTTCTTGTGCTTCGAGTAAATAATATAAATTACTTTAGTTATAATTCAACATTTACTATTCAAGGTACTAATTCAAGTAATTATTATGAAATAATTTAAAGATTAACAATTTTGGTATTTGAAAATTTCAGTAAATAATTGTATTACAAATAAATCATGTGCTTCAGAGACTCAACGATAAAATGAAATTGAAAAAAATGGATCATTTAAATTAAGACTTTATACAGTTAATTAAGTTTAATAAATTTCTTTATTTTTTAGATATTAAATCCTTAAAATCCAGATGATTAATATTTATAAACATTTATAGATGATTCATTTTACCTTAAATTTTTACCATCAGATGTGTTTAAAACTGTAGATATTTTCCTAAAAGAATATGAAGTTTTAAATGATTTAAGTTTAACTCCATTTAGTGATATTGAATTATCAAAATTTTACATTTTAGATTAATCTGAAATGAAAGAAAGAATTGAATTTCAATCTAAAAATTCTAATGATATAGCTACTATATTCTTTCGTAAAAGTCCTTATAAAACTACTGTTTACAGAAGTTACTTAAAAATTGATGAACTATTATCAAATTTAGGTGGAATTTAATAGATATTCTTTTTTTTTCTTGGTATTATTCTATCACTCTATAACAGATTCTAATGTATCATTTTTAAGTTAAGTTTAAGTACTTGTTGAATTAGCGAATAAATTGTATGAATTTTCGTTAATACAATTACAACATGAAAAAATTCATGAAGAAAATTTAGAATAGATAAATCATTTAACAACAGAAAGATAAGAAGATTTAAGAACTAGAAGATTGACTGATTAAGATTTAGAGATTAAACTTGTTAATCCTAGTTAAATTAAACAAAAGGAAAAAAATGGAATATTAAAATTTGGTTTAAGATAATAAGAAGAAGATTAAGAAATTAATTATTAAGATGATGAAGATAAAAATGTAAAAGAAGTAAGAAGCAGATACTAGAGAACATCAACTAGATTTATAAGAAATCCTTTTGGAAATAAAATCAGACCTGAAAATGGTCTATAATATTTCAAATAATAAATTATTACAATTATAAATAGATCTTAACCAATTTTATTAAGTTTTAGCATGATTATCAATTTCATTTCTTGTAATTAGTGTTGTGCAAATAAAAAAAATATTTAATTAATGAATAAAGCAATGTATATTTGTATTTCATTTTAGAGACTAAATAACAGATTAAATAGATTTATTTAATATATTAACTAAATTAAATGAATTAGACAAAATGAAAGAAGTTATTTTTACACCTGAACAATTATTAGTTTTTAATTTTACACCTAAACCTATGATATCATTAGATACAACAAAAAAAACAATAAATAGATCCTATTTTGAGTAGAGATCTAAATGTGATATTGAAATTTAGTAATATAATAAATATCTATCAAGGTCTAATCAAAAACAATAAAATAAATACGAAAATAGATTACCTTCTCAAAGAGGAATGCATTTAAGAGGAGATGCTTAATTGTATTAGGATATATATAATGTAAAGTTAATTCTAATAATAAATTAGGCATATGATGAAATTCTTTAAGATTAATAAGAGAATATTATCAATAAACAATTAATTAAGAAGTTAGGTCCTGAAGTTTAAGCTATATTTAAATTGTCCAAATTTATTGATTAATAAAAATTATCTGCGAGAACATAAAAAAGGAAAAATTAAATACAATATAATGAACCTCCTAGTATTGATTGATTCTGATGATATTAGCTCCATTTATTTTTATCTTTCTCAACTCTAAATATCATTTTAATATTTTATCAAAAGTTTTAATTTATTATAATATTAAATGAAAAACAAAAATTATAAAAAAATAACTTGCAAAACGGAAATTCAATATTTATTAGAAAAATCTAAAAATGAGATAATTCTTCTAGCCAATAGTATTTTTAATGAGTAGGTAAAGCTCATTTATGGTTAGCTTTAAAGGTTCCACAACTTTAATCATTAAATTCAGTTATTAGTATTTATATTAATATTTTCATGTGGCTCATTTAAAAAAACCTTGAAATATTTATTTTTTTTTTAATAAAGAAAATACATAACAATAGTTTAACTTAATTAAATAAGATTAGTTAAACTATTGAGGATTCCTTTTGAATATAAATAGGATTACTCAAGCAATTATAATTTTATATAAAAATTGAGTATATCAATTGGATAATATTAGTAATTTATATTTAATCAATAGAGATATGTAATAAATTAAAGATTTGCATTATTTAATTAAATAATTTAGAGTAATTTAACAAATCTAGTTATATTCTAAGAAATAATAGATTTGTAATAAAATTATTTACAATTTAAGATATAAATTTTTAACATAATAAGAGTACTAATTATTCAAGATTGTTTTAATTTAGTAATTATATTTTAATTTAATCTATTAATCAATTAATCTAATAATTAAAGTATAAGAAAATGATCAATGGATCTTAATTATATTTTTAATATTAAATATTATCCAATTTATATGCTAGATTATTGATATATATATATATATATCAAATATTAAAAAATATATACAAAATTATTCAATACTAACATATATAGTTTAGTATTAGTCAATATACCAAATTTAATTGTATTAATTCTTATTTATTGTATTTCTATGACTAGAAGGTTCATACTGAATTAGTAGATAATAAAAAGAAGAAAAGGTTATTTTATTAACTAAAATAATTAATTGTGATAATTTGTGAGTTTATTCTATTTATTTTCATTCTTATAGGAATGATGCCAAAAGAAATAGAAATATATTGTTATTTCATGTATTTATTGTATTGTACTTAAATATTATTGCTCATTATTTTCTTTAGACTTTCTTGCTTGCTCCTCTTTTTTAATAGAAAACATCATCTCTTCTAAATTCAAATTCTAAATCTCTAGTTGTTAATAATTTATAGACAGCTTTGACGGCATCAAGTCTAGGCTCTAATTCTGCTTTGTCTTATTCATCCAAGAAGCTTTAATTATTTACTAATCTTTACATTCTATAGAATTTAGTGCCATCAACTCTAACTCTTGTTCTTCTACCTAAAATGAATGTTGGTGCAACAAGGTCTTCAAGAATTGCATCATATACTGAGGTGAGTGTTCTTGAATTTGGTCTTGTTTATGATCTGTGACTCTTGACCCATTTACTTTCAATTGTTCTTTTGGCAACAACAAGAATTGTTGCTTTAAGTCTCTTTTCTAATTCTGGTAATAATTTTGAGCTATTTTTATTTTCAGATTTAGAGTACCTAACCTTATTGAAAACGGATAAGCAAGGATGAGGAATATATACCAAATAAACTTGCTTCTTGGCATTAATTTTAGCTGTATAATCAACTACTGATGAAAGTTTAAGATTCTTAGCATCAGCTATTGATTGTTCAATTTAAGTCAATGCAACACCAACTTATTATTCCAAATTAGATAACTTATAATCAAACAAATGATTTACTTCTGTCTTTTTCCAAAACTTATTAGCTGCCATTCCTGATAAAAATTTGATTTTTTATTTAAATCTTTTTATTAATAATTCAGACAACCTTCTTTTACAACAATCTACACTAATTATCTTATTTATACTCTCATATCATTTAAATTGATGTACAATTATTCAAATTATATATTTTTACACTTTAAAATCTCTATGTTATTAAATAGATATTCTATTTTATACATAATCATAACTTAATTAGTAAAAAATACTATTAAATGTAGTAATTAATTCTTAAAAGAAGTGAAATCATATTATAAATATATAAATGAACTTAATTTAATTTAATCATATAGATGAATTTTATCACATTTCTATTGTTTTAATTATTTATTAGTCCTTATAGCTATATTTAATGAATTTTTAAACAAAAAAATCATTTTGTTAATCTTTCATATAGATAGAATGTAATAATTAAATTTATGTGGAATTAACAAAATTATAACTTGAATTTAATAGATGTATTTTTTCGAAAAGAAATTTAAATAAATTTAAAGAAATTAAAAAATGGAAATAAAAAATTTTTTATTTTAATTCGAAACTTCTAGAAGTAAAATTTGAGTATAAATTAAGTTCGATTCACAGATAAATTTTAAGTTTAAAATTAAATAATGGCAACAGAGTAAAAGAAAGAAGAGTAATTCCACTTCAATGCAGATATCCAACAATTGATGGGTTTAATTATCAACACATTCTATTCAAACAAAGAAATTTTCTTGAGAGAATTGATCTCTAATGCTTCAGATGCTTTAGATAAAATTAGATATAAGTCTATTACAGACCCAGACAGTGCTGGCTTGAACGTTGAACCAAATTTCAAGATCAAAATCATCCCAGACAAGAATAACAATACTTTGACCATTTAGGATACAGGTATTGGTATGACAAGAGATGAAATGATCAACAACTTGGGTACTATTGCAAAGTCAGGTACCAAGGCCTTCATGGAAGCTTTGAGTTCAGGAGCTGATATTTCTATGATTGGACAATTTGGTGTCGGTTTCTACTCTGCTTATTTGGTTGCTGATAAGGTTGTTGTCATCTCAAAGGCTGTTGGTGAATAATAATACAGATGGGAATCATAAGCTGGTGGTACATTCTTTGTCTTTGATGATTCTGAAAACCCAGTCTAATTGACAAGAGGTTCAATCATCATCTTACAAATGAAATAAGATAACTTAGAATTCTTAGAAGAAAAGAGAATCAAGGATTTGGTTAAGAAACATTCAGAATTCATTGGATTCCCAATTGAATTATAAATTGAAAAGACAACAGAAAAGGAAGTCAGTGATGATGAAGATGAAAATAAGGAAAAGAAAGCTGAAGAAGGTGAAGTCTAAGAAGAAAAAGATAAGGCTGAAAAGAAGAAGAAGAAGATCAAGGAAGTCAGTACTGAATTCGAATAAGTTAATAAGAACAAGCCTTTATGGATGAAGAAATAAGAAGAAGTCACCAAAGAAGAATATGCTAACTTCTATAAATAATTGACCAATGATTGGGAAGAACATTTGTCAGTCAAATAATTCTCAGTTGAAGGAGGTTTGGAATTCAAGGCAGTTCTCTTCATTCCAAAGAGAGCACCATTCGATTTATTCGAAACAAAGAAGAAGAAGAACAATATCAAATTATATGTCAGAAGAGTATTCATTATGGATGACTGTGAAGAATTGATCCCTGAATATTTGGGATTTGTTAAGGGAGTTGTTGATTCTGAAGACTTACCCTTAAATATTTCAAGAGAATTCTTGTAACATAACAAGATCTTGAAAGTCATTAAGAAGAACATTACCAAGAAATGCATTGAAATGATCACAGAAATCTGTGAAAATGCTGAAGATTATAAGAAATTCTATGAATAATTCTCAAAGAATCTCAAATTAGGTATCCATGAAGATTCAGCCAATAGAACCAAATTGAGTGAATTCCTCAGATTCCATACATCAAAGAGTGGTGAAGAATTAATTTCACTTAAAGATTATGTTGGAAGAATGAAGGAAGGATAAAAGGATATCTTCTTCATTACAGGAGAATCTAAAGCTTCAGTTGCTGCATCACCATTTGTTGAAGCTTTGAAAAAGAAGGATTATGAAGTCCTTTATATGATTGACCCAATTGATGAATATGTCATCTAATAATTGAAGGAATTTGATGGAAAGAAATTAAAGAATTGCACCAAGGAAGGCTTAGATTTAGATTAAACTGAAGATGAAAAGAAGAAATTCGAAGAATAAAAATCAGCATTTGAAGGATTATGTAAATTGATCAAGGAAATCTTGGGAGACAAGGTTGAAAAAGTCTAATTAGGATAAAGATTAGATTTATCACCATGTGTTTTGGTTACAGGAGAATATGGATGGTCTGCCAATATGGAAAGAATCATGAAGGCTTAAGCTTTGAGAGATCCATCAATGAGCAGCTATATGATGTCAAAGAAGACATTAGAAATCAATGCCAATCACCCAATTCTTACTGAATTAAAGAAGAAATCAGATAAAGATAAGAGTGATAAAACAGTTAAAGATCTCATTTGGTTACTTTATGAAACAGCTCTTCTCACTTCTGGATTCAGTCTTGATGACCCAACTCACTTCGCTAACAGAATCCACAAAATGATCAAACTCGGTTTATCCATTGATGATGCTGGTATTGAAGAAGAAGATGAAAAACTTCCATAATTAGAGGTATTATTAATAATTTATATTTTTCTTAGAAAAAAGAAGATGCCAACACTGAAGCCACAAAATCAAAGATGGAAGAAGTTGATTGATTTATGTTCATTGTGTGTTTTAAATATACAGTAATTTAACACTTAAAAATTCTAACATATATTTTACTAATAATTTTGATTATTATGAGTGCATAAATTTTATTTATTTAATCTAATGGGTTGTCAAGTATCCAATATTTCTCCTTTTATGTCATATTCGACTAAGGTTTAGGAAGCTAAACAAGGATAATCTGAAATTAGAAGAAATGTGAAATATACTAATTAATTACTCACCATTCCTGAACAAGGAGTTATGAATTTGTAAGATTTATTTTTGAAGAGTGCAGATAAATATGCTGTCAAATAATGCTTAGGTTCTTTTATTGGAAATGATTTCTCTTTCATGACTTATTCATAAGTTTAAGAAGAAGCTATTTATTTAGGCAGTGGGTACCTAAGAATTAAAGATAATTTAGTATTAAAACATGGGGTCTGGCAAATGAAGTTAATGAATATATGAATTATAAAATGAAGTTGATAGGAGTTTTTGGCAAAAATAGAAGAGAATGGGTGATCCTTGATATTGCAAATATTCTCTATGGATATACTATGGTTCCTTTTTATGATACTTTGGGTAAAATTAGTTTATATTGATATCTAGGTCCTGATTCAATTCCATTCATTTTAGGTCAGACAAATATTGAAACTATGTTCTTAAGTGCTGATGCAACAAAATCATTACTAAAATGTAAGGAAAAATACAAATTATAAAATTTGGTTTTATTTGATTAACTTACTGAGGAGCTAGAAAGAGTAATACTATCTGTGCAAATTAGGAATTGAAAAATAAAGGCTATAAATTATTTAGATATGAAGATGTTGTATAAAATGGCAAATCTCAAATTTAACCACTAGCTTAAATTTATCCAGAAACTATTTATACAATCTGTTATACTTCTGGAACTACTGGGAATCCAAAGGGGGCTTTGATAACACATGCCAATTTTGTGTCTGCAGTAGCCAGTACATAAGTTACAGATGCATAAATAAATGAGAATGATGTTCATCTATCCTATTTGCCATTACCTCATGTTATGGAGAGATTAATAGTAATATCATTGTTATATGTTGGAGCATAAATAGGGTATTTACATATTTAAATTTCTAGATTTTATAGAGGTGATCCAAATTTATTAAAAGAAGATATTTTAAAATTAAGACCTACTATTTTTGTATCAGTACCTAGGCTTTACAATAAATTCTATGATGGAATTAAAGCTAAAATGGCAGAGGTAACATGTTTAAAAAAAGCATTTCTTGATTAGGCTATAAAATCTAAATTATCAAGTCTAAGATCATAAGCTACATACACAAATTCTATATATGATAAGGTTTTTGAAGGAGTAAAATAATTATTTGGAGGTAGATGTAGATTAATGGTCACTGGATCTGCACCAATTTAATAAGATGTAATCGATTTTTTAAAGATTGCTGTTTGTTGTCCTATTTTAGAAGGTTATGGCTAAACTGAATCATCTGCTCTCTCATTTTCAACAGCTAGATGGGATCCAATATCCTCACATTTAGGTGGACCAGCAGCTAATACTGAATTTAAATTAGTAGATGTTCCTGAAATGAATTATACTGCCAATGATATTGTAACAATTCATAAGGGAGAAAAAGAGGAAAAATTGGCTATTTCCAGAGGTGAAATATGTTTAAGAGGACCTGGTGTTTTTGTAGGTTATTATAAGGATCCATAAAAAACAGCAGAAGCATTGGATTCAGAAGGATGGTTACATACAGGTGATATTGGAATGATTACTGAATAAGGAGGTGTAAAAATTATTGATCGAAAGAAAAATATTTTCAAATTATCTCAAGGGGAGTATATTGCACCAGAGAAAATTGAGTCAATTTACAATAGAGTTTAAGGAGTAGCAGAAAGTTTTGTTTATGGAGACTCTCTATAAAATTAAATTGTAGCAATTATAGTCCCTTAATATGATTATATATAGAAATAAGCAAATTTAATGTAAATTCAAGGAGGATTTGAAGAGTTATGTTAAAATCAAAAGATAATTAGTTTATTTAAACAAAATATTGAGGCATTTGGAAAATAAAATTAACTTAATTCATTAGAAATTGTAATTTATTAAAAATAAAATTAGACAAAATTAATCTATTTAGAACCTTAACCATTATAAAATTTAGGATGTCTCACTTCCACTTTAAAATTGTAAAGACATATTGCCAAATAAGTGTTTGCTAAATAAATTGAAAATTTATATAAATAACAAGTTTAATGAAGAAAAGAATTATATATGTTTTGTAAAATTAAATAATCAAACTTAATAATCAACTTAAGACTCTCATTATTAAACTTTTAAGTATGGGTGTTGTTCACCCTAGTATTTTTTTAGAAGTGTGTAATAAAAACGATTCTTAACTTAATTTTCCTAAAAATAGAATTTTTATATTACCGATCTATTTTTAAGCAATTTAGCAATTACAGCCCATCTAGCTCCTCCTTTATTATATTCTTCTAAAATGATTTTATCTTCCTCTTATTACCATTCATCATGTGTAATTGATGGGTCTATTTAATTCACATATCTATCACGCACTTATTTTGAAGTTCGACCAGGTAATCCTAAAAAATTACTAATATATGTACTTTCACTTATTTTTATCCATTATTTTCCAAATTCTTTATAAGCTTCTATTAAGATTTGATCTTCACTTGAAGTCCATTTCTTTTTTGTTCTTTTTTCTTGATCTTATAATTTTCTGTATTTTTGAGAACATTATGAGATATTTCTACCTTTGAGATGTATGATGATTTGTTTCCAATTTCCTTTGTACTTTTTATAATAAGAAATTAGATTATTTATTTCTTTTTAAGTCCATAATTATCCTTTTCCTCTAACAATTCCACTAGCGTTAGTATGATATTCATCTTTAGAAGGTATAGTTTGATCTTTTTCACTCTCCTAATAGAGTTCAGTCTTGGGTATTTCTTATAAAGCGGAAGAATTGAATTGGTATGGAAAATAATAAGGAACAAAAAAGTAAATAGGATTTGGTTAATTGATGTACATTGAAATTTATAAACCTAAAAATAAATGTTCTATAATTAAGTGTGAATGTATAGAATAGTCTATAAATCAAGTTGAGCAATATTGATAATTTAATTAAACAACATGAAAACAATTTATCAATACACCTTGAGTTTCAATAATTGTAATGGAATCTCTTAAGATGATTATTTAAAAACTTTGATGAGATCATCTTTGAGTTTATAATTTAAATCTCTTGGTTCTATAAAGCTTAAAGCCTCTCCCTTTTTGCCAGCTCTACCAGTTCTACCAATTCTATGGATATAATCTTCAATATTTTCAGGGAAATCATAATTAATCTAAATATTTATATATAAAGATTACCACAATATCTACATCTGAAACATCTAATCCTCTTGAGGCTAAATTAGTTGTAATTAAACAACTAACTTTTCCATTTCTAAAATCTTACATAATGTAATCTCTTTAATTTTATTTTAAATCTCCATGTAAATATCTAGCATTAATACCATGTTATGATAATCTATATTCAAGCTTTTATGTGTCTATTTTCTTTTAACAAAACACCAAAACCTTTTTATCTTTTATTTGATTGAAATATTCAATTAATTATTCAAACTTATTTCCACCAGCAATTATTACACTTTAAGTAATATTCTTATTAACAGATAACCCTCTCTCTCCTAATTATAAGAAAATTGGATCTTGACTACATAAACTATTTGCCAATCTTTAAACTTCTTAAGGCCATGTTGCACTAAAAAATAATGTTTATCTATCTTTTCTGACTTCTTTCAATACATCTCTAATTTAATCTTCAAAACCCATATCAAGCATTCTATCTGCCTCATCCAAAACTACTTAAGTAATTGATTTCAAAGGTAATCCATCTTTTATAAAATCTAACAATCGACCTGGAGTAGCAATTATTATTTTTGGAGTTTCTGGCCTTGCAAATCTATTAGATTTTCCTAATAAACTAACATATTAATTAGGTTTAGGAACACCTCCATATAAACAACAAGTTTTTGCAAATAGATCATATTATGTTTAAATTTGTTAGGCTAGTTCTCTAGTTGGAGCTAAAACCAAAATTCTTGGACCATTGATAGGTGGTTATGCTTGCATATGCATGATTCCAGGTAAAGCATAGGCAAGTGTTTTGCCTGATCCTGTTTCAGCTATTGCTATTACATCATGGCCATCAAAAATTAATGGCATTATTGCTTGTTGAATTGAAGAAGGAGATGTTATGTTTCTTGCTTTTAAAGCTTCCTAAAGATTTTAAGGTAGAAAATTGAAATCTTAGGCAATATTAAAAACTTTCCCATGAATTTTGTTTGCTTTTATAAAATTAATAACATCATCTGTAGGTGCAACAGGTATGAGTTTTAATTATTTATTTATCTCATTTTGTTACTCTTACTTTAATGTATCACAGTGTCGAGCAAATTCACCAAATGATATATGAGACCTTGAATGGTATGATCCTTAAAATTAAGATCTTGATGATTGTGATCTAAACCTGTTGGTGTTAGAGAAACTGTATATAGAACCTCTTAATCCCAAAGGACAAAAGAATTAAATAAGTGCTTTTCTAAGTGGATTATTTATCATTAATATAATTTAATAAAATTTCTTATTTGAAAAATTTCTAATTAAACTAAATATTAATCAAAACTCAAAATATCTTTGAAAATTAAATCTCTAAAGATTTCTTTATTTTTTCTCTGTTTCTCATCTTTTTCTATATTTATAATATATTATTAAAAAATTTAATAATTATTTTTATAAAAATGTTTTACACTTTAACAATAGAACAAAGAGATCGCCGTAAGAAGGATAAAAAAGCAAATTAAGTTAATTGTCCATAATGTCCAGCTTCTTTATAAGGAATTTTAAAATCTAAAGCATTTTGGTATTTATTTTTAATACCCTTTATAGTATATTTTGTTTAAATTATGTTTGCAAAACTCATATAGTAAAAAAACGAAAAGATCCTTTAATTGATGATAAAATTGGTAAAATATGTAAAGAATGTGAAGATGCAATTCTATTTTAAAAAATTATGTCAAAGGTATAAATAATTCTATAAAAATTCAGCATTAAAAAAAAGAATAGGAATTGAAAGATTAGTATTAAGAATTACAAAATACTTTGGATAATGTTAATAGTTAATTTAAAGATTTGTTATCTTAAGAATAAACAATTAAATATACAATTGAAAAGGGCTAAAAAGAATATGAGAAAAAAGAGCAATAAGCTAAATAAAATATTAAAGAAGCAGAAGATAGATAGGATTAATGTAATTAGGAAAGCCTTTAATTAAGCCAATAATATCGTAAGTTAGTGGAGGAAAAATAGATTAAAGAGAAAGAAAAATAAGCATTACAAGAAAAACATGAAAATATGTAAAAGTCTATAATATAATTAGTTAATAATAGGAACAATAAATTTTAATTGAAATTTAAGAAATTTAAGAAAATATTAAAACAGTAAATGAGACTATCAGCAATATTACTTAAGAAATCGCCAGAATTAATTATAATTAAAAATCTGAAGAGAAAGAAAAATAAAGTCTATTTGCCCGATATACATAAAGTGGTGTTGGCACAATTCAAATTGATTCTAAATAAGTATCTGAAATAATTCCAAGAACAACAATTTAAAAAAATAAAAAATAAATACTTGATCAACCAGATAGAGGAGAAGGATTTTGTTGTATGAGTATTATTCCGAGTAATTCTAAAAAGAAAAAGGGATGATTTTACTAAATTTATCTACTTATGTATTTTTATGTATATTCATCAAAATTTTGCTTCAGATTTGCAATTTGTTTCAGATTTACAATTTGCTAATGAGGAATGTTTCTATTTTATATCAATTGTAAAAACAGCATTTCTTTCTTATCCTTATTCACTAATACAGACATCATCTATTGATATTAAGTCTAAAGTATTCTTTCTCATTTTTAATAAATCTACTATTGTTTTATCTATAGAATTTAGTAATCTCACATTGATTGGATTATCTAAATTTTCTACTATTTCTTTAAAAGCATTTTAGGCATCTACAGCTCTCTAAAAGTCACTTTTCATAGGTTTTAATATCGAATAATAATGTTAATTTATGTTAAATTATTTAGAATTTGGATCTAATGGAATTGTAGGTTTTTAAAGATAATCAAAAACTTTAATCTGAGATTCAGTTAATAAGATCATTTTCAATTTATCTATTTCCTGCAATTTCTTCATAATATATAAAATATCCATTTACTTTATAATTTTTTTAACCGAATATTCAATTTGAAGACTTTTATAATTTTTGGAACTAAATGAAATATATATAATTTACTTAACAAAACAACTTATGAAATACAAGTAATCAGTCCATTTCATTTTTAACTTTTTTTAAATGCTCTGAAAATATTATTTAATAGAAAATGATATAGCTTTAGTTAATTATTACTTAGCTTCTTCTTTAGATTGAGGATCTACTACTAGAGAATCTATAACTTCCATCTGTTTCTTCTTTATTTTTATAGATTATAATCGTTAAAATGCTTTTTTTTTATTTTCAACAAATAATCCTTCTCTAGTAGATTATAATTATTTTCTTGTCATTAATTCTTGTTATCCTTCTTGATTTTATTCTTCATCTCTTTAAATTGTAGTTTTCTTCTTCTTTTCTTGCTCAAATTCAAATAATGAATTCAAAATTCGAACATAATATGATAGCATATTTATAGGTTTCTATATAAGAAAGGCTATAGTAAAAAATACTTACCAAAGTCCTCCCATTTAACTTAGAATAATTTGAATTTTAGTGTAGCTTCTATAATATTATTATTCAATTTAATCTAATCGTATTACAACATTCATTATTAAGTCACTCTCATTTAAATCAATCATTTCTGTATGTCTTTTATATCTTAAGGTTTTTTGAATTTAGTAATCTTCAGTTATAAGACCTAGATCTGTAAATACTGTTATTGGCTACATATAAAATGAAATTTCTTTAAAAATCTTACTAGATATTGTAGTGAAAATATCTTCACCTTTAGATATAAAAGGTTACTCTTCATTTTTTACATCTATAACATATGAAGACATTTAAAGAGAAAAATAGTTTTATTCTAACAATTATTTAATTTCATCTCTAGGTTTACATTCTTTTGTTTTTTTTGTTTATTCATTGCACATTTTAAATTAGAATAATATAAAACTATAAGCTGAAGAATCAAAGGTGCCTTCTATATTTATCTCATTGATTTTATTCCAATCAATACAGTAATTAGTTGGTAAATTTAAATGAGAAAAATATTCTGATAATTCAACTTACCGAATGAGTTCTGGAGTACAGGAAGTTAAAGGAAGATCTTATGAAGTCCATTCATCAACTTTTTGATTATCAACACTAAAAATTGAATTAAATATAATACATTTTAGTTGTTTTGGTTGTAATTTGGGCTTCTACAACATAAACTGATTCATCTATATATGTAGCATAATTTGGTGATTAAATAGCGAATGTTAAGGTAAAATTTTATTCGTTAAATTTGAATTATTCTGGTTATGCATGATAGACCTCAGTTGTTAGTGAAGTTGGATTATTTCTTTGACCCAAAGTATATAAATTAACAATAAGTAGGTAAATGAAAAAAGAGATCAATGCCAAAGTTAGACAGGCTCCAAATAAGGTTTTATGTCCCTCCTCTTATTTTATCAATAATTGAACAGGCTATGAAAAAATATCCACCTTTTTGAGGCTTTTCAGTGCCTTTCTCTAAAAATTAATAATCATTTTTATTATAATTAAATATTTAGATTAATTAAGAATGAAATATTTATTAAGTACTTGTGATTCAATAGTTTGATTACATAATGATCATTTTATTACAAAATGTTATTATATATATTAAATATCCAAATAGTATACTGTCAGGATCCTAATAATAAGAATATAAAACTTAATTACGTTCTTATAGAAATTAAAAATTATAATGATTGTAATTTGAATATTATTTTCAAAAACAATACATTGTTCAAATAATTAATCAAAACTAGGTAAAAAGGAATGATTTATTTAAATTTTTCTAAAATCATCCTTACTTCTTAATTTAAAGAAAGGCAATAAAAAATATAACTGTAAAGATGTTATATTTAAAAAATAAGTTCTTTAGAATTATTTCGATTAGAAATAGGGTTTCAAATATTTGATTTGTTACATTCTCATTTTCCATTTCATCCTTCATTTATAAATCTTCTACCTATAATAAAGATATATACTTCTATTTACTCATAAATTAATCATTTATTTCTTCAAAATGGTCTCAACGGAAAGAACTAAGAAATATCTTCTTTATTATTTAATAAATATAGAAATAATAATAATTTGGAGAAAAAAATATATTTCTCTATTATGTTTAAATAATATGGTTGAAGTAATAAATTTGAATTTATGATATTCCTCTATTATATATATTATTTTAATTTATGGATATTGTATATAGATTTAAAATAATTTATTTTTTATTGAGATAATTTAAGATTTATCTGTGATTGATTACTTTTATGTTTCTAATTAATAAAGAAAGCATCACTTAGATGAATATTTAAATATTTAAATATAATTATACTAACAACAATATATAAATGAGATTTGATAAGTAAACAACAATATTATAGGAATCAAAAGATATATTATATGAAATGCTTAATTAATAAATATTTTTTGTCAACATTGAATAATGTACTATTAATAATATAATTGAATCACTCCTTTAAAGCAAACTTTCTCAAAGGGAAATTATTTTATCTCTTCCATTATCTTACGGTCTTTTGGGCTAGAAATATATTATGCTAAACTTTACCTCTCTCACTTCTAGTTAATCTTTATCTAATTGCTCTTGTTTTTTTTCCTCTAAGATCAACAGGTAGATTTGAAGCATTCTTTGTAGTTGATTTAACTTAATTTCTTCTTTATTCATTGATGACTGTTAAATATTTTGCAATTCTCTTTCTAACAAGCTAAATTATATTAATTATGATCTTACTCCAATTCTGCCAAGTTTTTAAGCATTACCTGCTGAAACTTTAACTGTTCTCAATTGAATGAGTTCACCTTTGAGTTTTTCTAAATCCTTTAAGAGATCTTCTGGCTTTTATTCTCTGAGCTTTCTGACTTTGAACTTTTGAGACATATTTTAAAAAAGGATTTAATTTTTTATTAAATATGGGGAATTGTTTCAATTAAGAAGAAACCCATAATTCATCTGTAAAAAGAATTAAAAAAATTGAGAGTGGCATAAGTTAAGCTTTACAAGATACAGATGGAGGAAAGATTAGTTTAAGAGAATTTTTAAGCTAAGGAGAGATTGGGAGGGTTTTATAATGTTTTAATTTAAGGGTTAATTTGGTAAAGTACTTAAAGTCAGAATGAAAAACAATCAAAGAGAATATGCTATGAAGGTTATCAAGAAATAAGACATTATAAATTATGGATTGGTAGAACATACAATGTTAGAAAAAAACGTGTTAGAATATAGTAACAATCCATTTGTGATCAGATTATAATACTCTTTTCAAACTGAACATAAACTATATTTAGTCATGGAGTATTTATATACATTTTACATAAAAGATTAGTAAATGGTGGATAACTATTAAAGATAATTAATAGATAACCGCAAAAAAGATTGTCATTATATCAAGCTTAATTTTGCACAGCAGAAGTATTACTAGGTCTTGAATATATGCATGATAAACTTAAAGTGATATATAGAGATTTGAAACCAGAAAACGTTTTAGTAACTGATGATGGCCATCTAAAATTAACCGATTTTGGATTGTCTAAGAAATACGAATCAGATAATATGAAATTCTTTACAGTACTTAAATAAAAACTTATCATAAGTTCAGATGGCTGGTACACCTGAATATCTGGCACCTGAAATAATAAACAATTCTGGACATAATCATACTGTAGATTGGTGGTGTTTAGGAATCTTTATCTATGAAATGTTGACAGGAAGAACACCCTTTATAGACAATTCAAACAATATTCTAAATATTGAAAAACAAATAAAGGAAGGTACTATTGAATTTCCAGATTATATAAACGAAGAGTCCTAAGATATTATATTAAAATTGTTGAATAAAGATCCAAATTTAAGACTAGGTAATTCCAGAAATTAAGTTAAGGTTATAAATCCATCTAAGATATTAAAGATCATGCTTTTCTTCAGAATATAAATTGGGATGACATTGCTAATTTAAGAATTAAATCCCCACTTTTAGGAATAACTCATCTTCAAACTCAACCAAAAACAGATGTTTCAGTTCCTAAAAAGATTCTTGAAACCCCATAGTCTTAAGTAGCACAAACAGAAGAGAATTTTGAAGGTTTTTCTGTTAATCATGAAGAATTTTGAACCCTAATTTTCTTTATGTTATGTTCATTCTTTGTATATTATTATTCATACTGAGATAAAACACAATTATTAACTCAGTAATAATATAATTTTTTATATTTTAATAAAAATTCTTTATATTGTGTTAATAATGGAATATAAAAAAGAGTATTGATATTTTGTTTAATATATATTTTTAATAGATAAATATTTTAGTATATTGAAATGATAATAAATTAATTCATATTACAATGTCTAAATTCATTTCTATATTTAAATTGATTTTTAAGAATGAAATAGTTTTTTGTTTGTCTGAAGAATAGGCATCTCTTCAATTGAGCAATCTTCTGGAATATCCTCACATTATTATTGAGGTATAGTGCTGTCTTGTAATATTTTTCTTGTCTTTTCAATTATCAACTAAGATGATTTTAGTCGAACTACTGGCTCATTACGTCTTTCTATATATCCAATTAAGTAATTTTATAATGTTGCAATCACATAAGGTTTGTGCTTGTGAATAGATTTCTGAAATAAAATATTGGAGACATCCTAATTTTCATATTGTCTAATTTCCATCTAACCTCCAGGATGTTGTGTTATGAAATCAGTCAGATCATAAATTGCCTTCTTGTATACAAATAATGATAGTTGATTTCTTTTAGCATAAAATTACATCTCTTGTATATCATTAAAATATAAAAGTTGATTCATATTATTTATCATTTCTTAATATCAAGAAAATCATTTTAGATTTCATTCAAATATGAAAAAAGAGGAACTTATTATAGTATGAAAAGGTTCCTATTTTCTAAAGAAAAACTTTTAGATGAACATTAGATAGATTTTAGATTTGTATCTGAAAGTCTAATAAAATTTATTTTTATCAAGATTACTACTTCTATATTATCATATATTAATAACTATAATAATATAAAAATATAATTGATATCAATATCTTTTGTATAAAAATATTACATTTAATATAAATAGAAATGAAATGAATTTGAAAAGTTGATTTAAATACTATTTTAATTTAGATATTCTGAATTCATTTAATATTATTAGAAGATAGAGAGAAAATATTTATATATTAATTCATAATTTTATACAAATATTCTTAATTTTAAAGTTACTATGTATTTCTAATATTAGTTTTTTATATTTTGTTTATTAATGAATACGTTGAGAAAAAAGAGTGTTATTTAAATGAAATAAATCGACACTCCTTCTACACAATCAACCACTAGAAAGACTTTACAATCTAGATCAAAGAGAGCAAAGACTGAACATAATTACCCTGAAGTCAGTCAATTTGAACCATCTAAAAAAAGGAATAGAGAACAATTATTACCATAAACACATTAATAATATTTAAAAGCAAAAAGAGATATAGAATATACATATCTTATATAATAAAGAAGAAGATAAAAAACATAGCATAATGAAATTCCTTTTGATTTAAAAATGGCTTATATTATTAAAAGATAATCTGTGACTGGAAGAAAAATATTACATAAATCCTCATTTGAAGAAAGTGTATCTTCTCCAATTACAAAAAAGAAATTAGATTCTATATGTGAAGAAACATTCTAACTTCAACCTATTAAAAAAGATCCCATCCTTGAATAAGAATGTTTGGGTTATCCAAGTTTACATTAAGAATGGGATAAAAGATGGGAATCTTTATTCGAGACTTTCTTTGAAATGTAGGCAGTGAAATCAAAAAATATTTCATAATAAAGTGAGACTCGTAAAGATAGTAGAGTAAAATTTAGCAAAGGTATTGTAATGAAGAATAATTAAAGGACAATAAATAATAGAATAAATAATGACGAGGTATTAGTATTAAAAAGAGAATTATCTAAATAACCTATGTATAGAGATATATAAAAATTGGAACCTATCTTTTAAAAAAACAAATTTTTATCAAGATTTAATGAAATCATAAGAAAAATTATTATCCAGTAATGTTAATTAAGAGAATATTAGCCTGATGAACTTGTATTATCCAACGAGATTAATTGTGATAAAGTATTTGTTATAGTTTTGGGATCATGCAAGGTTGTTATGACTTCTTTTAACAAAGATCAAGAAATTTTAGGTAGAATGGTTATTAGATCAATTTATGATGGATACCATATAAATGTTGATAATTTATTAATTGAAAAAAAAATAGAGGATATTAAGAAAATGAATAATTTGTCAGAAGCAAATTTATAATAATATGTTAAGAGTGAAATATATTCATAAGAGAAGTCTGTTGTAATTGAAATTAGTAGAGAAATATATGATAATGTATTAACTTATGCAATTGATGAAGAAATGAGAGAAAAGATTGAACTATTATAAAGGATTAAGATTTTAGGATTTAATAAAGATTTAAGACCTTTGGCTGCAATTTTACATTATCATGAATATAAATTTGGAGATTTAATTATATCAGCCAAATAAGAAATTAGACATTGTTATTTTGTAAAGTCAGGAAGAATTAAAGTAACTATTTGTACTAGAAAATAAAGAGAATTATATAATTACTTAACATAATCTAATTAAATAGATTTATACGATTTTTCAGAAGAAAGTTCAATTGTAAAAACTAGTAAAAATATTGATCATTGTGGTAAAATCTTAAGGACAAATAAAAATAGTCATCCCTTTATGGAAATGAATATTCATATTGATATCAAAAGCTTAGAAGTAGGAGATTTTTTTGGAGGATCAAGTCTTCTAACTCAACAAGAAATAATAGCTACTAATAGATATAAGAAAGATAAATTAGCATTGGTTAGTTTGATTGCTTTGACACCTGTTGTAGAATTATATTCAATTGATAGCATGGAATTTGAGACATTACCAGATGGATTTTAACATTAATTAAAAGAATTAAGTTTATCATAGTCAGAATTTGATGATTTTGATGTAGATAAAATTGTTAATGATTATGATTAGTGGTCAATACTTAAGTAAGCATATTATAAAAGTTTAGCTAAAAATTGAATTACAAAAAGCTATTATATATTTTATTTGTATTTATATTATTTTTCATGAAATTATTCTCATACATAAAAACATGTAAATTTGATAAATTTGTTAAAAAGTACAATTTTCATAAATTTAATGGTCTCTCTTATTATATTTAGTCTCTTAATAACTTGTTAATTTGCACTTTAGAATAAGAATGATATTTATCATTGAAAATATTTATATAATTTTAGTCTCAGTTAGTAGAAATAAAAATGAGAAAAACTTGCATCGAGTTTAGTCTATCAAATCAGATTATATGTATTTAATCATTTCATTTATGGATTCAAAATATTTGACAAGCAACATATCGTTTATGTTTTACGATGTCTCTCAATTCCTTTTCACTTAATGAACTTCTGGCACTATGTCTAACTTCATTACCAAATTAAGCACTTTATCTTATGGCATTATTTTGATTAGATTCTTATTTTAGTTAATCGATATTTTCATTGGAATTAGTGTTTTAGATCTAAGATGAAAAAACTACATCGTATTTTCTAAAATATGAGTCTAAAAATACGTTGTTGCTGGTGTTTGAATTGGTTCATAAGCAGGATTAGAACTATTAATATGGGAAATATTTTTACAAGGACTAATATTTATTCATTATTTTATGATTTTAATTATTGAAGGGTAACCTTTAATGAAAAAATATAAGATCTCAAACTCTAATAGACAACCAACTCGAAGTATTGGAGTTTCAAGGATTTCAACAATCCCTGAAATAAGAGATGAATAACCTCAAAAGAAAGAATTAAAACATAATGTAATTAGTTTAAAGGAATTGGTTCGTAAGAATGTTGAACGTAAAATGTTAAATACACCAGAACCTCATCTAAAAAGGAAGATAATAATACCAGAAGTCTCTTAATAAGAATATAAGTCATAAACAACTCCATCAATCTGTAAATAGAGAGTGATTCATTTATATGCAAAACGAAAACTCTATCTAAAATCATTCAATATTTCACTTTCTTCACTCAAATTAAGTTGAGATTTGGATGTATTATAATATGAGTAAATCATTATAATATTTATATATATAATCTCATTTAATTTATAATAAAATTGTAATACAATAATAATATAAAGATATTTAAAACAATTAATATATTTATGTACAATTTAAATCAATCAGTATCACATTATGAATCTAAATTTTACTTCGTATCATGAAGATTATCTACTTATTGTCTCTTTAACTTTTCATTGATAGAGTAGGAAACAAAATTGCCAAATAATCCAATTCCAAACATTATTATCAAAGTAATAATTGAAGTACTTTCTTTACCAATCTAAAATTCATAAAATATATTTACTGAAAGTATAAGAATTTCAGGAATAGCTTATAAAAAGTTAAATCCATTTCCAATCAATCCTAAATATGCTATAGTAGATGTTTCACTAACAGGAAAACTAATTTCACATGAAAATTCAAATGTCAATGCTAAAATACTTGAACAAAAACAAACAAAGAAATAGCATATATAAAATAACCAATGAATTTTTAGAACAAGACTTAATATAAGGAATCCATAAAAAAAAGTAGTAGTAGCATTACATATTTATAATACTATTTTATATTTTCCTAACTTTTTTACAGTTGATCCAACTACTACATCTCCTAATAATCCTGCTATTACTCCTACAAGAATTACATTTGATATTTATTCTAAATTATACCCAAATGGTTTAACTACAAATTCCATTTGCACTGTGAGTAATAGGACAGGTCCCAATATTAATGAAAAAGCAAAAGCCAATTTTAAATAATCAGAATTTTTTATTAACATTTTTGCTGCTTTTGTATAATTCTCTCTAATACATTGCTTATAATTTATAAATTATTATATACTTCAGATGCACTATATGAGGGAGGATGTTTGGGTTTAGCCTTAAAGAAAAATAATGTTGGAACTGTTGTTATAAACATAATTCCTGCTAAAAATGCCATTAATTAAAAGACATATGTTCTACCTTCAGAATAATCAATTAAGGCATCTTATTCCACATCATAATCACCAAATATAAATAATGGTATTTTTATTGATATACCTGTACTTGAATTAAATAGAAGAGCAATAATAACCATAATAATAATCCTATTTTTTGGATAAAACCAATTGGCTGTAAATTTGGATGCAGAAATCAAACGGAAAGGAAATCCAACCAAAGATACTAATTCTCCAAAATAAAGCCACCAGAATGAATAATTAACTAGCAAAGCCATTAGTGATCCAATAAATGTTAGAAGACAACCTTAATTATTTTATGCCATATATACCCAATTTGATATTATATTATATTCCGTATTTTTCGCTTAAAATATTTCCTGGAATGATCATTATTGCTGAGAATAGGGTAAAGCTCACACTTAACAATTAGAGCCACCTAAGTTCTCTATCATATGTTTTACGTTTAGGATACTCCATAAATAGTTGAAATTTCTTTTGTGATTGGAGATAATGAAAATCCAAACATTATATTAGAAACCAAAGCTCCTAAAAATAGTGTTAATTAGAAATATCGACTATTTGATTCATAGTAAATATCAGTGCTGTTAGAGTCTAAATTGTCGTCTAATAATTTCATCACTATTATAATTTAATTATTATGATTACGTATGCAAGAACTATCTGAAATTCTAATAAAAATTCAAAAGTTAATTTATGAATAAAAATAATCACAATAATCTTTGAACATAGCTTATAAATCTTTATAACCAGGTTGATCATATAATTATTGCATATCTTCCTTATTAGCCAATCCTAATATGCAACAATTAGTTGTCACTTCATATTTCTAGTGTTTATCATCAATAGTAATTGCAACATCTACATAATTGAATTATGTAAAATCACAAAATACTACTTATTATTTCTATTAATATAATAAATTATAATTACATTATAAATAGCATCATTATTTTCATAAACTTTTAGATTACTAAATTAATCAATATATAATTAATGTAAAACTGAAACTAATATTTTAATTGCTTCTTTATGATTAGGTATTTTATTGAATTATGAATACCATTCATGAATAAGTAATACTCTTTGAACAATAACCTATATATATACATAATCCATTTAAATCATTTTGCTTACTTCAACATTTATTTATCTCTATATATATTACATTATTACCCAATAGTAACATTTGGTCTTAAATATACTCTATCAGTTACAAATTTAGGATGTCCTGGTAATAAGAATCCTCCTTGAGATGATATTTTCTTTACAAATTATTTATGCTCTACACTAAATGAATTCTTTGTTAAAAATGGTATTTTCTTAATTAAAATAGTTAATATTTAAAAAACTATTTTAGATTTTTATTCAATATCTCTATTATCAAAAATATTCCAATTTTTATTAAATAATCTATTTTTATTACATTCAACAACAAGTAATATGAATACTTCTTTATGGTTCTATCTAAATTTTATATATTAATTACAAATTCATAATCAAATTTATCTATTAATTATTATGCTTCATTTTCATAATATTATTATCTTCTATTTAACCAAACTCTTCTTAAATACTTTTTTAAAACCAATCCAATTCTTATAAACCAAAATGCTCCACTTAACTTTCTTTTCAATTGTAATTTCTCCTCCTCTGTAAATACTTTAGGTTTCTTTGTTTTTATTTTAACTGATGATCTAGTATATTTGCTCACATAACTATCATGCAGAGATCCTTTACTTGTTTTATTTTAATATGATAAATCACGACCTTTATCCTAATATCTATCCCTATGTGAACGATGTCTATGTGGTCTAGAATCTGGTCTATCATTATAATCTTCTGAATAATCACTATAATTTGAATCTCTTCTACTTCTATGATTTTCTCTCTCCCCTTTTTATAAGATCTTTAGAACCAACTTTTTATAAGGATCTACTTTTTTTTTAGGTGCTTGATTCTAAGATTTCTAATACATCAAATTTGAAGGCATTTGAAAATAAGGATTCATATACATATAAGGAGGCATAGGTTATAATAAAGGTTATTAGGGTGTAGGTAGATATTGAGGTATTATAATAGGATTTTAAATATGATTGCTTTTAGGTCCAGATTCAATATTATTTATTTATCTTCTTAAAGTTTTCACTTCTTCTAATAATTCAAATGTAATTTAATCTTATTCAGATTTAGCCAATCTAAATTAAGGATTAAATTTAGGTTTTAAAGATTCAGTTTTAGATTCTTTGACTAAGCTTACTAGTTCTTTTAAGGTTTCTTTTTATTCATCTAATTTCTTTCTCAATTCTTGGATTTATTTAGAATCTCTAAAACTATTATTTTCTAAATCAGGCAGACGATTTGCTTATTTTGACATTATAAATATATTTTCAAAATATATTACTATAAGCATCAAATTTATTTTTCAACTTCATCAAGAACTTCTTTAGCAGGACAAGGTCTTGGAAATTTAGAATCAAATTCTTTGCAATACATTGTATTATATTATCCTCTGTATGATGGATTTAGTGGTTATAATTGAAGTTTTTTAGTTTGTAATTGCTGAGATCTTTCAGTTTCAATTGGTAGATATGAAGATTTAGCTATAGAAGTTGCAGTAAATTTGATATCTGGTGGTGATAAAGGTGATCTAAATTTATTAATAGATATGAATTACTTTTATTAATAGAGTCCTTTTGTACTTTTAACAGGTTCAACATAAAATTCTTAAAATTAATCTCTATAATTGCTTCTTCCTGAAAATGGAAGATTTTAAATTATGGTTGGATTATTTTAAGGCATCAATTATGGTGTATCACCAACTCCCCAATTTTTAAACATATTATTATATGTAGACATTCCTGAAAAAGATCCAAGATTTGTATTATTTGATTTAGGTCCTTTTTGTAATTGTACATTAGATAAATATCCTGGATAATCATGCTATTTTTTATTATTATCAATATACTTTATAAGTTGTAACTCTTTTTATATCCCCTTCTTATTTAGGGTTTAAGTATAAGTTTTAGTTATAATTTGAACATTTATCAGGAATTTTTTACACAAATTCTTATTAATATATAGATTTATTAAGATGAAGATTTGGTTTGTTTAGACAATTTTTTCCATTACAATGATGTTTACCACAATTACATAATGTACACAAACATTATCCTATTTTAGTAAAAATTATCAATTACCTCCAAGATGATCAAAATATTATTAGTATTTGTCATCATCTTGACTATATCGATTTTTTTGATGATTCACTAATTTCTCAAAAACCTTTTATAAATTTTCATTATACTTTTGATTATGTTTAATTAAACCCTTTTGATGAATTAGAGTTTTTATTAGAACTAGATGATCGTATAATTATTTTTTAAGCAGGCATATTTTATTATTAATAATGGCAATTCACTGAAATTTAAAGAATTTCTTGAATTGTGATTTTTAGTATTATTTTATAAATAATAAATCATATAATCAAATTGTATTAGTATCCAATAATTTTATATTCTCTTCTTAACTTATTAATAGATTTATATAATTTATTGTAAATTGTAAACAAACCTATTAAAACTAAACTTATTGATTAAAGAATATGAGAATAATAAAAATTAATTAATTATAAAAAAATATGTTAACCTTTCCTTAAAATGCAAGAGATCATTTCTCTTGTGATTGTGATCCTTGTGAATTTGCTATTACACATGGAGAAGAGATTATACCAAAAAGAGTACCTACTCAAAAACCAATTTAATAAATTCAAGATAAAGATTTAGGATTGCTTTTACGTAAATTACAAGCTCCAAATAAATTAACTAGAAGTGTTAGAATTAGAATACCAGAAACATGTGTTTGTAATGAAGGAGAAATTAAGTTTATTGCATATTATGATGAAAGTGAAGGTTTCATAAAATTTATCTAAAAACCAACATTTCAATAAACAAAACAGTTCATGAACGAAAGAAGACCTCCTGATTCTCTTGCTGTGATAATCAAATATATTGATAGTATAATTGAATTATAATAGACAACATGCAAGTGATGACAGATATGGAATTTACAATTTTGATGATGAAAAGAAAAATTGATCCAATTTGGTCACAAATCTTATATATTCAAAATTTCAATTCAAACAAGAACTATGAATTATAACATTATGAATTCAAACACTCATTTGATTCTAAATATCCAGAATTTGATTAAGCAAGAATAGAAATTCTAATATTGAATGGAGAAATTGCAAGAGCATCTTCTGATTTTGTACCTATGATAAGAGAAGAAGCTTATGAGAATTAATTATCATAAGATTAATATTGTAGATATATGGTTTATAAAATGGTTCATTATGCTGATGTTTTTGGAGGTATCTAAATTACAGAAGGGAAATTCAGTTTCCTCAAGAAAACCTTTATTTCAATGGAGAGAATGGAATACATAGATTTAGATAGAAAGGCCTTGTTTGATTCAGAAATTCTGTTGAGAAAGAAAAAAATGATTGATGAAGATATGTTCTAATTTCAAAAATTAATAGATCAAAATGTAAAAAAGGAAAGAGAATATGCATTAAAAGTTTATAGAGAAATATTAGAAATGGATAATGGATTAGATTAATCTTCACATTTACTTAAAAATAAACTATCTGTTATTGGATATGATTTAAAAAAGTATAGTTAAAGCATTTAATCTAATTTTCAATAAGTAATGGTTAGTAAAGATCCAGCTTCAACATTAAAAGAATTAGTCATTGAATAAAAGGTTAATGAAGAGAAATTAACTTCTATTTTAAAACCAAAAAAAGGTGAAAAAACTAAAAAGAATATTTGATTTTATTAATTCAATAATAAATTTTATTAAAGTTATGGAACCATAAATCAAAGAATTTGTAAGTACATTACTAAAAACTTAAATTACTGACAATTTAACACTCTTGGACAAAGAGAAAAAATTAAATCGTTAAACTGGACTTATGTATATAACATATAACAATTTTGTATAGATGTTTTCTTCAAGGTTATTGTCTTGAAATTGGATTTCAAGTTTAACCTAATATGTAACAAGCAATATCTCACTATCTATATGGTATTAAATACTATGCTGATCCCTTATGTGCACATCAATTAGAGCAATATTATAATAAAAATAAGAATAAGATCTTGGCATCTTTGTATATAATAATCGTTATTAAATTTTAGTTGTAAATGTCTCTATTATTTACTTATTGATTTGATTTATGAAATCAAACATCAAAACAAAAAGGTTGAATGTGAAAAATACAATGAAGCTATATAAGAATTAGCACCTACTCCAGATCTACCTTTAAATCAATTAAGCAACTTTCTTTAAGCACTTTATCTTTTCAGAGAAAATGAATCATAACAACATTATGATTCTCTTTTATAAAATTATGAATAAATGGGTGCTAAAATACATGCTTATCCAATTCTTATCAAATAATTCACTTAATAAACAAAGAATCCTGATAAATTTCCAGATATCATTTATAAATAATGTTAATTGGTAAATCCAGAACCTTTCTTAAATCAGGTATGTATTCAATATTAACAGTAAGATAGTGTTTATATAATATTTCCCTTTATGGGATGATTGATGGTTCACATTTAAATTCTATACGTTAAATAGTTTTCGAATTGAGTTTTCTTCATAGACCATAACCTTATGCTGAAGTGATTGAATAATTATATACAAGAGGAACTCAATATGTTGTTCATAGGATATTAATATTCTAAAAACGAGCTAAAGTATTAAAGGATAGTGAATTATCAGAAGAAGATATCCAATATGTTGCATCATAAAATTCATTGATTAGTCTATATATATTAGGTAGAAGACAAAAAGATAAATCAAAGAATTGTTTATTGTGTAAGGCAAAAGAACTACTTAAAAATCCATGGCCAGAAACCCCATATATTATGTTTGTTTATATGTTCTATTAAGCTAAGTTGGAATTACATCATCAAACCCATGATGGATATACAAAATTGCTTGATTAAAATCTATTTGAAGAATGTAAACAATATTATGATAGAAATGTTTTAACTTTTAAGTAAGTTAGGACATTATAATTTTATTCAATTCGAAGAAGATTAGATAAGTAAAGAGATAAGATAACATTTAAAAACAAATAGATTTAAGCAATGTTTGATTAGAAGAGAGTACAATAATTGGATTATTCTAGAGGCAACTTTTAAGTATTATAATAAAGTCAAATTGAATTGAGAAGATCATTCGTTAATTAATCTCCAGAAAAGAAGGGTATAGATGCAATTAAATAAACTTAAAGTATTTATGTTAATAGTGGAAATAAGAGAGTAAATTTCGATAGAACAATTTAAGGACCTTAAATTTTACCATAATTAGAAGAGAAACAAATGTAGAAATCAAGATTTATTGATTTAGAGAATAAAATTAGATATACTAAATTAAATTTGATATAATTTGAAGATATTTCTGAAGTTTAATTTATTAGTAAAAGTAATCGAGATGGGTAATTAAGTTTAGGAAAATATTAAGGATAAGTTATATCTATAAAAACATTGGCTTATATGAATTATGATCAGATTAACTAATATTTTAAATATATTAAAAAGTTTACTAATTTAGAACATTAAAATATTAGAACTATAATTGGATATAATATAGATGATCTTTAAGAATAAGATTTAAGTGGATAGATACGTATCATAACATATAAATATGATTATAATTTAAGAACTTTCTTATAAAAGAATAAGATTTCAACAAAAGAGAAATGGCATATAGCAGTATAAATTATAGATGCTATTTATTATTTACATTAACATGAAATAATCTTTTGTAATTTACATCCTAATAACATACTTATTGATGGAGAAACACATTTACCTTTGCTTATTGATTTTGATCTATAATTTGATAAAGAATATTTAGATATAAAATATATGGCCAAATAAGTCATTGAAGAAGAAATGCCATTATTTACTGATAAGACTGACATATATTCAATAGGATGCATATTACTATATTTATTTTTTGGTTGTGAATTTCAATTTCAATAATCATAGTATTTATTTATTATTTATATATTTTATTAGTCATTCCACAACTCTTACTCTAGAAGCTTTCCAAACTTTGAATCCTCATTAATCCACAAATGTTGATTTTCTAATACCTCCTGGTTCAGAGGCTTTATAAGAAAGAGCAAGAGTCATTACTTTAAAGTGTTTAAATGGTGACATTGAATTATTAGATCTGCTTCAACATTTTTATGATTATGTTTGATGATCTATTATATGATATTAATTATATTATTATTAACAAATGAACTTCAAATAATAACAAACTATATCTAAGTAAAAATCTAATAAAACACTATTATTAAGAGAAGACAATATAATAACTAAAAATCTTAAATCTATTCCAAATACTCCAAAATCCTTTAAACATTAAACTATTACTTCAAATATACATACTACTGTTAATGATATTTCAGAAAAACATAATAAATTACTTGATCTTAAAAATAAAAGAATAACTCGAATATAATAATTATCTCTTGATTCAGAACCTAAATAACTTATTAGAAAACCTAGTTAATTAACAACAATATAAATTAATTCAGATCTGAACGATTTTATTCAAATTAAAACTACTAGAACAACAAGAGAAGTCAAATTTGAAGACTTAAATTAATTTAAGACACCTAATAGATTGGGATAATAAAATAAAATATTCTAATAATGCGAGTCATAGAAGAATAATAATAATATTTTGGATTTACTTTTATTAAATACTTAATAATTAAAAGATATTTTTAAAAAAGTTAAGAAACCTTAGATTAGATAAAAACCAAAAATAAATAATATTAAAGGCTTTCCATCTGATTTCTTTTCTATATAATGAGTTTATATTTAATATCATTTTCCTGGTTCAATTGCACTAGGTTTCTTATTATATTAATTGCTTAATGCATCTATCACTCTATGAATTAATTCATTCCAACTTTAAGGTTTATTATTTTCCAAATGTGAACTCAATTATTCCATCTTTCCTTCCAATACTTAAATTCTTCCATCTTTATAACAATCTCTAGGTTTAGCAATAGCTCTAAATTCATGTTCTTCCTCTACAATTTTAGGATAATTCCATAATTCTGGTGGTCTCCTTTAAATAACATAAACATTTGCATTATCTTTTTCTTACAATTTATTGAACATCTAACTTGGATCATTCTATTATACTTAACGTGGACGATTTCTAAAATAATTATATAAACATACTTTGGAACCATTCCCTCTTTAATAATGACATCTTCTATATCTTATTAAACAGCTTTATTTATATGTCTAATTAATTCAACACATTCTTCAAAATTAGCTTTCATTTAATCTTGAGCATAATATTCCCAAATCCAATATCTACCATACTTTTCAAAATCTATTTTATCTTAAATTTTCATATTCTCTTCTTCTTTTTTCCTTAAATCATCATCAACTTATCTCTTTTTATCTGGTGACATGGCTGACATAGCAGATTAAGCTTCAAATAAATTTGATTATGCTAAAGGTTATGTTTTTTATTATAATTTTTATTCTTTTAATTCATCTGCTATTTTTCTATCCTTCCATGCTCTCATATATAATATTGTATGATATGTTATTAATTTTGGAATACTTCCTTTAATACAATTATCATCTCTTTTAATAAGAAACTCTTTTGCTTATGCATTAGAATTATAGATAACACTTAAAACCTTAAATGTAAAATTTAATTAATCTCTTTTCAATGCTGTACCCATAAGATGTTCAGCAATCAATTCTGCATCAATCAATTCCTTTACATCCTCAACAAATTGCTATTATTTATCAAAATTCTTACTGTATTTTCCATTAAAGGTGCTTTATAATAATTAATTCCTTTTAACATTAAACAAAGTAAATTGTTTCTCATTTTATCAAAAGCATCTTATAATGGAGTTAAATAAAAAGACTCAATCTTATTTTATTACCATCCTTCATATCCCAATTTATTAAAAATCAATTTAACATTTGGATTGCATAAAATAGCTTTTGATTCCAATAATAATCTCTAAGCTTCTTGTAAACATATACAATATTATTCAACATCAGCCTAATTTTATATAAATATAAATAACTTTTAATATGAAATCCTTTGTTTATCTTGCTTGACTTGAAGTATTAACAAGATCAAAGAACATCATTTTTTTATTAATTTCTAATAATGCTCTTAAAGGTCCTAAAACAAGCATAAGTTTTTCTTCAATGACTTTATGACTTGATTTAATTAGAATTGGAAGTTTTTTCAAAAAATCATTCAATAGACCTACAAATGCTTTCCTCTCTGCTATATAATTTTCTGCATTAATATCAAAAAATTTATGATCCTCCAATGCTATATAAATAAATAATTCATATATATATACTTCTAGCAATTTTAGCAAATAATTCCTTTACATGTTTAGCTCTATCTTTATCTTATTTCTCAACTGAATAATAAAATCCATCTAAATATTGTTTCTATACTGTTTTATTTATTTCAACATCCTCAACTGCAAAGAATGCACTTCTTATATGTGCATGTTCAATTTATTTTATTTTTGATTTGCATTTGAATGTCTAACATACTTCAAGTAATTTATCATGATAAATCTATATGAAAGGTAATCTATAAAATAATATTTTACTTGCCAATTGCCTGTCAAATCTTTAGAAGTTTCAGATATGTTATTTTCCATGGATTTATATATTATTTATAACTCTGACCAGATTCTGTATTCATCACTTTCTTTCCATTATTCAAATTATTTCTAATTTATTATAATAATTTATTACAGCTTATAATTCAGGATCAATCTTTTTAGCTTTCGGTGGCATAATTAGATATGTTTATATAAAGAAAAATATAAATAATAATATATAATAACTTTAGAACAAATATATATAAAATATTAAGTTTGAGTAAAGAATGTCTATGTTCAATGTAATTATAATCATTATTGAAATTTATATTTCTTATTCACATTAAAACAATATAATCTTATAAAATATTTAGTTATTTAAAATGGCTAATTCCTCTGTTGTGTTGATCTGTATACAAAACCCAGACTTCATCAATATAACAGTGACTCATGTCTATCAAAATTTCATTCAATTTGGTACAATCGAAAAAGTAAGACCTCTTATTATATATAGATACTCATCTTTGAGAGAAATAAGCCAATTTGGAAAGCTTTAGTTCAATTCGATAGTGTCCGATCTGCTTTAAATGCACTTCAATTAAATAATACAATCATGCATGGACTTTCAATATTAGTTTATGAGTCTAATCGTAAGGGTCTTGACTTCCAAGCTAGAAACCAATATGCAAGATGTAGATTCATTATCCTTATTAAGAGACTACACTGCCTAACAAGTTTAAGGTATAGTGCATTCAACTGAGTTACCAAAGACTGATCCAATAAGTAAATGGCTCCCTCATTCTTAAATATTGCCTCCTTAAACTGGAATGCCTCCTATACCAACATAATTTGCAGAAGCTTTGAACTTTGATAAAGCAGATGGTGCATCTGATTATGATTCATAGGAAGAAGCTACAGAAGATAAATAAGAAGAATTGTAAAAAAATTATGATTTATTTCTTAAAAAGGTCCAATCAATTTGTAAAATGTATGGGTGACAATTTAACTTAACTTTTTCAGTTCTCACCAGGATAACGTATTTCTACATCATAACAATTACCTAATAATATACAAGTTGAGAAATAGATCTTTTAATCTGAAATTCTTCCATAAAGTATATCCAATTATTATTTTTAACTAGAAAAATTGATTACAAAGGTACTTTATGCCAATTGGTTTGATCCAAAATAAACATCCATGACTATGATTTATAATATATTTAGTACTTTTGGTAACATCTAAAAGATGATTTACTTTAAGACTAAATGTAATGTCTTAATTGAATATTCAACTGAAGTTAGTGTTAAATTTTTATTGACTAATTTCAATGAAGGAAATCCAACACTTTTTGGTTAAAAATTAAAAGTAATTTAAATAATAATTATTCTAGGTGTATCCTTCTAATTATGAATTTATTTTCTTTAGAAATTGTGAAGAAGGTTAATTACCTAAGAATACAGAAGAGGAAGAATTTTATTTAGGAAATGAGGCATCATTTAGATATAAAGATAATAATTTCAAATATTTGGTATCACCTTCTTAATAAATTATGTTAACAAATTTAAAAAAGGAATTCTGTGAAGAAGGTATTATTTATGATACTTTTTCTAAATTTGGATAAATAGAGAAAATTAAGTAATTAATTATATTTAATATAAATTTAAGAATATTTTGTGAAGAAAAAAACAAAAACAAATGTCTCATCCGTTATTAAGAGTTAGATTCAGCTATGTAGGCAATGGCAATTATGCATAATTACGAATATAACAAAAGGAAAATATAGATATTTTTTTCAAAAAATAAAACTTGAGTTTTTCTTATTATTTAATGAATTATTCAATTTTGAAATAAATTACATTTCTTTTTGTAAGATCATTTTGTTAATGATATCAATAATGTTAAAATATTTAAGTGATTGAATCTTTAACTTAAAATTAATTTATTAATATTATATCACTAAGTATTTTTTTTGAGGATAGAAATTTTAACAATTAAGTTAAATATAATTCTTATTTGATTTATATCAATTATTTAACTATTAGTAATAGATTAATTGAATATAATATTAAGAATTTGTGTTTAATAGTAATATAATATCTCATAAATTAATTTCATATTAAACTAAATATATATATTTATATTAATTATTTAATTTTTAGATCATGAATTATTAATTTTTTATAATTATATATAATGTGAATCTAATTTATTTTATATTAACCAAATATATTTTTACAATATCTAAAAATTTAATATACCTTTATAAACATATTATAATTTATATATTTCAACTCAATTTACCCATCTCATACTTTTTAAGTAATGCAACAACTGATTTATGAATCATTCCATCAACTATGCTAGCAATTGTAAATACTCCTCCAAGAATAGCACATATCTAAACCAAAAAATGCAAAAAACTTTCTCTATATTACAAGAATTTAACAGTTACTGGAGATAGATCATACCTAATTATTCTAGTTATTATACCTAAAATAAACTGCTGGAAGATGATCAGTTTATACTTCATTACTATTGGCAGTAAATTAATGCACATAATATTCATTGCCTTATACATCAATATAGGTTGTTGGTACAACAGATATATAATATTAAAACATCATTCCAGTTCCTCCTTATGGTTAAGCAATCTTCTTAGTATTATCAAGTGGATTAAGAACTCCTTTTTAAAATTATTTCTTTATTTTTATTAAGTCATCTTCTTCTCCAAATGAAATATGATTAATTGTATGTGATAAATCTAATGTATGTATCTAACTTCTTTAAAATACTTAATGTAAAATTCCACCAAAAGCATGAGCTGAAACATGGAAATTACCTAACCAATTTACTCATCTTCATTACCTGGTACTTTGTTTACTATAATATAACCTGCAATTTAACATCCTTCCTTTTCTTTAAATGCTTATTCTATTCGCACAAAATCTATTGATTATTAACCATGATGATCGTGTCCTTCATGATTTGAATGAACTTCTTCAGAAATTATCTATCCATTCTTTATTCTCTTTTTTATTAATCTACCTTCAACATTAACAACATGAGATCCCATTATATCTTAAACATCCAAAGATAGAATATCACAAGGAAATTTATGAAATTCTATATCCAAGTTAACTCGAATTTATTCACCACCTCTATTTATATCAACAAACATCTCACTACTATTATCAACTTCAATATATGCCTATAAACAAAATATTCTAATAAGGATTACTTGTAATTCTGTGATAAATAGTACAACTATCACAATAGTACTGATAACTGAAATTAATGCACCAGCTGTAGTTGGCTCTGTTAGATCAGCTGGTAATTTACGATAAATGTCCAATTTTCTCAGTCTTGATTGCACTCCACCGATCATTTAATTAATTTATGAAAAATAGCTTAATTATATATTTAAGACTTTTCCAATCATTCTATTTTATCCTATACTAAGATAATTTAGATTCTTTATTTAAATCAAAACTCTCTTTATTATCTTATATCAATATAATTAACATTTATATTAAAATAAAGAAACTTTATAAAATTATAAGAACATCTTCACTCAAAAATCATTAAATATTTTATAAACCTAAATTCATCAGAGATAATGTATTATTTTTTTTATATATTCAATTAGTATTTTCATTATATTCACTTATATAATTTTATAAATAAGATGAATTATAGATTGTATTCTAAATTTAAATAATCAATTTCCATATAATTTTTCAAACTCTAAATGTTCTTCAAATTTGTCAATCAATTCAATATCATTTTCTCGATAATCCAATATCTTTAAATCAGCACTTTGTATATGTTTATATATATTAATACTTATATCTATCTTATTTCTTTCTTTTTAATTGTTTGTCTATTTAAGTTACAATAATCGAATTGTTAAGTGAATTGAGATAACTATCAAATTTAAAATATATTTATACCTTTAATCTCTTGAATAATACCTTTCAACTTATTAATCTTTTTTCTATTAATTATAATTGAAGATTGGCACATCTGATTTTTATAATCCTTTGCTAGGACTCGAATTAAGATAATGACTAGCCCTTTTTTTATAAATTTAGAATTCTTATGGTGTGAAACTGAAATTCTTAACATCTCTCAAACGTCCTTTTGGTCTTTGTCTATCATTCAAATGGCCATAAACATTTTGATTATCATTCTTTTCAATGAAATCTGTAAATAATTCTATCAAAATCTATATATGATATATACCATTCTTTCTGCCAAAAAGACCTGTCTTCTATTATAATGTTCTATAGGCAAGTTGAAAAGTAGGTTCTTCTCTTTTAATTTGAGGAGTCTATACATAATGTACTTAGTTAGTTACAGTACTATAAATAAATGATAAAGATATTACTTTACTAATTTAACATTTTTGTATCCTTTATTTGGAAGATTAGCAAATTTTTATTCAGAAACATTATAAAATTCAAAATTGTTGAGAGTGCTACTTCGCAGAGTTTCCCATTTACTATGAGGTTTAGCTCTGACTTTTAGGAATGGATTATCATAGCTTTCCCTACAAATCAAAGTGTTGGGATTACGAAAGAAGGAAGGTGATTCGAGAGAATTGCCAAAAGCATATTGAGGTAAGATCTTCTTTCCTTTTTCGACTTTGGGTGGCTCTTTCATTTTGAAGGTGTCAGAGAAGGTGCTTCTTAAATAATCAGGCAGTTATTCGCTCTCAAGATTACCGCGATTTGACTAAGCTTGAAAGTGAGATTACTCTTGTAAGTCGAGGTGGCTTTTCTTCTTTTCCTGCAAGCATCCGAGAATTAGCAATTAATATATTGTATGATATATTTATAAAAGCAAAGGGAATATTAAAAATTATATATTGTAATATTGTAATGTTTATTAATTTATAAATGTACGTTTTGCTACTTCAATTAGTGATTCTAGTATATGGATATCCTATATTGGAAAATGGTTAGTTACTAATTGGAGCTGGAGGTTTAGCTTGTGAAAAAGACACAATAACACATATAAAATTCTTAAATGTTTACAAAGCATATGTACCATAAGTAATCTTCATTTTGAATAATTAAACTAATGAAATGTAGTTCTCTGATTTTGCCTTAGACATCCATGTTGATTTAATGAAAGTAAACACAACAGGTAATAAAGAATCTAGATGTTATTAGGATTCACAATCCAAGTAGTCTGCTCAAAAAGCTGTATTAAATCAGTATTATATACATGGTATGCATTTGGAGGAGATACTTATGATTCTGGATGTTTTCCATTATAAGAGAAAGCTTAAGTAACATTAGAATAAATTTATACTTCTCCTATGCAACATTCAGTGTTCATTTCTGGATTTGCTGGTTTCTTTAAGTATGGAGGTAAGAAACCTATGCTAAAATTATACTCTTATTTTGATAATTAAAATTTGACTATACAAGTTGAATCTACATTTTAATATGTGTATATCTGCTATATTCTAGCTTAAGATATGAGTTCGACTACACTTAATGATACAGAAATAGCAAGTAACTCTTAATTGCCATATTCAAAGCTCTGGTTTAAAAGGGAACATATTTAGATGATACATTAATAATGGGAATGGAATCTTTCTAATTATTTGGCAATAATCTTTAAATATAAATGTTGAATGACAAATCCTTCTTTCCTAAATAAATTGAATTAACTGTTAAGGTTGCAAAACTATATGAACCTACTTATAGGAGTTGTCCAAAAGTGTATACAGAATGTATGTTCTAAGGTGATCCTATTTATGTTTGTGATGAAACTGTTAAATTGACTAATATTTGGAAGGAGTTTAAAAGTTTAAGAGTATATGATTAGAAAATGAAATTTAAATTGAACATAGTAAGTAATGATAATATTTTGGTAATTGTTATTTATAAATAAAATTCTAGTGGATTTCTGAAGATATTGATTGTAGTTATGATATGTATGATTAATTGATGGAATTCAAAATAAAGAATTAACCTATAGAAAGATAAATAATTAGAAAGAGAAAGATGTTGGGAATGCTTTATGATGAATAAACAGAAGAGGATTAAGAATATTCTGAAGACACTATTTTAATTGGTTAAGCATGAATATTATTTAATTAAATAGTTTTATATCATAAAATAAATTAAAATTGAATCAGTGATCATTTTATCCATATTTAAATCTATCTAAGAATTCTTTCTCTTTTTATTCCAATGTCTTATAATATCCATTTTCTGTCGATATTGATTTTCTCTAAATAAAAAAGGAATTTCTAATAATATTTTAATTGACTTCTTTTATTTCTTTGATATTAGAATTATCCTTGTTCATTTCTCTTAAATCACTTTATAATTTTGGAATCTCAACTTATTTGACATCAATGGATTTAGATATATTCTTTATAGGATTAAAATTTTTCTTAATTGGTTCTATTCTTTTTGATTATTACTGTATTTAAATTTTATATTTTTATTAATTATTTTTTATGATATCATGATTTTACTCTATAATATTTTAATTTATACCATTCAATCCAAGTAACTATGTTAATTCTTATAAAGAATCAGAAAATTTAAATAGAATAAATCTCTCTTCCTCTAATTTAGTTAATATACCAAATTATTTTCCTATCAATGCAGCAAAGTTCTAATAATCTACTTATTCTAGAATTTATATATTTACTTTTACCTCCTGTAATAGCTTTAACACATCTCCTTGCTAATATAAAGATCATTTTGTAAATACAATGATTGTATTCATTTTCTATTTTTCTACTTATTGACATTACAGAAATAAAGAAATAAAGAAATAAAAAAACAAAAATTAAAATAATCAATGTTAAGCTACATGACCATCACTTAATGTAAAGCAATGATCTCCATATATATCTTACCAATCACAATCACTTTCCTTATCAGGTGATCGTGGAGACAATTGAAATGTTTCCTTTTATTGAATTGAACTAGTTTATCCTTGTGCATTCGAGAGATCTTGTTTCTTAGGGAATTACTTGCTAAATGTTAATTTAACTTCAGGATCTAAGTTGTGTACTTTCCGACTTATTTTTGTGTCACGATAAGTCTGAATCACAATTCTAGCTTATTCGTTCTCCTAAACTTCTTAAGTGTAGTGTTAAGACTTTTGTTCTTATGGCATTTCAGATAACTTTCTTGATGAAACCTCTTATTTATTGAGGATCGATCCCATTAAAATAATTTATATTATTTTTATCATTCCAGTTTAGGGTATACTTCCCCTATTACTGCTTCAGGTCTATGAATCATAAATCTCTAACCCAACTATTTATGAATACTCCCTTTTGACTTATACAACTAAGTTATAGATAACATCATACCAATGTTTTCTAACCATAAGTGAAAATGTCTTCTTTTGAATACAAACAACAGAATGCAAATTCTGTTATCCCTTCCTTTTACAAGGTTTTTTCATATTTTAAAGTAATCTAAAATAATGTAATCATCCCAATATTAACAATCTTTTGAATGAATAAACCCTTATGTTAATCCAAAGTGTCTAAATTACATTCTAAACATTCTTTCAAAACATCTTCTTTTATTCTAATTATAAGAGTTGAAGCTTAATCAATAATACATAATTATACATTTTGGATCCATTGTACCAACAATCTCATACATATGTTACCAATAGTCTTTATTTGCAAATTCAACATAAGCATATTCAAACCTTGTTGCTCTATTGATAGGGTTATTATAAATTTTGTTAACATATAAACCCAAATAATTAGAATCATTGAACTCTTATCATTACAATATCATATACAGATAATTTCTTATTAATTTTTTTTAGTCTTCACTATTGATTCCTTCTATTACTCATTAAAATGAAATATTTATTTGGCTCCAGGAAATTTCTAATCAAAGTTACTCTGTAATGCAACATTAGTGAATATTATGCTAGCTAATTTAGTATTGATATCACTAAATTAATAGATGGATTTATGAAGCTTTGATATCAAATTAGCTATTTTCATAAATTAAAATATATGAGAATAATTTTATCGTTTCTGACACTTTTGATTGTAAATGCATAGAATTAATATTGCAATGTACATAATAAAGGAATCAATTCAGGATTAGCTAATTAGCTTGCTCACTCACTTAATTAAATTAGAAATCAAGTTGCAACTGGTTAAATTAGTTTTGAAGGATCTTAATCAGCATCAAATATGAATGTTTTACATTGGAGTAATGGTTATGCAAAAATGGCTTAAACATGTGTTGAAAAATGTCCACTTAAAGCTTCCACTTGTGGATAAGTATTATTATATTTCATATATAGTTTTAAAATTATGGAGTGCTCTATTTTAAAAGACACTTAAATTAATAAATGAGAACTAATTAAGTTATGGAAAAGTGGTTCAAAGATACTGAAAATGCTAAATAATTACTCACAGCTAGAGCTAGTGCTTTTGGTTGTGGAAAGGCTGAAGATAATGCTTCAGAATATATAGTTTGTTATTTTGATGAAGTAAATAAATTAATTTTAAATCTTTCTAGAAATATACTGGTGCTAAATAAGCATTCTTGACAGGACCTGTAGGAGCAAGTTGTAAATTAGGTCGTTCAAAAATGTACAGTGGTCTTTGTGCAACAGCTTCTTCATAAACTTTAATTCATTAATCATCAAATATTAAGAATAAGAAATAAAAAAAATAGAAGAAACAAAAATCACATAAAAAAAATAAGAAAAATATTGAAAGAGAAGTTGCTCTTATTGCTATGACAGATTTTAATCAATTTGTTTGATGAAGTTATTAATATTAGTAATAACTATTATAATTTGTTGTAAATTGATCTAATTACTAATAATAATATCTTGTCTCATTACATCTAATAGTTCAATTATTTTATTATATAATAATAATTCTTAATTTTAATTTTATTTTAATCATTTCTAACTTTTAGTGAATCAAAAGATTCATTTTTATTGTTAATTGATTACTATTTGAAACATCTTTATATATTATTAATTTAGGATAGCATAAAAATTTTCTTTAATTCATTAATTATTTTAAATTGATGGAATTGATTTAAGAAATAACATTACTAAAAGAATCCTTCTTAGAATTTATAACCAAAGTAACACCTGTGTTTACAGAACCAATATTGGAATAATTTAACTCTAAATGGAATCCATTGAAAAGACTATTAAGTGATCCTTCTAAAAGTGCAAGTGATGTGTTCATTTTGGTTTCCTCAATGTCTTCATTAAAAAAAAGCAACACTTCTTCTACTTCAGCTACTTCACCTAATTCAGATTGTAGTATCCAAAAAACTCAAACAACAGACAATTCAGTAAAGAAATGTAATGAACTTCCAGAATAGAGGGAGATAACTAAAGTGAAAGAGTAAGCTAATCCATTGTTATATAAAGAACTCAAAATAGGTAATTTTTTTTTCAAAACGTAAAATAGAAATTAATAAGAACTTTTTTCTTAATACTCCAAGATCAAGACCTACATCATAATAAGAGTTAGGAAGTAATGGAGAAAGATTATATGAAGAAGATATTAAAGCAAAAATATTGAGAGATGATATAAAATGTATGATATTCAAATTTACAATATTAGTTTTGAATCAATTAAGATCAGCTACTCCTGAAAAAAAGATTAGTGTGACTGTTAGATGCAATCTGGGATTAAAGTTATCAGAAGCTATTTGTTAATTTAGAAAGGATAATTTCACTTTGAAAACTATTCATGAAAGAAGTTGTGAAGTAACAACACCATAAAGTCCTAAAAAGGATAGATCAGAATCTCCACTTTTACTTGTTTAAAGACCTAAGAATTAATATTTCTAATAGCCAGTGTTTATACAATAATAATAGGCTGGAGCATTAAAAGGATATAGTATCTATTCAAAAAAAGGTTATATACAACCAATACAATTTGATGTGTAATTTTAGATGCTGATGTAACAGTACTAGAATAATATGATCTATAAGAAACTATATTTTTGAAAAGTTATTTTGAGTGATCTTATTTTTTGTATTATTATTAAATATCTTCCAATCTGTATATGTCAGATACTCATTCATAATTAAAATTTATTTTATTAATAACCAATATGCCATAGTCAAATGTAATCAATATTAATATAATAATTGTCGTAGTAAATCTACCTCGTTTTATAAAGCATCTCTTTTTTTATTCCATTTTATCTCTTTATTTTGATAATTTTTAATTAATTTGATTGTTCTTGCCTAAATTTACTTCAATTACTAGACCTTAACTTTCATCAATCTACTGATACTTTTTATGTGAGATTTTAATTATTTAATATTTCAAATAACCATATCTCTCTTGCAGATTTATTCATTTCAATAGGCAATTTATGAGATTGCTAAGACAATTTCCTTTACAATGAATAATGATCTATATTTGAATGTTGTTTCTACTAAGTAATTGGCTTATTGGTCTTTTCCTATAATATTTTTAATAGTTTCTATTTCATCATATTAGTTTAGTTCTACTATTAAGTATTCTAATTTTACATTAATTAAAATAACATCTAATAATGTAATAACCAAAAGTTTAAACATTCCCAATAGAGTCCATTCAAACCCCATAATAAATAGAAGATTATGATGAATTAGATGGTTAATATGCATATAAAGTTGAGAGTAATTATCAGCCTAATTTGATGTTTAATCCAAAATTTGAATAAATGTATTATTTTTTTCATCATCAGGAACAATTATTTATTTGCAATCAAAAGAAATTTATTAGATTTTTAGAAATTGGTTGATACTATGACTTAAAAGACATAAGTAATTTGCAAGCCAATGATTTCTAATGTAATAGGATTTATATATAGTTTAGATTAAAGAAAAAGCAAATGATGATTAAGCCAAAGCATATTTATGTAAATTAAGAACTTTAAGTAAAATTAAAAAGTCTTATGGATTATCAGAATATCTAAATAAAACAAGAGAAGAAGAAAAAATCATTGAAGAATCACTTCAAAAAATTTCTAATTAATTTTCCTTTTCTTCATCAAATTAATTAAGATTATATGCAAGAGCCTTTAAATTATCTTCCACAAATAATATTATTTATGCAAATCTCTATCATGATAGACTAAGTGATTAAGCCCCTTATTTACTTTTAGTCAAAAAAGATTCTCAAATGGAAATAATACATGATCAATTGGATATTAAGAATTAATAATTAATTATTGATTTAAAGGGACCCAATTAAAGATGGATTTCACTTTCATATAACACAAATAGCATTTATGAAAAATATATTTATGATTACTTAAAAAGGAATAATTATCTTCAGAAAGAAATATTATAATACAGTTTGGAATTCAATTATATTTAAGAAGGAACAGCATATAGAGAAGAAATAAATGATTAAATGCAAAAAAATAAATTAATAGTGGACAATTATTTATTTAGTGTAAAGAGATTTATTTCTATTTTAGAAATTGTTACATGAATTAATAATAAAATAAGATGGATCTATGGAAACATACTTTTAAGAAGTGAAAATCTTCATTCTAGAACATCAACCATAAGATTTGACAGACCCAATAAGATATTAAAATTTATTGAGACATTGCCAATTCCCTGAAAACATACATGCTTTAAAAAAGTGATTGTTAATGTATTTGAATAATGTAATGTAATTTTACTTTTCATAATCTTCTTCCTCTTCTACCTCCTGGTCTTCTAGTTGAATCTGTTGGAATTGGAGTAACATCTTCAATTCTTCCAATTTTCAATCCCAAACGAGCAAGAGCTCTAAGAGCAGCTTAAGCTCCTGGTCCTGGTTATCTGGTATCAACACCTGAGTGCAATTGATATAAATAGATATACCTCCTCTTGCTCTCAATTTAATATGTAAAGCATTAATTTTAAGTGTCTTTAACTTCTCATAAACATCCTTAGCTGCTTGCATTGCTGCATATGGTGATGATTCTTCTCTGTCTGATTTGACTTTCATTCCTCCTGTGACTCTTGCAAGTGTTTCTCTTCCTGTCAAATCTGTAATATGAATGAAAGTATCATTCCAAGTTGAGAGAATATGAGCAACTCCAAAAACTAATTCATTTCCAGCAACATTTGGTCCTAATGTAGCAACAACTTCTTTTGGTTAATCATCTCCTTAATTCTTTTTTCCTTTCTTTCCTTTAGCTTATTATGCAGCAGGTTATACTTTGTTATCAGCCTAAATTAAATTGCTTAACATACCATTCACCTAAAAAATTTTAAATCTTTTTTAATATAAAAAAATAGAAATCAAACTTAAATAAGAATAATGCATATGTTTATTATTATACTGTTTATTTGTTTTAAAAATCATTCAGCTGCTAACTTGTTTTAAGTTTTCTTTACTCTTTAAGCCTTATTCTTCTCTCTTCTATCATTTTATTCTTTCTCAATCTTATCAACTCTAACCTTTTCTTATTTAGTTTCATGGATAGCTTCAATAAGTACTTTCTTGTTTTTATATTGATTACCCTTTGAAGCCAAATAAAATTCATGATATCTATGTATTATTATACATAATTATTTTACTATTATCTATCAATTTTTTTAGCAGCTCTATATTTTCTCAACAATCTTCTCAAAACTCTTTATCTACGAATCCAAAGTACTTTTGTTGGCATTCTAGCCTCTCTTGTACCTCTTCTCTTACCAGTACCTGTATGTCTGCCTAATTAAATTTAATCAATATCAATCACTCACCTCTTCTCTTAGCCTCAAGGTATCTTCTAGCTCTTGCTCTTGAATGAATTGTTCTCAATCTTCTCATTATGAGGCCATCCTTAATCAATTTTCTAATTGACATTCTTGAATTTGCAAGACTGATTTCACTAGCTTCATTTGGATCTAACCAAACTCTATTCACACCAACCTTTAATTAAGTAGATGCCAATCTTTTTTAGAGACGGAGGTTAACCATTAATAAATTAATATCTAAATATTTAAATTTTATATAATAAATATGGGATGCTGCAATTATTGACAAAGCATTATAATTAATATTCATTATCTACCTATTTTTATTTATAAATATAGCATATATATATGAACATTTTAAAATAATTTTGAATTAGAAATATTAGAATTATATTTTAATAACAAAAATAATCATTTTTAAGTATATAAATAAATTAATCAAGTATATAAAATCATAAAGATACATATTATATTTAATATAAAATTATAAATTTAATAAGATAATCTATAAATATTAAGAAAATATATATTGTTATTTATTAATTGTGAATTATAATTACTGTTCAAGTAAATTCATTACTATCTGTTTAATTCTTGCAATAAAGAGTTATATTTTTATACAACATTCTTGCAATATGCATCTTATACAATAGGAGATGGAATTTGATCAAATGTTATTTTTTATTTATTCTATTTATTCTCATTTTATATAATAGTTGAATTGTTCCTACTATGTTATTACTTTTTTTATTAAATAGAAACATTTGAGGAAGCATTTACAACATTTTAATTTTAAGGTTTATAAGATGATGTATCTGAATTTAATAATTAAATGATGAGATCATCTTCATTATATTATTTTGGTTATTACTATAATTATGTTTATTGTATTTCACTCTATTATTCAGATCTAACAGTTTATTAAGTTGGGAGTGATTATTATTCAATATTTAATAATTTCTAAAACACATTTTGAAGATAACTAGTATTATTTAATTGAGAATTCTAATCTTCAGATTTTCTATTGGTAGTTAATTCAATACTCTATATAAATTAAATTTAATACTTATTCATTTGAAAAATTCAATCTGTTTACTATTTTTTCAAATTCTTGTATCTTTTTCATTAGTATTTCTTTCTTCTTTTTAGATGACTTTTTTTATTATACAATTGATTATTGTAAAATAGGTTATTGAACAATAGAAGTTTATATTTATTGATCAATTTTAATTGGAGAATCTCTTTATGTAATAGGTATGATAAAGGAGGAACTTTAATCTTAATTAATTTGATTAAGAACTTTAAAGTTTGGACTTTAATGAATATTTTCATCATCATTTTCAAATTTATATAATAGCTTTTATTTGCTTTAAGTTTATAATTAAGGAGTTTAATATTATGATAGCATCTCTTAATCTTATAATTGTGAAATTTCTTCATCAAGTTTTTCAATTTCAGTTTATAATCTTTATTATTTTTATTCAGATTATTGCATCTCTGCTAATTTTTTTAACAGTATTTCTTTTTCTTCCCTTTCTTGTGCCAATCTTTTAATTAATTTTCCAATTTTCTTTTTATCTTCCAAACATAAGTCTTTAATTTTTGGTTTTTGATTTGAGTCAAATTGATAGGTTTTATGCATACGTTAAATATTAAATTAGTAATTATAATAATGTAGAATTTAAAATTCATAAGAAAAATGAATAATGTTTATAATTTAATTATAATCATAAATATAGATTTGCCAATAATAATCTTTTTTTTTTAGTTTGAAGTATTTTTTATGCCTCTTTTCTTGGCATATATTTAATATTTGGAATATTAAATAATTCATCTGCATTTTCAAGAGATACAAAATTGCAACATTAAATAGTAGCATGTATTGAAAATTAAAATGGAATTTATACTTTAATTGGAAATCCATTCAATTCAATAATCTCTTACATTTCTGGTCTTTAAAATAACCCATTTAATTTTTCCATTAAATGATTACCTTTTGCCAATAGAGATACAATATTAGCAAAATCTTTAAATTGAAGTGAATGATTTTTACAAATCCATAAGGATATTGTTCTAGTTTCATTCTATTCTTTAGGTTTCTAATTTAATAATAAATCTGTATTAGGTAAAACATCATTTAATATCCATTCTTCATAAAATTCTCTCTCAACTGTAAATTTAATTTAAGTATCATTACTTTTCTTCAAATAAGAACTTTTATATGTAATCTTTATATCAAATCTCTATCTAATAAATATAAATACTTCTCACAAGAATATTATCCTACTTATTCAATTACTTTTCTACCTCTCCAATCTACACATTATTTTATTGTACAACTTGTTATATCTAATGCTCCACTAACTGGTTCACTATGTAAAATATCATAAATAATTAATTTTTTCTCTTCTGTATCTAATTCTTCTAAAGGATCTGTATAATATTGATTGGATCTATTAATTTAAAGTAATTTATTTTATTTAAACAACAAAGACATGTTTCTACGTTTGCATTAGAGTTTAGAAAAACCTACAAGTGTACTATCTAATCTTAATTATTATTTATATTTGTATAATTTAATGGTATCATTAGGAGCTAATAATTTAATAAAAGGTAAAGGACTATCAAAATTCCAATTCATATCTAATTGAAAATTGGGTACTTATTGTAATACAGTTGACAATTAATGAAATTAATTTAAAAATTCATTTCTTTTATTTCTATAGCATTGTTAAAATAATAAAGCTGTTGCATATATTGATCTTTAAGAAAGTGATTCATCCATAGCTGACCATCCTGTTAATTTATTTTTAATAAATGGATCTGGATTCATTTTTAATACTTCTTTTAATAATTCATCATATTTCTTATGGAATCCATACAATTTTGTTATAGTTATTAAAATAGTATTACCTAAGATATCATGTTAATTTAAATACTAAAATTTACTGTCTATTTTAAATAATAATAAATACCTTTCATTAATGATTAGAATTTAGATACATCATTATTAAGCATGCTCTAAATTATATGTTTAAAATTAATGATTGTATTATGTTTCTTAAATGCAATAATTGGTTATCTGATAATATTAGCTTCACTTTTAATTCCTTCAGTAAATATTTATTACTTCCCATTATTAAGTTATTTAAATAAAATCTCATTTTCAGATAAGATTTTTTCAATTTATCTATGAGATTAATCTTATTATGTTTAGGTTTATTATGTTGATTATTAAGGCTATTTTTTGTCTTTAAGTAAATCTTAAAAACACTCACTTTATTCAGACAATATATATTTTTATTTAGAAGATTTAGGTGATGTATTAAAATTGACAGGAGAAGATATTAGATGATTTTGAGCAGTGTTGAGTTTATTTAATGATTAATGAACAATCAAAGCTTTTTCTTATAATTTTTATGGATTATGTATAATTTAAGGAGATTAATCAGCAGTATATAATTTTGAAGCTAATTAACTATAACTAGCAGCAACTTTAGATCTATCAATTTTATTAGCAACAGAGATTTATTTAATAACATTGATATTTTATTTTGATTCTTTTTATGAATTTAAATCTCTTTAACTACTTTATCTGGATTATGATTCCCTATCAGTAACACTTTGTATATCACTCAACTTTCTAATTGGTTATTAAGTACTTTAAAATGGGTTTTTTATTTTATGTTCTGAAATTCCAGGTGTCATTTTACATACTTTAAAATTTTCTACATATTATTAATCAACACAACATGTTTTCAATTTTGAACTAAATATTTTTTCTTTCTTTTTTGGTAAAACAATTTCTACATTATTTGATTAGAAATTCTATAAAGTTACTTGCTTAATCTCAATAGCTTGTTGTTCTCTACATGTATCATCAACATTACAAATACTAGAATCTAATAATATAAAGATTATTTAACCACTAAGTGATCCTTAAAAGGAATCTGGAGGAGCATGCTAATGGTTTATTTGTCTCTCTATTTTTGGATTTTGTTTTGCTCTTGCCATATAACAATTCATCATCATGATAATAAATTATATATATTTTATATAATTATATTTAGAAAATATTTTTTTAGATTACTGAATGTATAAATAATATTATATATATATAATTAGAATATTTTTATAATTATATATTGGGTTTTTGATAACAATTTAAGTAAATTTCATATATTATATAATAATAGATTTAATAAAGCTAATCAAATAAGTTATGAATTAATTAAACTATCATGAGGCTTTATTTATTAATTAAAACCTTTAAATTTTTTTAGTATTTATAAAAGTGAGTTAAATAATTAACTCTTCATTTAATTAACATATCCAATTAATTAATGCTCTATATTCACTAAAGTCTATTATCACTTAACTAATAATATATGGACATTAAATCATAATCATTTTATTCATCCATTTATTAAGCAGATTTAATAAATGATTAGTAAATATAGTTTATTTGAATACAGAATTATCTTAATTTCTTAAAATTCTTCTAATTATTTATAATTTTATTAATAACTTATAAATATAAAGTACATTAACGTGATTCATTCATTTTTCTGATTATTCTCAATTTTCTAGAAACTAAAGTTTTTAATAGGAATCATTTTATAAACAGGTTTTGGGTGAAATTCTACAGGCGAAGGGTAAACTAATCTTTTTTAATTTTAAGATGTATTTAAATTTTAGTATTAATTTGATAAGACAGGCTTTCTTACAGCACTAATTGTTCTATTTATTGTTGTAATGCTACTAAAAGGACGTTATTAAGAAACAGCTCTAGTCTAAGGAATTACAGTATTTCTTCCTGTTAATTATTACAAAGATTAACCATCCAAATCACTTAAAGACTAGTTTGTAGATAGCCTTTTAGCATTTTTTGATTTTGAAGGTTTAACCTCAATATAGTTTTTTAATGCTCTTTCTACATTCTTAAATTATTCAAGCTATTAATTGATCATACTATCTCTTTCCTTAAGTTTAGGAGGCATAAATTATTCATAATAATCTTTAATCTTCCTGTTAATAGATATAAATGTACTTCATCAGGATAGATTTTGATGTAACCATTTAAATGTTTGTCTTCATAAAGACTCATTTTGATTTATTATTTCTCTTTTTCCTCTAAACTCATTTTGATTGGTCTCTAATAAACAGGAGCTCTTTTTTAATCTAAGTATATTTTTTTGGGTTTATTTTTGACATCCAGAAGTATTAAGGTATCCCTAATCAGATTTCTTTTAATAATTTTATCTAATGGTGTATCTGTCGAAAATGATGGAGTGTGATTAACTTCGAGTAACCAAGGTTTAAGGGAAGAGTCTAAGAGAATATCAAATCCAAATAATTCAAAACACTATTCAATGCCATCGGTATTATGTTATTATGATCTATATAGATGAGTCAAATCTCCTTATACACTTTATATAGTCTTAACAATCACTTTTTTTATTTGATTTAGTAATTAATTTATATCATGACCTTGATCTTGTAAATACTTTGGATACTTCATATTATTACTTTCAATACAGATGACAGTGATCTTTTATGTCCAACATCATCTTTATTAGTATCATTATTGAATACGAAATCTTTACTTCTTTTATTAATAGCATAATTTGTTAGATGCATTGTAACACTTCCTAGATTTTTCTTTTAAGGTTTTACATATTTTTTAGTTGAAAACCTTGCAAGACCCTCTTGATACATAAATATTTTCAATGGATAGATAGATTTTAGGAGTACATATATTCTAATATTTTAATAAATTTATACCTTAGATCAAATTTCAATCCATCTATTAAATATGGATTACTTAGATATTCTTATACTACATAGTGCTTATCAAGAAATGGATCTAATTTTTTGGTAAGAAATATTCCTCTGCCTTAACAATTTGCTTCTGGTTTAACAATAAAGATAGCTTTTCCCTATTTTTGTCTGACCTCTTCACTTTAATAAGGTAATTGCCATGTTCTTGGAAAGAAATCATAATCGTCAGGAAACATTTTCCTCATTCTATTTAAATTACGACATAGTTCATTCTTTTTCCCTAACATATAAGATCCAGGAAAATGATTAATTCTCTAGTATGGTAATAAACGACGATATTCTTCATCAGTTACATAAGTATCTTTCCAAAAGATATGGCATTCAACTTCAGAAGGTGTGATCTTCCATTCTAACAGCTGAACTGCTTCATCAATTACCTTATATTTAGTTTCTAGTTTTATCAATATTAGTTTATACATTCTAAGTTGATCATGATTTTTCTTTTTATGAAATCCCTTGGTAATTAGTCTAATTATTATAGAGACATGAAAACATTCATACTTGATTTTATATTTTTACTAATTTATTATCTTAAATGTATATTCATTTTTAGAATACTCATGATCATCATCAATATGGATGATGAATTTTATTAAACTTGTAAAAACTAAGACTAAAATAATAAGGAATATTAAATTGTATTCTAAAGAGAATCAATAAAAAGATAAATCATAAAAATTTCATATTTGAACTCTGAATTAAACTTATCCAAAAGCTAAATCTCTTTCTTGAATTAATTATTATTAATATGAATATTTTAAACATTACTTTTTTTATTATTTACTTATAGCTTCGAATTTATAGAAAAATCAATCAAAAAAAATTTAAAATCAAATTAAAATTTCAGAATATTTAATATATTTCTTTTAAGGAACTTTAGATAATGATATTATATTATTTTTTAATAGTATTATAAAGTAAAAAGATGAACAACTTTTATTTCTAATTATAACAGTGATCCTTTTCTTTGTATAGCCAAGTTTGTTGTTTATATAGTATTTAGCATAATTTTGAGATGAAAATAAAAAAAGATATTGAAAAATTCGTCACATTCTTATTTTTGTGTGTTGGCTAAAATTTAATTATTAATATTCTTCCTAAGAAATGAAAAAGCTAGTAAGAAAAAAGATTAAAATAATAGTAAGATCATAGAAGAAAATACTAATAATGATGACTATATAACCTGAGTGTAGATTTTTAATGAGGATGCTTGCTTCTATACTATATTGTTCTTTAAATTCTTGTTATGTCCTATATATTTACAACATTTTATAATTTGTATAGAATTAGTTATATATACATTTAAAGAATAGATGTTTTTGCTTTATTTAATGAATAAAATTAGCTTAGTTTAATTGAAAATGGGATAACATTATATTATCCTTTTGACAAAGACTCGCTGTTAAACTGTAATAGTCTTAAAAAAATATTTCTTTAGAACAAACTTGATGCCCTAAAATTCATTAAAGAAATTATAATCTTATAAGAAGATATTAAGGAAATTCTATAGGGTTTTTCATTATTATTACTATAAACTGTAAATTTTTATAGTTTTATTTTATCATTCTATTACTTTCTGATAAATAAACAATTTAAATGTATAATTAAAATTTTTAATAGTTTATTCTTCTGGTCTAATTATAATCTATATAGGCTTAGAACTGTTAATCACTCTCAAAACTGCTAATAATTAAATAATTTATTAATGCTTTTTGGTGAAAATCTGAATAAAAACAATTTTTAGTTCTATATTATTATATATTTTTGTTAATCTTATTAAAATGAAAGGAACTAATCCAGAATTCAATTAAATCTATGTCTTCATATTGAGTCATTCAAAATAAAAAATTGTATTTTATTTAATAAGAAGATAGGAGAATAAATATATATAAACAAAATCTAAATAAAAAATGAAATGGAATAGATTAGAATTTTGATTGAACAAATTTTGAAAAACCTAAAAAAAATATTAGGTTTTGGAAATGAGAATGCATAAAATGTGAAATTAAACATAGATATATGTATTAATATGTATTGTTGGTTTTACACTTTTTTTCAACAACACCCTGAGTCATCTTTTTTCTTTTTCTTCTATGGTTGTAGCTACTGCTATGGATTATCATGGGATTCGGATAATGCAATAGAGACTTTGTTTTCATTTTTACGCACTGTTTCATTTATATAGTTTAAGAAAACCAATTTGGCTGCTTCGGTGAATGCATATAATAGAATTCACTCAATACCAATTCAACATTTTAATTGTTTTTAGCACTCGTCTCAAAAAATAAATTAATTCCCTTCTCATCTATGAATGACTTTCCTTCATCATATGAGACTTGGCGTCTAAAAATGATATAGAATTGTACTGATCCTCCAAATCATTTTAAGCACCAACCAAAACAGTCACGATATTTGGTGAAGCATTCTCCTTTGCCTCTTTTAACCATCCATCCAATTTCTCTAATGTATCTCGTCTATGTCATATATATTATAATTATACTTTGTAATATTATAGACTAAAAATACTGCTGTAACATTCCTATAAAAGGATCTTACTATTGATCTGAAAGACTCTTATCCAGCTGTATCCCATATTTGTAACTTAATTTTTGTATTAGAATCCACTTCCACTGTTTTAGAAGAGAATTCCACACCGATTGTAACATTGTATTCAGAGACAAATTCGTCTTTTGTATACCTTAATAGCAAACATGACTTCCCGACACCTCAAAGATTCATTTAATTAATACCGCTTTCTCCAATTATGATAAATTTAAACAATGGTGTTTTATCAGCTGAGGAATTCATCATCGTAAATTCTTTAATATTTTAATTTATGTCTAAAAAACAGAAGCATACTCAAAAATAAACCAAAAAAGTCCTATCTCAAGACATAAATGAGAGTGATCAATCTCATTTCTTTTCCCTTCTTGGTGATGACTATGATGTAAGTCTTATTTATTATAAAAATAGAATAATGGCAATATCAAATTAGCTTAAAAAATACTAGGGGATTATAAGACTCTACTTGAATATCCACCTAATAAATTTTGGGCTACACTCTCTTACAATTTAAATCTCCAAAATTCTTTGGACCTTTTCTTGAGATACGCACCAAGAAAACACTTTCTTAAAGAACCCTTACATTTCACAGGATACTATGGAGTACTAATCAAAGAGATATTTAAATGTGTCTTTGCTATCTATTTAAGATTAATAGATTTATAAAATGAAGATTCAATTTTATATGAACAAATTGGTGTATATGATTTAGTATATTAAAAATGGATCTTTGATGTCATGAAATTGACTGATATCTGCACAATATATGCAGACTAAAATGAGAGTAATAATAATTATTTTATAAACTTAGATGGTGTTAAGAAAATTTGTTAATTTGTGTTCAATTACTAAGCATACTAAGATGATTACAAATCTACAATAGATTCCTTTATGAAAAATGTTCTTGTTAAGATTTATGAAGAAATATTTTAAATAAATAATAAATCAGCAAATGAAAATGAAATAATTATTAGTGATGTTTAATAAAAAATGGAATTACTCACATTAATTTTAGATTCTATTGAAACAGTAATAGTTTGGGCAAAATATTTCCCATAAAAACAATATCTATTTAAAACAGAAATCATATCATGTTTTGAATAGATTTTTTATGAATTGATTCTGGCTAAAGGATATAGTAGAGGAACCACATAAATCTCAGGTGTTTGGAAACCATAATTTTTATAACATTTACATCACTTCCTTAAACAAGCTGTATAAAGATTTATTGATTTCTTTGTTATTTATATGAAATATCTTGAAGAATTGATTGTGACAAAATAGATTAAATAATCTTAAGAACATATGAATTATTTAATATAGAATTTTGGTATCATGAAAAGAAAGTTTAAATCAAAAAAGGGTAATTAAAATCAAAATAAAGAATGGATTCTATTTGAAGCTCTTTATGAAAACGGTTTTAATATGATTGAATTATTAATGAATACACCTTGGAATTAAATTAATCTGCCAAAAGAGGATATTGAAGAAGTTACTCTTCTAATGACTACAGTAATGGAAGAGAGAGAAAGACTTAAAGGTAAAGCCAATAATGATGAACCTGAAAATTTTGATGTTTTTGAAAACTTTGATCCTACTTAATCAACACTTCCACTTGATATATTAGAAGCAATGGAGAAATAAGATATTGAATAGCAAGAATGTGAAGTTGAAGAAGAACAAAATTAGGATGAACCAGTTCAAGCAGAAGAAAAATTAATTGAAATAGTATCAAAAAAGAAATAAAAAATGACATTTGATTAACCATTAAAAGATAGGATTGAAATGGCTGAAATAACAGCTAAACTTTATAATGATGAACCTGATGATACATATGATTATCAAGAAGCTTTATAAAGACCTGAAAAAGAATACAAAAGTAGTGATGAAGATGAGGAGGATGATTATGTTCCTAATGATCATTTCATTAGATATGCAAAACCTTTAAAGAAATCATAAAATTCATAGATCAATTCAGGACATAGTATGAGTTATTAGAATTTAGATAATAATAATGATAAATAAATAAAAATTCTTAAAAATCCAAATAAATAGTAATAATAATATAAACAAAAACATAATGAATAAGGATTTAGTGATGAAGAGGATGAGTAATTTAAAAGAGATAATGGAAATAGAAATAATAATAATAATAATAATAATAATAATAATAATAATAATAATAATAATAATAATAATAATAATAATAATAATGATAATCGACCTTATTAAGAAAAGTCTATTAAAGTATTTGTTAAGGATAATCACTATCAAAACAACAATAATGATTTTTAAAGAAAAAATTATAACAATAATAATTAATAAAAATAAGATAATAGAAATAAAAATAAAAATCAAGAATATTCAAGGAATGATGATGCTTATAGAAGGGAAGATTATGATCGGGATGATAGACCTTAAGGTAATAATGATTAGAAGAAGGTTCTATAAAAGGAGAGAAATAGAGATGGTGGATATGTTGGAACTAACAAGCCGAAAAATCAATTAGAATATGAAGAGAAATAAGAAATCTAATAAACATAATAATATCAACAGAAATAAAATAATAATAAACAACAATAAGGAAAAAAGAATTTAAACTCAAAAGCTAGTCCTTATGATATTTATGTCCCAAAAGAGGAAATTGTAAATAAAGAATAATAAGAATAGAGGTAAGAGAAGAAACAACAACGAGGTTAAAAAAGATATTGAGTATATAAAAATAAATAAATTTAATCTAGAATTTCTAGAATATACTATTCAGAGACTATTTAATTTAATTGTGGGTAATTTTCACTAATAAATTATTTGTCTATAAATTGTTAATGATTTCTTCATCTAGAAAGCTCTTTGGCAATATTGTATTGGGAAAATCACTTGTATCTACTCCAGTTTTCTTTGCAGGAAAAGAATTAAGTTTTGGATAAGAATGCAGACAATAAATGTTACGTGGTTGTGACAAATTAGCTGATGCAGTTCAAACAACTCTTGGACCAAAAGGAAGAAATGTTGTTATTGATTAACAATTTGGTGGTCCAAAAATTACAAAGGATGGAGTTACAGTAGCAAAAGCAATTGAATTCTCTAACAGATTCGAAAATATTGGAGCTTAATTAGTAAAGTCAGTGGCATCTAAAGCTAATGATGAAGCTGGTGATGGCACAACAACAGCCACAGTTTTGGCTAGAGCTATCTTCAAAGAGGGAGTCAAGAGTGTCGCAGCTGGACTTAATGTAATAATTTATATATATATCCTTTTTAGCCTATGGACTTAAGAAGAGGTATCAATTTGGCATGTGATGCAGTTGTTAAGGATTTGAAAAACAGATCAAAACCAGTTAAATCAAAGGAAATGATTGAAAGTGTAGCTACAATCTCTGCTAATGGAGATGTTGAAATTGGAAAATTGATTGCAGAACTTATGGATAAAGTAGGAGAACATGGAACCATCACAGTATCTGATGGTAAAACCCTTAACCATGAAATTGAATTTGTGGAGGGTATGAAATTCGACAGAGGATACATTAGTCCTTATTTCGCTACAGATCCAAAGACTTAAAAGACAGAATTCGAAAAACCATATGTTTTGATCACTGATAAGAAGATCTCAAATATTTAATCAATTCTCTAAATTTTGGAACATGTTGTAAGAGAAAATAAACCACTTTTACTTATTGCTGATGATGTTGAATCAGAAGCTTTAGCTTAATTGGTTTTAAATAAATTAAGAGGAGGTCTTAAAGTATGTGCTGTCAAAGCCCCTGCTTTTGGAGTATTAATTTATTTCATTATTTTAGGATAACAGAAAAGCAATCTTAAATGATATTGCTGTTTTAACTGGAGCCACAGTAGTCACAGAAGATGTTGGATTGACATTGGAAAAGTCAGATCACACTGTTCTTGGATAATGCAAATCAGTTATTATCACCAAAGATGATACTATTATTATGGATGGTATTGGATCAAAAGATAGTATCAGTGAAAGATGTGAAATCATCAAGGCTTAAATCACAGAATCAAATTCTGAATATGATAAAGATAAACTCAAAGAGAGATTGGCTAAATTATAAGGTGGAGTTGGAGTCATCAAAGTTGGTGGTGCTTCAGAAGTTGAAGTTGGAGAAATTAAAGACAGAATCACTGATGCACTTAATGCAACTAGAGCTGCTATTGATGAGGGCATTGTTGTAGGTATAAATATTAAATAAATATTAAGGTGGTGGATGTGCTTTATTGTATGCAACAAGAGTTTTGGATAAACTTAAGGGAGATAATTTTGATTAGAACATTGGAATTCAAATTGTTAAAAAGGCTATTGAATTACCATGCAGAACCATTGTTGAAAATGCTGGTGAAGAAGGAGCTGTTGTTGTTGGAAAATTGTTAGAAGGAAAAGATGAAGAATTCGGATATGATGCTTCAAAATCATAATATGTCAATATGATAAAGGCTGGTATCATTGATCCAACAAAAGTTGTAAGAACTGCACTTGTTGATGCTGCTTCAGTAGCCAGTTTAATGACAACAACAGAGTAAAATTATAATTCTATTTTAGATGTATGATTGTTGAAGGAAAAAAGGATGAAAAAGCAGGAGGAGCCCCAAATATGGGAGGCATGGGAGGAATGGAAGGAATGTATTGATATAGTGATTATTGTTCATTTAGTATCAAAAAAGTTATTAAATCTTTTTTAACAATGCTCCTAAAATTAGACATATAACACTAACGATTAATAGATGTCCAATTAATATTTATTAATCCTCTATAAATAATTATAATTGTCTTACATTTATTGTTATCTTTATTTTTGAACATTGCTTTAAATTTTAATTTTTCTAATTCATCATTCAACTAATCTTTGCTTGTCTTGATTTAATCAATTTACTTGAGAATCTATTGTTCTTTTTATTTTAAAGTAGAAATTAATTACGCTTATTCAACTTTCATAATAGAAGTTTAAGATCGTATTCCTGATACTTCATGATTTGATCGTTCTTCATCATTGCATCTAAAATTACCAGATTCATAAGGTTCATTATTATAACTTTATTCAGGATCCATTTTATCTTAGAATTTTTCAATAGGCTCTTGAGGTATCTCATAAGCTTCTGTAAAAAAGGTCGGTTATTTTACATCTCTACTCATATTAGCACTTAATCTGCTTGCATCCTACAGTATGGGACTTATACTTGGATTATTATTAAATATATTTGAAGTTCTACTTTCTTAACCATCAAGACTATTTTTATGAACAATTTATTCTTATAACCGACTAAAAGTGTGTTATGATCTTTGTAATTGCATAGGTTCTTATTTCATAACTTCTTCAAAAGTTTGTTTTTTATCTGATTACTAGGTGCTAGATGAATCTGTATTGATGTTCATTCTTATAGAACATATTTGAGTTGATAATACACCAGGTTATTTTTCAACCCATAATTGTGGGTTGGAATACTCAAGCATATCAAGATATTCTTCAACATAATTAATAGCTTCTAATAAAACATCAATATCAAATTGACTAGTTTTATTGGTAACAGAAATTAATTTCCTTTCGTTGGGAGCAATCATACCATAAGAAGGCATTATTCTTAGAAGATTATCATTTTTGAATCTAAAAAGGATTGGATGATCAACCATATTGATAACTTGAAAAGTAGTTTGTTTTCTATGATGAATTTGAAATGGAGGTTAAGGTGAGATTGAGAAGAGCATTAATTTGTATATCTTTTTTTAATTAATATTTTAAAAAATCAAATGGCCAAAGCAGCAAAAGACACTAGACCAATTGCAGATTAAGCTACATCTGAAGCTGCATGTACATACGCAGCTCNAAAAAAGTTATTAAATCTTTTTTAACAATGCTCCTAAAATTAGACATATAACACTAACGATTAATAGATGTCCAATTAATATTTATTAATCCTCTATAAATAATTATAATTGTCTTACATTTATTGTTATCTTTATTTTTGAACATTGCTTTAAATTTTAATTTTTCTAATTCATCATTCAACTAATCTTTGCTTGTCTTGATTTAATCAATTTACTTGAGAATCTATTGTTCTTTTTATTTTAAAGTAGAAATTAATTACGCTTATTCAACTTTCATAATAGAAGTTTAAGATCGTATTCCTGATACTTCATGATTTGATCGTTCTTCATCATTGCATCTAAAATTACCAGATTCATAAGGTTCATTATTATAACTTTATTCAGGATCCATTTTATCTTAGAATTTTTCAATAGGCTCTTGAGGTATCTCATAAGCTTCTGTAAAAAAGGTCGGTTATTTTACATCTCTACTCATATTAGCACTTAATCTGCTTGCATCCTACAGTATGGGACTTATACTTGGATTATTATTAAATATATTTGAAGTTCTACTTTCTTAACCATCAAGACTATTTTTATGAACAATTTATTCTTATAACCGACTAAAAGTGTGTTATGATCTTTGTAATTGCATAGGTTCTTATTTCATAACTTCTTCAAAAGTTTGTTTTTTATCTGATTACTAGGTGCTAGATGAATCTGTATTGATGTTCATTCTTATAGAACATATTTGAGTTGATAATACACCAGGTTATTTTTCAACCCATAATTGTGGGTTGGAATACTCAAGCATATCAAGATATTCTTCAACATAATTAATAGCTTCTAATAAAACATCAATATCAAATTGACTAGTTTTATTGGTAACAGAAATTAATTTCCTTTCGTTGGGAGCAATCATACCATAAGAAGGCATTATTCTTAGAAGATTATCATTTTTGAATCTAAAAAGGATTGGATGATCAACCATATTGATAACTTGAAAAGTAGTTTGTTTTCTATGATGAATTTGAAATGGAGGTTAAGGTGAGATTGAGAAGAGCATTAATTTGTATATCTTTTTTTAATTAATATTTTAAAAAATCAAATGGCCAAAGCAGCAAAAGACACTAGACCAATTGCAGATTAAGCTACATCTGAAGCTGCATGTACATACGCAGCTCTCATTTTATATGAAGACAATTAAGATGTACTTGAAAATGTGATAATAAGATTGATTCCACTAAATTAGCTAAGATTATTAAGGCTTCAAATTTGAGAGTTGAACCAATTTGGACTAAAGTTTTTGAGAAAGCACTTAAGGGCAAAAGAATTGGTGATTTGTTACATGGTAGCAGTGGAAGTGCAAATAGTGGTCCATAAGCTTAAACAACATCAACTCCTGTTGTTGCTGAGACCAAAAAGGCAGAGCCAGTTAAAGAAGTCAAGAAAGTTGAAGAACCAGAAGAAGATGTTGATATGGGTGGTTTGTTTGATTGAAAATGAAAATAAAAATCGTACATTAATATTTTAATATTATGAAATCTAATAAATTGGAGAAATACGAGAAGAAAGAGAAACTTGGAGAAGGTACTTACGGAATTGTGTACAAGGCATTAGGTATAAATCATTATATTATTTGCATTTAGACAGAAACACAAATGATTATGTGGCATTAAAGAAAATTAGACTAGAATCAGAAGAAGAAGGTATTCCAAGTACAGCAATTAGAGAGATATCTCTTCTAAAAGAGTTAAATCATCCAAATATTGTGAAGTAATATTTACACTATCTAGATTAATGGAAGTTGTGCATTCAAATAAGAAGCTTGTACTGGTCTTTGAGTATGTTGAAATGGATCTAAAGAAATTCTTTGCTCAATTCCCTAAAGAGAAAGGCATGGAACCCGTCATTGTCAAGAGTTTTCTCTATTAGCTCTTAAGAGGAATATAAGCATGTCATTAATAAAAAATATTACACCGTGATCTTAAACCTTAAAATCTTTTGGTTTCAAAAGATGGAATACTTAAACTTGCTGATTTTGGACTTGCTAGAGCTAGTGGAATACCTGTCAAAAGTTTCACTCATGAAGTTGTCACTTTATGGTATAGACCACCAGATGTTTTGTTGGGCTCTAAAAACTATAATACATCAATAGATATATGGAGTGTAGGTTGTATCTTTGCAGAAATGTCAAATCTTAAACCTCTTTTTGCAGGAAGTAATGAAACAGATTAATTAAAAAAAATATTCAGAGTCTTGGGAACTCCAACACCAATTGTAAATTTCTTTTTCTAATTTAGGAATATCCAAAATTGAACGATCTTCCAAATTGGAAACCTGAAAACTTTGAACAATATCAACCTGATAATTTGGCTAAGTTTTGTCCAAGACTTGATCCAGATGGTTTAGATTTATTGATCAAAATGCTTAAAACCAACCCAGATTAAAGAATCACAGCCAAAGCTGCTTGTGAACATCCATTCTTTAAAGAATTACCAGAATAAGTTAAGAAATTATATGTCAACATCAAGTGAGAATTGATAAATCAAATATATATATTTTAAATTTCAGATGATAAGAATACTATTATAAATAAGTTTGTCATTATTTAAAAGATTAAAAATAAATAATACAAAAAGCTTTTGATTAAATCTATAATTAATATTATATCATATTTTGAGACCCTCAATATTAAAAATACGTTTGGAATTAATTAAAATAATATGGATATGTAAAATATCAATAAAATTTATGAATAATAAGTTTTTGAGAGATTAATTAGAATAAGATAAATTGATTTTATTAAAGATATACTTATAAAATTCTAGCACTTTTATAATTAAAATATTTATTCAAAAAAAGAGAATTCAAAAATATATGAAAATTAAATTAAGTTTTTAAAAACTCAAGAAATTTACTTACATTTATATAATTCATTTAACTTTTCAACCTCTTAATTTCTTACTGAAATTAAATCTTATCTAACTTAAAATTTAAATAAAAATTAAACTCTATCAATTTCAAATTTCATCTTTATCTCACTTTATTCCTTTTCATATTATCTCTTCAATTTCAATTTCAAGTTTTCATTGTCTTACTTTATTATTTCTATAAATCTATCTAAATTCTTTAAACTAATATTTCATTTAATGATGATTTTCCTTATATTAGTGCAATTTAACTATTTTCTACTATTACTTGCTTAAATCCTCTCATTATTTATTTATTTCTATCCCATTCTATTTGATTTCATTCTAAATTTTCTTTCTCTCATGTTTATAATTTTTCAATTCAATGGCAAATAATAGATTATCTAATTTTTTAATTTCAGCTTTCAATTGCTCATTTTCTACTTCCCATTAGATTCTCTGTTCTTGTTATTGACTCTATTAATCCAAATATAACGAATAAATTTATATTTTTTTAACTCATATTCAAATTATCATTATCCTTTCTCAAATGTTAAACTAAATCATTTAACTCTTAAATTTATCTCAATAAATCATCCTTTTCTAATCTATATTTCTTGGATCTATATATCTCTTTATCTTGATTTTTCATCTTATCTCATAAAGCAATTCGTAATTATGATATATCATCCATCAAATTCTAATTTTGAATCTACAATTCTTCAATAACCTATCCTTTTTCAAAAAATTCAACTTTTAAAACTTCCATCTAAAATTGTAAATCAATATATTAGTACTCTCTCTCTTTTTTCTTTCAAATACAAATAAATATTTTTATAAATTTTATTAGATTTATAAATAACATGAATTAGAACATTTATAATACTTACTGTAACTAATGTAGTATTATTCTTATTCTATTTGTTTCAACTCATCCATTCTTAATTTGTCACTACTATTAATTAAAATCCATGAATTTTCCTGTTTGGTATTGCATTAAAAATTAAATTCAAAGATGCTCTTTAAATTATATATAAGTAAGAAAATACTGAATTAATTAATTTGATTTTGTTGTAAATATAGATTTAATTATAATGATATTAATTTTAATTAATCTTCAAATACGAATAGAAATATAGTAATAATAACAAAAAGATATTCAAAGATAGTTTTAATTAATTTACATTTATTATTTTGGATAAATAATAATAATGTTTAATAATTCTTAAAATAGAAATTATTGATATTTTCATTTACTAAAGATTCCATCAAAATTGATTGAACTTAATTTAACAGGAACTTTTGTATTGGGCTATTATTAAATTTACATAGTTGGAAGAACAGCTTATCGATCAACTAATTCTAGTCTCTCTCTTTCTTCTTATGTAACTTCCTAGAGAAGAAATAGAATAATTTATATACTCTGCCATCCAGATATAAAATTGTTGGCAATTTTCTAAGTATCATCTATCTATAACCAGGTCTTCTACTTAAAGAATTTCCAACTAATTCTAATTCTTTAAGTTATGTTAATGGAACTAAATGCTCAATGTCTGGTAGATCATTAATTCTATTTGAATTAGCAAATAAATGCTAAATTTAATGAATTTACAGATACCAATAATTTATATAATTTTTAAATATTCTAAAAATTCTTAAGTCCATTACCATCTATTTTCAAACATCTAATAGGATTGGATCCAGCAAATGATTAAGGATCAAATTATCTTACTTTATTTTAATTTAAATCTAATTCCTTTAATTATTTTAAATTCTCTAAAAAATCAACTCTAATAATTTCATTTTTTTCACATTTCATAATTTTTAATTCTTTAAGTAAACAATATTATAATCCATTAAATTCTTTTAAACAATTTTAAGAGATATCTAAAATTTATAATTATTAACATCCATTTAATCCTTTTTTTTAATTAATATCATTTGGATAAAGAAGAGTATCAATTTTATTTGATGCTAAAATTAAAATCTTTAATTAAGGTAAAAATCCTAGCATTTTTGTAGAAGTAAATAAATTGTGACTCAAATCTAATTCAACAAGTTATGGAAATTATTAAACATTAAATACATCTTCAAAATCTCTTAATTCACAATTTTATAAACACAATTCTGTTATTTTATTAGCTGGTTATCCTTATAATCTAGAATACAGAATCTCTTCTGTCAATCTACCAGTATATAAATTTTTAGCCATCTATTATTCCTAAATTTCAATAGAAATGCCATCTAAAACCTTAAGTTTTGGAATAATGTAGAGTACGTAAGCTCTATAATTAGTGTCTCTAGCAAAAGGATTTCCAGAAAGATCTAATATGATTAATTTTTGCAAATGTTTGATATTATTAATTTCCTTTTAATTAGTAATATTATTATTTCCTAAATATATTTCCATAAGACTTTTAAGATCTGGAAACTCTCTTAAATGAAGTATAGCATTGTCTTCCAATGATAATTGCATCAAATTAATCAAATTTTAAATACCTTCTATTGTTGATATTTTATTTCCTCCTAATTCCAACTTCTTTAAATATTACATATTATCTAATTCTTAAATTTGTATAATTGAATTCTTTTCTAAATTTAATTCTTCCAAAAGTACTGAATCTTATAATGAAGTAATTTATGTTATTTTATTATGTCCCAGATTTAAGTGTCTTAATTAAACTAAACCTTCCAAACCTTTCATACTACTTAATTTCTAATGAGTAATCATTACTGATTGAATATTTTATTTCCAATCCATTTAGACTTTACTAAAAGATTGAAGCATGGCAGTTGTAATTAATTACTTTTGATTATTAGTTTTCTCTTTATCTTCATCAGTTACTGGTAAATGATCCAAATATTATAGATTATTTAAAACCATTACTATTTCTTTTCTTGTTTCTTTATATTCATTAATTGGATTAAAGACAACACATAAATATTTTAATGACTAATTATATTTAAGTAAAGCAATCTAATCAATATCTTAAATATTATTATGTGTTAAATCTAAAACTTCCAAACTTTTCAAATTTTGTAATCCATTTAGATTACTTATTTCATTATGTGATAAATCTAATCTAACCAAATTTGGTAATTCATTCAAACCATTAATAGTACTTATTTTATTATAACTTAAAATTAGAGTATGAAATTATCCTTTTACAAAAGTAATATCTTATACACAACAATTACTTAAATTTAAAAATTAAGTTTAGTTCTTTAGAATTTCATTTAAGTCTGGTGTGCCAACTAGATTTGGATTTAATTCATACAAAGTTGATCTACTAAGACAATATTAAAAATAATTTATTAAAGCTGGTTTTAAAGAAGCACATTCTGATCTATCTAAATCTTATGCTTTAAGTTCATAAGTAGGATATTCTTCTAAATTTTCAAATTAATAAGTATTTAAATCATCAGCCAATTAATTATACAAATCATTTATGCCTACCTTTTATAAATTTAAATTTGCAGGAGTAATGAAATCATCATCTTCTTATTCTAAAACACCTAATGCAGAACCAAAGTCAGCAATTTTATTTTATAATGGTGATTTCATTACATATTCAAATTCTGCAAAGTATTCTGGTAAAACTAAATTGTTATCTAAAACAAACCATAATTTATGTTTTGGATCATTCTCCATTAATCTATAAACTGTATATTCATCTTAATATTATCTTCCATCAATTGATTATTTTTAAAACATCTCACTCCATGGTTATTCAGGATTGAAATATGGATATTTTAAATCTGGAACAGACTTAATCATAAGAACTTTACAAATAAGTAAGACTCCTGGAGGTATTACATTATAATTTTATTATTATAATCTGACATATTTAATATACATTACCTTCTTTTAATAAATCTTTTATTCAATTTTTATTTATGTTCCTATCCATTTAAAATATATTGAATTCTTGATGCATCTGCTCCTAAAATACTATTTACTAAAGGTGTATAAGCACTTAATCCAATAGATTTTGATTCCTTATTTTAAATTATTTATTTACTTAAAAACCTCTGAATCCTTCCTCAATTACATTATAAATTTCAGATTAAAAATTTGGATCTACTCCATAAAATAGATATTCTAATGACTTTTTATGACTTTGATTGGATACATCTACAAGAGATTCCATTTTTTCTTCAAATTTATTTCTAATGAATTTATTGTGTATTCTAACTACTCTTTTAATTTGAATATCTTTAATTCCATATTAAGCCATATTTTCAGAATGAAATCTTGAATTGATAAGGTCAACACAAGAAACATACCATTTCTCATTTGCTTTCCCTTCTTCTAATCTAATATTTCCACCTGTTTCCAATTCAGTTATTAATTTATGTATACTCTGATTACAATATTCATAAACTTTCTTTTTTATACTATCATAAATATCATTCTAATTCTCATATTCTTCTTGTTTAATCTCTAATAATTATTATCTATCTTTATCTGCTTCTTATGCTAATTTTATATTCAAATTTGAAATATCTTCACATAATGAATCTGTTTTTATTTTCTTTCCTTTTTTCAATAATTTACATAAAGTTGAAAATGTTCTTTACATTGTTTTTATTCTCATATTATAATACATTTTCTTTTTCATAAATGTTCCTTCAGCAAAAGATTTCTGTTCTTCTGAAATAATTAAAGTATCTAATTTGTATATATTTCTTAAATGATATAAAACATATGTTTAATAATTGCAAAGGTTACAAATAGGATTATCACCAAAATGAGGATCATAAAATGCTAAAACTTTTAGATTTGGTAAACGATTTAAATTTAATGCTTCTTTAAAACTACAAATTTTATTTCCACTAATATTCAAATCATGTAAATTCTTTAATTTATCAAGAGATGTTCTTAAGTAACTTATTTAATTAGCTGCCAACCATAATTATCTTAAATTAACTAAATTTTCTAAATTTTGAATTGCTTCAATTTTATTATCACAAAGCCATAAAGTTTCTAATTTTGTAAGATTTTCTAATCCTTCAATTTTTTAAATTGCATTATGTGAAATGTATATTGATTTTACATTAATAATCCCTTTTAATCCACTCAATTTCGAAATTGAATTCTCATTCAAATTTAATTCTTCTAACTTAGACAATTCATCTATTCCCTTTTGTTTAATAACTCAATTCATACTTCAATTACTGTAATCCCTACATTTATAAGAGTCAAAGATTTCAAATTTTTGAATGCTTATATAACATTCATTCTCCCAAAATCTTCAAGTGTAAGTTCAATTCTTTCTATTTTATCTAAATTATTCCATTCCTTATCGGTGAAACCATTCATAATTTTCTACAGATTTAATGTATTCTTACTATAGTTTCCATTTTTCCACTATCCCCTTTCTTTTTCTCTTCTTATTACATTATTTATTATAATATATTTTTAGATTTTTGCAACTTGAAAAAAATGAATTATATATTAATGTTCTTTCAATATTCATTAACTGATACATCAGATGCTACTATATTTAAAGCTGTATACGTCTAATAAATTGGAAGAATTCTAAATCATCTTCAACTCTATGATTACTTTCTTCAGACCATGCAGGCAATTTTATAGTCAGACTTTCAGAGTTTGACAAATAATTATGATCCTTTGTCACAGGCATAGGTGGAAACTTTATGCCAACAAAAGGTTTCTTTGCCAAAGCTAAATTACTAAGAGTCAAATTATACGATTGTAAACATAAATATGCTTTTTATTTGCATCAGAACTATTTAATGACTCTGTCTTTGGAGCTATATTCAAAACAACATCAGTTTAACTGTTCTAAGATGCTTATTAATCTTATTCTGGATCTAATACTATTGCTTTATCGACATAATTAGCTTAATCATTTGTTGCTTCTGGTAATTCTTATGCTCTTTATTATCTATTGTAATATTATACTAGATCTCATCATCAACTTTCTCGATTTTCAATGATTCCTATTATTCAAAATTTTGATCTTAATCTTTGCATTTATTTTTTAATATAAATACTTGATTCTATTGATTCTTCAATATAAACCATTGGGTTATCATCACTTTTAAACACTGCCAAACTTGTTTCTACTTCTACTGTCTCTTAGCCTTAAAGAGTCTCTGCTGAAATATCATTCCTCCCAACATAAAAGCTTTAATCTTCTTATTCACTCTAAAATATTGCTGTCATTCAAAATTCATAATTACCTTGTTCTTCTTCAACTAAAGACTTAGATGACCCTCTTAACATTTAAGAGCTACTATAACAAATTAATACTACAAGTATTAGAGTCTTCATTGATTATCTATATAATTAAATATTAAAAAACGATCAAAAATAATAATCACTATTACTTCAAATACAAAAAAAATTTATTATTTTCGTTAAAAAAATCTCATAATCCAATATATTATTATGTTAATTTTAAGGAGCTCAAGTTATTTTCTTATAAATAAAATTAAGTAAAAATTTATATAAGTATCTATTTAAATTATAATATTTAAATTAAATATATTGCTATTTGAAAATGGTGTTAAGATCACATCAAAAGAAACCTAAATATAAATTCATAATTCAAAAAATAAATAGGTATATTAATATATCTTATACTTTTATTTGAAAAAAGTGAGAATTTGTTAAAATATTAGTTAAGTTATGAAATTTTAAATAAAAATAATAACTAATAGATCTTTTGTTAAATTCTTGTTGTAAATATAATTAATTATTACAAAGATTTATTCTTCTTAAAGATGGTTTTTGAATTATGAAAAAAAATTATATAAAAATAAGTATTTATAAGAAAATAAAATAATTTTAATAACAATTATTTTTCATTATAAAGATGTTATGTTAAATTCAGTGAATTTTACTTTAAATATAAGTTTTCTAATGATTCTACTCAATAATTCAATTAAAAATTTGATTCTCAATTTGTTTATTGTGTTTTTTATGTATTAAAACTACTATATCACTTAATTACAAATAAAGGAATCAACTATATAATTTAAAGGGAGAGAATTATATTTTATGTAGACAGGAGTTTATTGGAATAATAATTTAGTAACATTAAATTACGGTATTGCAGTTATTTTGGGTATTAAGCGAATAAAATTTATCGTTTTTAATTCAATATTTTAATATAAATCTTTATCAAAATGAGTACTAGTTAACAAGAATTCTTTGAGTATATGAGTGAGACTCTATAAACATCATAAGAAGGACTTAAGGAGATGCAAAAATCTAACCCATAAAGTAAGAAGAAAATTCTAATAAATTTTAAAGATTTCCAAAAACTTGTTGAGAAGATGAAGCGTACAATGAGAAGAGAGAAGGCAAAATAAAGAATACATAAGGATGAACCTGAAATAGTTTAGAGTAGTAAGAAAATAAAGAGAAAGAAATAAGATGATGATCCATTAAGAGATAATGATAAAAAAACTATATAAATGATACGAAATAGAATTAGTGCATAAAATTCTAGAGATAGAAAGAAATAATATTTACAACAATTAGAAAATTAGGCTTAAAAAGAATTAAATTATAATGCTGAATTGAGAAAATAATTGGAAGAGCTACAAATAAAACATTAAAAATTAACAAATAAGAGCTCAAAAATAAGAGATTAATTATCTATTCTCTAATAACTAGGTCGTTGTTCGAGATTAGGTAAAATAGGTCTCACTCTCTTGACTCTTGTTTCAGTTTTTTCTGTAATCTCTTAAAAAGAAACCTAATAAACAATTTAATCTCCTCTTGTTAAAGTTGAAGATTTATCAAGTGAAAGTGCAATGGTCCCAATAAATTATGAAAAATCATATTCTGTAATTGATACCAACACATTTTTTGAGGAATAAAAAATTGATGTTGGTATGTCAGAAGAATCTGAGAATTCTTATCTTTAATTGTTACCAAATACTTTATATCGGTTGAATTCACATATAGAATACGATTTTCTGCAGTAAAATTGATAAAGTTCTATTGAGTTTATGTATATTATAATGAGAGTAAATATATATTAACAAAATAAAAAATCATACTGATCTCTCTTTAGGTGGTTTATATTATAATCCAAGAATTCTATAAACATCAATTTCCTCTTCACAAGCAATGACTTCTCCTTTCCATAATTTTTTATTATGAGAACCCCTTTAAGTAGGATAGAGACCATGATCACTTAGACTATATCCAATCTTTTATGCCCATAATCTCATACTTCTGTTATATTAATCAGAACCAGTAAAATACAAAACTGCACAACCATACTGTTCTTTAGGATACAATTTTAAATCAATTCTACGATGAATTGCATGATTATTAATTCTTCCAATCCCCATATAAGATTCACTATCATGTTCTCCCTTCTTAGGTAATGTAAGATGATGAGTGAGTAGTTTTCCTTCTAATCGTTAAATTAAATTCATTAAAAAACCATCACAACTTTTTCCATCACATCTTGTAATTAAAATATCCATATCACCACAACTTTCTTTCTCTCTTCTATATGAACCACAAGCTGTAGCTTTATATAATCCAGGCACTCCACTTAAATCATCTATTTCCCTTTTTACAATTTCATAAATTATTGTTGCTTCATCTCTAGGAATACGTTATTCTAATTCTTCAACTAATTGTAGACATACTTATTAATTTTTATTTAATAAATGTTGATTCTTTCTTAAATCATCTAATGTTTTTATACCTTTAAAATAAAAAGTAGCAGCTGTTGTTGGTCCAATCCCCCAAACTCTAGTTAATTATGTTATTGCTACATTCTTGTCTTATCCTTATAACTTTTATACTTTTAATAATTAACCAGTTTAAATGATTTCTATTATTTTCTTCTTTATTTTTTCTCCAATTGTTGGCATTTCCTTTAAATCTTCACTTGATCTAATTGGAAATGTTAATGACTTTATATAACCAATAGCTTTTCTATAAGCAATACATCTTCCTTTATCTTTTTCATTTGTATAAATTTTTAGTAATTTTTCTAATTCTTCTATAATTTAATTATTAAAGCATTTCTAGGCAGATCCAGCATCACAAATGAAAAATTCCTTTTTATTCTCCCAAAATTGTATTTATTATTTAGATCCTGGATTAAATTATTTAGTCTCTTTTATTTAAGCATTTACTAAAGGTTAATCTAAATTGATAATAGCTTTTCCCATATCCAAACCTTAAAAAAAATCTATTTAAGGTTTACGAACTTCTGTAATTTAACAATCTTCATCTCCATAAAATTTATTCTATTGAGGAATATCAAATTCTTCTTTTTTTAAAATTTGAAAATTGTCTAATAAAAATTCATAACCATCATCTACTTGATGATGATAATTATCTAAATCTTTATCATATTCATAATCCAATAAAAATCTATGCTCCTTTATCATTAATCTTTTAAATTCTTATTTCTTCTTCTCATATTTTTCTTTCAATTCAGGTTTAATAATAGTATATTCTCCACTTTCCATATCTAATTAATTTTCTTCATCTTCTTTTATTGGAACAGTTCTTGCTAAAGATTCTACATATACAAACTTTGTATCTGTTGCTTAAGGACTTACTCTTTTTTGTTGTTGTTCTATCTCTAAAAATAATTGAAATTTCTTAAAATCTAACAGATTTTTTGCTTGAAGAGATTGAGAAATCCAATCTGCATTAATGAACTGAATACGATACTATTCAAAGTCTAAATTCATTTTTTGTATTTATTTCTAGCAAGATTCTAATGTAGCATCAGAGCCAACAATCATAATAGTTCGAGGATTCAAATCTATTATACCTCCATTTAGTTCTATTAAATTTCTTAAGGTTTTGATTCTGTTATTGGTTAAATTCACAGTAGGAAGAGGAAACATAAATGAAATACCTTTGAACATTAAAATGTCTCTTAAAAATATTTAATTAAGATTATAATCATTTAATGATAAATTCTTTATCATCATAAGTAAGTAAATCCTTAGGATATTCCTATAAGTTTAATTTCTTGTTAAATGAATGATTGTTAGAATTGAAATAAAGTAATCAAAAATTCAACTATGATCATTTAGAACTATAATAAGAATAAAATGAATAACTTTAATTCATTAAATTAATATTAATTTCTTGATTTTTAGATAAATTTATTAAGAACATTATAATTTTTATATTATAAATAAAGAAAGAAAAATACATCATTATTAATGCAATACGAGGAACACTTAAATATTTATGAAAATTTAGCATATTAAATCAATGAAAATTAAGAATCTTTAATATATCAATTTTAATCTAATTAAACTTAATATTTGTTGATCTATTTCATTTCAAACAATAATAATATTATTATTTATATTTATCAGAACAAATCAAATCAAATAACAAAATCTTCTATCATATAAAACTCTATATTTCAATTATTTTCAAATTTTGAATTTGAGCTATTTTATTTCATCCATCAAATAGAGATATTTATTCATACATTTATACAAATTTATTTTAATTAATGTAAGTAATATAAGATGTAAAGAAATTGCATAAGGAACTCTAAAAGCCTGAAAAAAGTCATAAGTATAAGTAAATCATAGAAGAATTATCTGAATACTTTCTTTTTGGAGATCATTAAAAAGAAGAAATATTTGAGTATGATGTCAATATTTATTAAGTTATTTTGCTGAACAAAATATATTAAACTTGTTTTACTAGAAACTCAAGTCTGCAAATCATCAATTAACTATTTTTATTATTGAGAGGTTATCTATGATTATGTACAATGTTATTTCATTATAGCACTAATCTCTAAAATCCACTCAATTTGAATTATGTCTTAAGCAACCCAGTATTACATGAATTTATTAACTATAATTATGACTTTAATAATCCAGAAATTGTTGATTATTATGTGAATTTCTTAAAAACTATTGCTATAAGGATTAATAGAGATAATTTTTATCTTTATTTTAATTAGCGATATTGTACCTTCCCATTATTATGGCAGGCTTAAAAGTTTATTAACTATCCTGATGAATTAGTTAAGAATACTATCTAAAATATAATACTAAGTTTATCAAAATGTATATTATTGTAGAATATTCATCATAGTGTCATCTGACCCAAAAAGCGGAAAGCAAACAGAATCAGTTATTTTTAATTAAACTAAAATTATGGTATAATTTAAACTTTATCTAACAACTTCACCTTTCATTTAAGTATACATTAAATATATATTTCAAATCTAATAAATGTTAGAATCTCTCAATATAGATTCACAAGATTAATTAGATAAACTTGAAGATATTCTTATGTTTTTTAATGATCTCATAACTGAATGCCCATTTTTATCAACACTTTTGGAGAAATTAATTTTAGATAAATTAATTTTGCCAATTTTAGATAGCCTATTACTTAATAGAAAAACCTCATTTATACTTGGATATGAAGTAGGATTATTTACGATTTATCTATTCCTCACTAAATTACCTTTAGTATATCCAATTATGTCTTATTTTTGTGAAGATTAAATATTTATTGATGAAACCATACAGAATATAAAATTAGTGAAATAATCATAATAGTGGATATATGATACAAAGAATATGGAGCAAGAATTCTAAAATATATTCTAAAATGAATTGGATGATAATTAAAAGGATTAATATATTGGTAATAAGAAAAGCAATTTAATCTAAAATCCATATAAAAATTAATTTCTTGAGCTTTTAAGAGTATTTATAATATATATATCATTTATATTAGTCAAAACATAACACATTATTGTATCTATATTTATCTATATGGTTTGTGGCAAAATAAAATAATTACTAAATACCATCCATGTAAATTATCAATGTAACAATTATCTTTAAATTTAGATAATAAATTTAAAAGAAGAAATTGTTTTCTCAAAAAAGCTTCTTGAGTTGATAATTCTATTAATGATTAATGAAGATTTAAAAGAATTAAAATAATTATATTAAGATTTAAAAAATAAACTCGTATCTATAATTTCAAATTTAAAAGTTACAAACAAAAGGTTAAGTGAAGGATTATTTGTTAATTGGGATATTATAGAAAATTTTGATTGGGATAACTTTACAAATTCTCAACCTGTAGTTAAAATGGAAGATTTGAAGCCATATGTTGATAATAGTAAACTTTCAGAATTTAAATATGTGTATTTGTGGATTTTAGTCAAATGTTTAGTTAAAGATTTTAAGAAAAAAGGAGTTGAAAATTAATACTAAATTAATTAAGAAATCAAAATTTATTAGGCTTGTGAGCTTATACAATTAGCTAATTCATAAAATGTAATTAGTATATAATAAATATATAGTATTTGATGATAGATGTAAATTAAGGATATTTGATTCACACTTAAATTTAATAAGACTCAGAATCAGGAATAGTTAAATTTGTACAACCTTTAAAAGCAATAGAATGTTCCTTTATGGGTGACATCTTGATTCTAGAATGTAATAAACTGTGTATCAATCAATTCAAACCATATCAAATAAAAATTCAATAAGATGTTATAACATCAGTAATTGACAGAATTTACTAAGCATAACAATCGATGAGTTAATTAATTATTAATAAATTGGAAGCACTATTTTGATGAAAAAACTGATTTTTTTTATTAAATTGATATAACACAAATAACTATATAACTCGATTTTCATAATGATTCAATTTTGGTATTACTGATCAATAAATCATGCAGCATTCTGTAGCTTTTTTATTTTATTTATTATCATAATTTAGTTGTTTCCAACTCTCTACTAATATTACAGTTTGTAGTTCCCCCTGTTTAATCTAATCCTTAAAACTTATCCCATGACACCTAGATCCTTTCAGAATTGGAAACCCTCTTTTGTCAGTTCTGAAATTAAGTTTTTTAATAATTGGACTTAGCATGGTATGTGATGTTAATTAAGTTTGGCTTTAAACTTTTTCCATAATTGTTAATAATTTTTCTCAAGGATATAAATTTACCCTTTTTAATCATCGAAAAGAGGTCCTTGATACTTTGAGTAATTCACTTACAATTAAGAAATGTTCAGCACTCATGTGCATTAAAGACTCTTTAAAATGAATGTTATAATTGAATTCAAAGAAAACAAACCCATAAAATAAATCAAAGTTCTTCATATTAATAAGCAGCATTCATCAGCAACTTCCATATCGCTTGGAGGCAAATTGAATTGTTTATAACATTCGACAAAAATTATATTATGAATAGGTTTCCCAACTATCACTTCATCACAAAATGTAATCTTGTGTCCCTTCTATCCCTTAACAATAGGACAACCTGTTTTATCTAAACGAATCACTTTCACAATTTTTATTTCTTCTTCCTTCAAACCTTCATTCTTTTCCATTTATTTAGTATTTTATCATTATAAATAAAAGTCATAAGTCATCCTTTAATAAAAGTCGATAATAAGTATTAAAATAATACAAAAAAACTTAGATTGATATCAAAATTTATTCTATACTACATTTTTTTACTTTTAATAGACTAAAAACCAATGGTTATTAATTAAGATTATTTTAAACATTTGTATTTATTAGAAATTTTAATTTTAGTAATTTAAAATGCTATATATTTTTTATAAATTAACATCATTGGTTTATAATTCCCTATTAAAAAATTGTATAATTCTAGGATGAAAAAGAATTACTTAGATAATACATAAGGATAAATTATTTAGAAGATTAAAAAATATTGTAATCTTATATAAAAAGAGATAAAACAATTTGTTAATTGATTACTTAAAATTAATGAGTTAAAGGTTATTTAAATTAAATTAGAATTATAATACTATAGAAAAGATATTAATTATTTATAAGTATTATACTATTATAATTTTTTTATGATTTGTAAAATAGATTCTATTTTGAATAGATCAAAATACAATCATTTTTAAAAGAATACAATAATTATATTTATTGAATAAAATATCATAAAATTATTGATAAAAATTTGTTAATATATATTTAATTTGAATTTTGAAATGAGCTCTGATCTATAAAATTAATATGAAAATTTTAAGAAAACAATGAAGAAAGCTGAATACAAAGAATAATTCGCATTTGAATATGTTAAGGATAACAATCCAACATTTTTTTTGAGAATACTCCACTACATTTTAATTGAATACAATTCAAGCTTTTATAAATGTACCTATTGCTTAAGATTGTTTGTTAGCCTTAGTTGATAAAGGATATGAGTTATATTCCAAAAATGATTTGAGATTTACAGAATAAGTGTTCAAAATGCTTCAATTAGAATTCAACTATAAATCATCAATAAATATAGCTTAATTTCTATCAGAACAATATTTAGAACATAAATTAATCTTAATAAATGATATCTTTAATGAAGTATTATAGAGAACAAAAAAAGAGAAGAAAGTGAATCTTTTTAAGGGTTAAGAAAACAGTTCATAGTTATAAAATACTTAAAAATAACAAGAATCAACTAATAAATAAAAGGCTTAAGTGTTTGTACAAAGAGAGAATTATTAGAGTGAAGATGATGAAGAAGACATAGAACAACCAAAAAGACCAGAACCTTATAAAATAACTTAATAAAATGAATTGGTCCCAAGAATAGTTTCTTGCAATTAAGAATAATATTAATAGTTAGAATAATGCAATTATACATAACAATATTAATAATAACCCTCTCCACCTTAATCTGATGAAAAGAATGATTCTTAAAATGAAATTTAAGCTTAATAAACATTCAAATAAAAAATAAATTAAGTTTAATAAAATTATCAAACTTAACCAATTAATTAAGTTCAATAATAAAATGGTGTTACTCATTAAGATCTCTAAAAATTAATGCAGGTAATTATGCTTAGTAATGATAACATCAAATCAATTATGCAAAAATTTTCAGAATTATAAACAACAGTAAATATAGCTTTAACAAATTTTGATTAGAGATTAACGAGATTGGAATTAAAAATTCGTGATTAATGAATAATTATAGTTTTCATATTTATCAGCAAAATAATGCACTTAAACATAATATAATTATAAATGGATTGAAGAGAGCAGGATTTCTATAATAATATAATTAATTTTAATTACCTTGATGCATATTTTATTTTTTAGCTTGCAATTAAGATAGATAACCAAGCCATAAATTGAAAACAATCTATTTGAAATTGTATAATTAATATTGATAATAAGGTAGGCAATACAATTAATAATGACCATGCTATAATCTCCCTTAATTGAATAGTAATTTCTAATCCTTCTGCAACAAATAATGAAAAAAGTGATATCTAATAAAAAGTATATCCAATTATATAGATAATCATTAAAATATGAGATTTAGGATCTTATTAAAGAAATTAAGAAACACTAAGAGAAAAAACCATCAAAATAATTATCTGTTTTAATATTTTGATCCAACTAATTTTCTTATGGAATGCAGGTTTTAATTATTATGGCATTATTGATTATTCTGTTTTAACTTCCTTAAATGGGGCTTATTGTTAAACCATATTATTATTGCTTTATTTACTTTGTCTACTCTATAATTCATTGTTTTAACTTTAAATTTCTGGTTAACTACTCTCATATAAAATCTAAATTTTTGGATAATCTGCTTTCGAAATTACAGGTTCTTTTTGTAACTACTCTAATTCTTTTTCAGCCAAATCATATGTTATAGATTTGATTGTTTTCAGAATTCCTATTTTGATTTCACCATCTTCTGAGTACTTCACCAAATTTACAGTTTCTAATATACTAGAAATAAACACTACAATTAATAGGATGAACTTGCATATAGCTTTGTTTAATTGAATTTAATCCAAGTTAACTTTTCTAAAAATTAGATTGTTTAAAGTCTCCTAAAAAACTCAACTATAAACCAATTTTCTGAATATCTTTCTACTGTTATTATCTTCCAAATTATAAAGACTATTATCCTTATTTGATTCTAATAGGTTTGTTATGCTCTTGCTAACTCTATTAACTAGAGCATCTAGATTCATTCTCAGACATAATTGGTGGCAAATAACCTGGTAATTCATGATCTGGTTCATTTACTTTGATTCCATGCTCTGATACTTCTGAATTGAGTCTTTGGTTATTGAAATACAATTAGAGGGAATTTTTAGCAGTGTAATAAAACTTCCCAAGCATTAATATAGTTAATCCTATGATTACGACTACATAGAATAAGATACTCAATACAATTTGACTAACTTATTTCTTTGGTGAGGATATATAATATAAATAAGCTAGAGCAGCCTAATCCAATTTTTGATTTTTATTTTCCAGGAGCATGATCTCTTAAGAAAAACAAAGTTCCAATTAAGCCACACACAATCATAACGAAAAGAGCTATATCAATGAGATGCATTATTAATAATTTTATTATAGAAGTAAAGAAATTACTTTATATCAATCATTTCATATAATACACTACCCATAAAGATGTAGTTTCAATATTCTTTTTTAACACAACTACAAACTCGTTGCTTTCATCGTTTTTTGGATTAAACATATCTATATTCATATAATATCCATTAGAAGTGTCTTGAATCAAAAATGGGGTTCCAAATGATAGCTATTAATTATATGGACCTAAAATATCATAAACTATGTATTTTACATATAATTCTCCAATTATTTTTTGGCTAATTATGACTTAAAAATATATAATTGGATTCTTATTATTTATCCATAGATAAATTCTAAACATAGCATTTTTATGCTTAATTATACAAATGATAAATATTAGATTCCAATTAAAAAATCCTCCATTTCTCTAAATTTATGACTGGTTAGCTTTTAATTGTTAAATATTTATCATTCTAAAATTGACTTGAATAAGATAATTAATATCCTGTAAAGTAATTTCTAATTTAATAATCACATATTTAATTGCAAAGAGGTCTTTGGATAGCCAAATTTCTTTAATTCTATTTAGGTATTATTTAAAAATAAAATGGTTATTGTTTATATGTTAATTCACTATTGATAATGTTCAAATAAAGATTGTTATAACTATTTTTTAATATACATGGTTAATTCCCTATTAAATTATTTGAACATTTGTTGAATACTTAAGAGTCAATAGTCTCATTGAAAAATTACAATAATAAAGGTACTTTATCTTAATTGATAGGTATATTCCTTTCTAGATTTTGAATTAAGACATATTCACCAAATCTAAATTCATAATGTTATTCATTTTAATCATCACTTTATATAATCCAATTAAATTATTTCTCACAATTAAGATCTATTTTATTAAATTCCAATCTATAATCATTTCTAGAGAAACCTATTAATTTTTGATCCTATATTGACTTTATTAAATAAATATTTTATTCCTAGACTGGCCTTAAATTATTTTTATTTTTCATTTCTATTTAACTTTGTTGAAATAATTAATTAATAGATGATTTTAATATATATATTTATATTATATAGATCATTTTATACCTAGATGTTCTCCTATAATTTCTGCAAATTACTTTTTTGTTACTTTTTCTGGAAATATAGATTCATCTTTAAGTTGATATTGGGAAGCTGCCATAACTTTGAATGCATCAATCGCTTACTTTTTAGAAATCCATCCATCTTATTTTAAATCAAATAACTAATAATAATAATGCTTAAATCAATTTACTGTGAAAATGTTATCAATTTCTTCTGGTTTGAATAAACCTGTTTTGAAACCGAATTTCTATTTTAACTGCAATTATTCAATCAAAAACTTTTTTATGTCTGTTGGTTATTCATATGAGATGGCTGTAGTCAAATCCTCAAATAATTCAATTATTCTATGTTATCTAATATATAAGTCAGCCTTTTCAATTCTATAATTCATTATAATAATTATTAATTTTATTATGATAACAAATAACTATTTCTTCTTTTTAATAAAGACTTCATTCTTTAATTCAATACTAAAACTAAATAATTAAATAAATGAATTTTATTATATTATCATTCTTAATAAATTATGATTTAGATCTACATGAAGTTGACATATTTAAGGAAAAATGATATTAAATTTATATGCTTATAGAGAGAATCCTATAATAATTTAAATTGCTAACTATTCATAATAGTTATATAATATTTTTATCTTATTCATGAATTTCTTTATAAATTATTTTATCTTTTTTTATATGAAAATCAAGAATTTCATAATTTCAATGAATATACAATTGAATTTTATATTGAGAGTATCCTTTCTTTTGATATACTATTTATCAATGATCTTTTAAGTGTAAATAATTTTTAGAATTCATTAAATATTGAAATATATTAAATTTTAGGTTTTATAAATTCAAAATATTCTATGAAAAAATACATTTATAATTTTGTATATTTGTGATATAATGTTAGACTATGTAAATTGATGAATTTGTTAATGAATATTAATTATTAGCAATAATTTGATCTATAGAATATGAAAATAGAAGATATTTTAAAGACCACGTCATTTAGTTTATATTCTTAAAATTTAAAGAGTTTTCTAGAATAATAATTTTATCATACGTTGATGAAAGTAATATTCTTTGCATTACTAATCGCTTTGTCTATAGCCAACTTCTTAGGAACAGATGTTCATGAATTTACTTAAGATGATTTCAAATCAAAAGTTTAAGATTAAAAAACATTTTGGGTCATAGTGGAATATTCTCAATTAAGTTCAGAATAAAGAAGTTAAGTTGCTTTGGCTGCTGAAGCTCTCAAGGGAATGATTAATGTTGGAGCTCTTTCCAATGGTGCTAGTACAACTTTAAGAGTGTATTCAAATGGATAAGCAATCGAATATCCAGGAGAATGGGTAGCCTAAGAAATTGTCAATTTTGCTTTTGATTAAATCAGAGATGTATGATTAAATTGTAATTAAAATTAGTTTGCCTTCAAGAGAGTAGGAAAAGTACCAAAGAAATAAGGAGAAAAAACACCTGAGCCATAAATAGATGAAAGTGATGTTATTGTTTTGACAGATGATAATCTTGATGAAACTATTCTCAATAGTAAAGATGCTTGGTTTGTTGAATTTTATGCTCCTTGGTGTGGTCATTGGTATTAAATCAAAATATAATTATTTTAGTAAGAAATTAGCACCAGAATGGGCTAAATTGGCAACATCTCTTAAAGGTGAAATAAAAGTAGCCAAAATTGATGCAAGTGGAGAAGGATCAAAGTCTAAGACAAAGTATAAGGTTGAGGGATTTCCAACTATCAGATTCTTTGGAGCAGGAGAGAAAGTAGATGGTGATTATGAAAGTTTTGATGGAGCTAGAGATTACAATACTCTTCTTAATTATGCTCGAGAAACTAATAGAAAATTAAAACCTCTTTTCTTTGAATAATTGGTTAACTAATAATAATTTACTGATAATTGTTTGAAATCTACTGGAATATGTGTTTTATTATTTGTTCCACATATCTATGATTGTGATTAAGAATGTAGAGATGGATATTTGAATACCTATAAAGAAACTGTGAAACCATTAAAATCTAAACCATTAGTTCACTTTTGGTCATAAGCAGGAGATTAATATGAATTAGAAGAATAATTTGGAATGTCAGGAGCTGGGTATATAATAATATTTATATTTAATAGTTATCCTTCAGTTTTGGCTTTAAGTCCAAAGAAATAATTATTTTCCAAAATGAGAGGTTCTGTAACTTCTGCAAATGTAGATAGATTCTTGAATAACCTTTTAAATGGTAAGGAATAAGTTTCCAGATTTGGATCAGTTGTGCCAATAGAAGAAGTTAAAAATTGATATATATATATAATAATTTTAAATGTACAAATCATAAAGCTTCTTTTCTTATTGTTATTGTTTTTTTTGGGGGTCCCTATAACAAATCATTATCATTTCCTACAGATGCCTCTGAAGATAATGTGTCGTTATCACTCATTACATCGTCTGATGTGTCATCATTTAATGGTTTTGTCAATTGTTGTCCTTCATCTTTAGATGGATTTTATCCTGTTTAACAAGTTCTACAACAATCACTCCAACCTTTGTATCCATCTCCAAAGAAGAAAAACAATGTTGCTGCTACTAATTACCATAATCCTAAACAAATCATAGCTCCTCTAAAGGCTTCCCTTTCTTAATCTATTAATTCTTATGATGGTGATTCAACAAGATTTACATTACCACCAAATCCATCATATATAGATCCTCCCAATAATGGTCCAATTAATGAACCACAACCCATTGACATAATAAATAAGGCTGATGCCATATCAGTTAAGTTATTTCTAATTATTAATATCAAAAATATACTTAAATTATGGATCTGTCACAACAGGAGCTAAGAATTCACTTATTTATGGAATACTAGGAATCATTGAGAATGATTATGAAACACCAACCAATATCAATCCAATAATAACACTTGCTAATGTATTACCTTCTCCCCAAAATGGTGCTTCCAACATATTACCACTAAAACATATCATTAAAGCCAAAGACATCATGAAAGTCTTCTTAACATATTTTCCAATTTTAGGTATAATATTAACCATACCAATATAAAATATAGCAGGAATTGTAAGAATGAAGGCAGCAATATTTTCAGAAATTCCAAAGGATTACATATGATTAACAAAGAATGGATTAAAGTAAGTATAACCTGCAGTAATAGACATGACATTCATTATAGTTACTATAACCTTAATTGATGTAAATGCTTTTCCAATTGGTAGTTTCTTTTTCTTTTCAAAACTCTTCATAGTACTATCAGGGGGCAACTATGTATAAGTAGGAATCTCAGCACAAAGGAAAAATATGGCAATTACGAAAAATGGTATGGAATATCCGAATGCATAATTCAAAACACTACCAATCATAGGACCAAACAATAATCCCAATCTATATAGATTTTATAAATTATATTTACGCTGTCATTGTTTCCATAATTGCTAATTTTTTCTAAAATTCTCCTGGCCAAAATATTGGAACATAAGCAAATGTCACAGTTGAATAGACAGATCTACTCATACCTTAGAAGAATCTGGAAATGAGAGACATTGAAAAAAATAAGGCCTTATTGTCTGTCATAAAATTAAGGCATCCAAAAAGGATTTAAACAGATGATTATACTACTAAAGCTATCATTAAGCACTTTTTACGGCCTAAATTAATTATATGGATTACCCCAAACTTATATAAAACTTCCTATAACAAAACTAAAAAGAATAGAGCCTAAAGGATTGATACTAAACACCAATCCTATTTAAGAATATGACAGACCAGCCTTATCTGCAGCCAATCCAGGATAAAAAGGAGCAATTTAAGAAATACCAACATTGATTACAAAATTAGTGATGCAGAATGTCATCAACCTAGGATCGACGCATTTACTAAAAGAATCTTATAAAATGATGAATACCCTTCAAATTTAGAATTACTATAGGTTGATTCCTTCTTGTCTTCAGGCTCCATGACCGAAAATGGTTACATTAAAGGCTTCTAATCACCTTATTAGTCAGATGACATGGATATTAATTTTGTTAAATTTTATGAAAATCGGAATCAAACTATAAAAAAAGAATTTCATAAAATCTTATCTATATTTCTTATTGTTTATTATATTTCATTTTCATAACTCAATGTCTTCCTGGCATTTATTCTTTCTTTGGTTCCAACTTAATCATATCATCAATCCTCAAAATCGTAATAGCAGCTTCTGTTGCAAATCTATAGAATTATAATAATTTAATAATACTTAAGAGCTTTTATTTTACTAACTGTTGGTTCAAGTACACCATGTCTAAGATTATGTCTAACTTCACCTTTAATCAAATCTAAACCACTAAATTTATATCCCTTCTCATCAACTTCTAATTATTGTGATTTACTGTGTAAAACCCTCAATTTACTGATTAAATCAATAGAATCCTTTGCTGCATTTGTAGCTAAGATTTTTGGGATTTAAGTCAAGGCTTCTGAAAATTCAGCTATGGCAATCTACTCATTTGAATCTAATTTTCTAGAATAATCATCCAAATAAATGCTTAAAGCCATTTCTACTGCTCCACCTCCGGCAACAACAGATCCTGATTCTAAGGTTCTCTTTACAACACATAAAGAGTCATGTAATGATCTTTCAATTTCATCAGTCATCATTTCATTTGCACCTCTTACAATAATACTTGCTGATTATTCTTTTTTCATTCCTTTGAAAAACATATAATCATTATCTCCTATAGCTTCTTCATAAACTTCCTAAAATTAATATTGTATTTTTATATTACTTCAGCTTCTCCTAAACAAGTTGAATCAAATGACTCTCCAGTTTCCTCGTTGGCAAATGTTGTAACTACTTTAGCACCAGAAGCTTTGGCAATTCTTCTCAAATGATCTTTAGGAACTCTTCTTAAACCAATAGCACCTGCTTCTACTAAATATTTATTAGCCAAATCATCCATTCCTTTTGAAGTTAAAATAACATTTGCTCCTGCTGATAATAATAGTTGAATTCTTTCCTTCAATACATCCATTTCCTTCTTTCTGATTTTCTCTAAATTATTTGGATCATCCACCAATATTTAAACTCCCATTTGCATCTTAAATTTATTCAAATTAATATCTAAACAGGCAATTTTAGCATTCTTAACTTTTGTTACCATTTATTATGATGCTCTTTATAATTAAATAACATATCCCTTTACTAATTCAGATTAATTGGATGATTAACCATGACTTTTTACAACATTAATTGATTAAATTGGATACTTAGCTTTACCAGACACTAAACCTTAGGTTTTGATTAATCTAACTGCATCTACTGCTAACTTAGCAAAGATGTGACTTTCTGGACCAATTAATTTACTATTCATAGATGTTTTGGCAGCATTTATCAATATTTCAGTGTCATCTTCAGTAATTTTATGTACCAAATGTGATTGAATGTATTTAACTGCTTATCTGGCTGCTTATTTATATCCAGATATAATTGTTGTAGGATGAACTTTAATTTTAATTAATTCATTAGCGCGGCGAAGTAATTCAGCTGCTAAAACAACAACCGATGTGGTACCATCTCCTACTTCTTTATCTTATAATTAACTCAACTCTACAATGACTTTAGCAGCTGGATGTTCAACTTCTAATTATTTTAAGATGGTTGCTCCATCATTTGTTATTACAACATCTCCAATCTCATCAACAAGCATTTTATCAAGTCCTTGTGGTCCAAGACTTGTCTTGACAACATTTGCAATTGCCATGACAGCAGTTACATTACTTGTACGTACATCTTAACCTTGATCTCTTTCACCACGAATTCCCACAGCAGACATTTTAATTAATTTTATAATTATTTGAATAATTTGACAAAATTTAATGCATCTTTTAAATTATTTTCTTTTATATTTCTTTACAATAATGATATTAATAACAATATAATTATTATTAAATATAATATATTATTGTCATTTGTAGTTGTAGTTGCTTATAATAATAAATTAAATAATTAATTTAAGTATTTAAGTAGTATGATATATATATATTAATATAAAAAATAAAAAATTATATCAGAATTTACTTTATATTTTTGATATTTCTTGAAAGTTTGGAATAAGACATAATATATTATTGATCATTTATTAAAACGATTAAAAGTCACCATTTTCTCTACTTATTTTATGAATTCTAAATGTTAGATGGGAGTTAATGATTATGTAAACTGATTAATTGTTTCTTCAATTTCTTATTGATTCTATTTTAAATTTTTGATATCCTAATTAAATTTGAGTAATAATCTAGAGTTAGAATTATTAATACTATTAAGACATTTTGCGATGGTTAAGCATTTTATCAATAGTAGGTAAAACACTATAAACAAGATTATCATCTTCAAGTTTAGCCTCTTCTTTAACAATTTCTACATATTGATTAAATTCAGTGTCATCTAATTTGATAAATAAAATACTCTTTACAATTTTAAATTTATTAATTCCAACTCATAAGTTATAATCCATAATTGCCTTTAAGAAAATTCTTTTATATATTTTTAACAGCATATTTAACATAATCTCTTCTTTTAATCCCACAAGTTCCATATCTCATCTATAAAAATAAGAATTATATCATTACTAAATATGAATCCAATACTAATTAAGCTTAATCAGATGATGAACATTCTAACACTTAATCAATGGCTGCTGAATTTCCAATAATCATACTATTTAAAATAGGATGAGATTGTAATATTTGTGTCAAATATTCAAATGATTATCTGGTTGTTTTTTTGTATTCTTAAATTTACTAATCCAATTCAGAAACCTAAAAATACTTATATAATTATTTTACTTTCTTTTCAAGTAATTTCAGATAAACTTTTTTTCGAAGTCTAGAATTCTTAGCACTTTGTCTTAATCTTTTATTTTTTGATTCACTATTCAATAAATCATTATTTGATCCCAATAAACCTGCCAATTTGCTTTTATCTTACATTTCAGAATAACTCTCTAATTCTAAATCTTCTTATAAGTCTTCATCTATCAACTGATCTCCTTCCACACTAAGTAGTGAAGTTATTTTTTTGATATAAGCATTTTTAACATTTCCTTTGATTTCTTAGATTGGTTAAGCACAATCCTTAAGACTTGTTGTTGATGGTATAGTTTTAATTGTTTTATTGATTTTCTTTATTTTTTTGCTTTCCTAATTGACTTATTATTAAATCAATGGATTCATAAGCATACTATTATTGAAGAGACTCTATAGATTTAACATTCTCTATTGTTCTTATAATTGTTGCAATAATCGAACATTTTATGCTAAAAGTTGATCTTATGTAATAGCCTATTATAAATGAGGTATAGATTATTATGCAGCAAGGGGATGAAGAAATTGATCGACATCTTAAAATGGTTAATCATTATTCATTATATAATATTAATTAATTAATCATCTTCTCTTGGTATATGACTTGTTATTCAAGTATTCATTCAAGTCATTTTTGGCATAATTGTTATATTGTTTTTTAGGATGATAAACATTCTCCTTATTTTCATTATTAAATGGGGATGATCTCTCTTATGGTTTAGTTTTCTTGTTTTGATAGTTGTTGTTACTGTTACATGATAAAAATACTTAACCAAATTACTCATTCAAAGGTTCTTTCAAGTCATTCTTATTATTCTTTGAAATGTATGTTCTACATAATTACTAATCTTAATTAGACAATGAATTGAGGATTTATGATAATTTAGTACATGGTAATTAATTGGTATTCTATAATAAGAGCATTAATTCTGAGTTGTCTATAGATACTAGATTTTCTAGATTATTCACATTGATATCTGATTTTAATGCTTAGATGATGATTTTAGTGATTATTGGATAAGTCTATTCATCAAGTGGATTAATTAATAAGGAATTAATAGTTGATTCTAATTATTGATGTTGTATTCTACTTTCATCCAACAATTAATAGAGTCTATTTAATAATGGTAATGCTGATGATAATTACTTATCTTAACTATGTAATCTAATGATGATCAATAATAATTAAGTTGATTAAGGTATTTGATGTTAGAATTAATCATATATTTAAACACCATTATGATACTATTATTAATTTAAACAAGATTCTAGAATTAATTGTAATAATGATTCATCAGGATTGATCTGATAGACTAACATAGTTTATACAGTTTCATTTAATCTCTTCATATTACCTCTTCTACAATGTCCTTTTAATAAAGTACTGAATGTAATTAGATCTGGTTTGATTGTTGATTCTACTAATTCTTAGAATAATTTATCTGCTTAATTCATTAATCCATTTTTTACTAATCCATCTAGAAGTGAATTATAAGTTATAAGATTTGGATATGTCCTTTAATTTTATTTCATTAAATTGAAATATTTCATTGCCTCTTCTGTTTAATTCAACTTACAAAATCCTTTTATAATAGTTGTATATAGAACAGTGTTAATTGGTAGATTTTATGATTTCATTTATTCAATGAATTAAAGTGCTTAATCTAATCTATCATTTCTTACACAAGCATCAACTAAACATCCATAAGTAACATCATTAATTGGTATCTTCTTTTATTTCATCTCTTCAAACATTCTAAAAGCTCCATTCAAATCATTCATTTTACCATAAGCTTTAATTAGAATACCATATGTAACAGATGATGGTTCTATTTATTTATTCTTCATTTCCTTGAATAATTACATTCCTTTTTAAATTTCATTAAATTTAACACAAGCATCAATTAATGAATTATATAGAATCTCATCTGGTTTAAATTGACCAGTTTCTTATATTTATTCTAATAAGGATATTGCTCTTAGTAATTCATCTCTATTTGAATGATTAGTCTTAATTCCATTAACTAAAATACTATAAGTAAAATTATCTGGNAGTCTATTCATCAAGTGGATTAATTAATAAGGAATTAATAGTTGATTCTAATTATTGATGTTGTATTCTACTTTCATCCAACAATTAATAGAGTCTATTTAATAATGGTAATGCTGATGATAATTACTTATCTTAACTATGTAATCTAATGATGATCAATAATAATTAAGTTGATTAAGGTATTTGATGTTAGAATTAATCATATATTTAAACACCATTATGATACTATTATTAATTTAAACAAGATTCTAGAATTAATTGTAATAATGATTCATCAGGATTGATCTGATAGACTAACATAGTTTATACAGTTTCATTTAATCTCTTCATATTACCTCTTCTACAATGTCCTTTTAATAAAGTACTGAATGTAATTAGATCTGGTTTGATTGTTGATTCTACTAATTCTTAGAATAATTTATCTGCTTAATTCATTAATCCATTTTTTACTAATCCATCTAGAAGTGAATTATAAGTTATAAGATTTGGATATGTCCTTTAATTTTATTTCATTAAATTGAAATATTTCATTGCCTCTTCTGTTTAATTCAACTTACAAAATCCTTTTATAATAGTTGTATATAGAACAGTATTAATTGGTAGATTTTATGATTTCATTTATTCAATAAATTAAAGTGCTTAATCTAATCTATCATTTCTAACACAAGCATCTACTAAACATCCATAAGTAACATCATTAATTGGTATTTTCTTTTATTTCATCTCTTCAAACATTCTAAAAGCTCCATTCAAATCATTCATTTTACCATAAGCTTTAATTAGAATACCATATGTAACAGATGATGGTTCTATTTATTTATTCTTCATTTCCTTGAATAATTACATTCCTTTTTAAATTTCATTAAATTTAACACAAGCATCAATTAATGAATTATATAGAATCTCATCTGGTTTAAATTGACCAGTTTCTTATATTTATTCTAATAAGGATATTGCTCTTAGTAATTCATCTCTATTTGAATGATTAGTCTTAATTCCATTAACTAAAATACTATAAGTAAAATTGTCTGGAAAAATACCATATTATTTTCTCATTTCTTCAAAATATCTCCAAGCAATATTCATTTTATTACATTTAACACAAGAATCAAGTAATGAATTAAAACTTATTCTATTTGGTTTGATACCTATTTATTTCATTTCTTCAAATAAATTAATAGCTTCATTTAATCTCTTCTTTCTTCCACATCCTTTTATTAATGTATTATAAGTAATTTCATCTAATTAAATAGATTATGATTATTTCATCTCATTTAATAATAGAAATCCTCTATTTAAATCACCAGCATTAATACAAGCATCTAATAAACAATTATAGATGATTTGATCAGGTTAATTGAATTATTTATACTCATCAAATAATTGAAATGCTAATCTAAGATCCATATTATCAGAATTCTTTAATCCATTTATTAATGTAGTATAAGTGAAATTATCAGGTTTTGTAGATGATATTTTAAGATTCTCAAATGCTTTCCAAGCTTTGTCTTTCTGATTATTCTTGAAATATTAATCAATCATTGTATTAATTGTAACAATTGTTGGTTGAATTTTAGCATTGTCTCTCATAAAAGTAAATAATAATTCAGCCATTGTGACTTATTGTTTTCTAAAAGCATAATCAATTAATTTATTGAAAAAGATATCAGATGGATGTAAATTGATTACACCTTCATTCAATACTTCATTGAATACCTTCATCCATTGATTATTTGAATTGCTTAATTCAATTAATTATCTTAAAAGCATATCACAAATCTTTTGTGCAGTTTTCTCAAATTCATCTTTGATTGATTCATTAATCTCTTTATTTAACTTAAATTTCAATAAATCCCAACATTCTGCAACTAAACCCCAATATAATAATTAGTGAGCATAGCAATATAATATTAATGGAAAATATTATATTTAATGATATTATTATAATTCTTCTTTCTAGATCATTTATTCTAATAAATTATCTATTTCATATAAAGCATAATAGCCTTCTTATGCTCCAATTCTAGATGATACACTAAATATCATCTTAATAATTTATCGTGTGAGTAGATAATTCTTACTTGTTAATATAGCTGTTAATCCAACAATCCTTTATTTCAAATATTCCTTCTCTTATTTTACTATCATCTCAATAATATGAGTAATATAATTAGATTTTACCCAATCTAGATCTTCAAATTCATCTAAATAGGAAAGTATATCAGGAACATTATTCGAAGTCAAATATTACTCTAATCTTGATTAACATACGATAGCTTAATTAGGTGATAATTGAGTAGTTTTGACTGGTCCTACTTAAAAACATGATATTTCTATATCATCATTGGTAGAATGACTTATTTCTCCAGTACTTTAAAAAATAATAATTGAATAATACTTAGCACTCCATGGTGTTTTTTATCCTGAACTTCTAGGAATCTTCTTTTGTTATGAAGATAAGTTACGAATGATGTTTGGATCAATATTTTCCTAATTGTGAATAGTATCAGACTTGTTCATTGACTTAAAAAATTTATATTTAAATTAATTGAATTCAAATTCTTTAACTGTTAGTTTTAAATATATATTTATGCATATAAAACAATGATATATCATTTTTCATATTAAATTCTGATTTCCAAATATATTTTTTGGATCAATTTGTTACTTAATTCTCTTTAAAATCTCAACTCCTGTGTCTCCTATTTACTTTTACATAAATTACTTTCTCAATTTACCCACACCTAATAATTTTAATAAATTTCAATAAATACCATGATGATGAGAAATAGATCCTCCATTTTTCATTATCTTCTCTCTTGCAGCATCTTCAATTTCAGAATAGCATTTAACTGGATCTGTAATTCCCTTATATCCAAAACCAAAATAAACATAAATTTTTTCACCAGAATCATAGACCTAAGAAATTCTAAAAGAAACAAAAGGTTCCTTCTCTACTCCTCTTTTTTAACATTCTTCTACAATTTCTTCTTTATATCTAATTATATTCAAATCATATTACATTTTCACAAACACTAGGTACATTTTTCCATCCAACTGAAGTTTCAAAAGATTCTGCTATAAATTAAAATTGCATAGCAAAATCTCTTAAGTATGCTATCATATAAGTTAAGAAATATCCTCTCTCTCCATTTTCAGCTCCTGCTCTAAATCCTTTAAAAAATTTAGCTAATTCAAACACTTTCTTCTCTTAAAATTCAATTTCTTATTTTGTCCCCTCAAAAACAACAGTAACCAAACACATTTAATCTGGATCAAATTACATAAATTGAGTTATAAAGTATTTTTTTATTTTATCCATGAATTCTTCCCTCTTGTTATGAGGCATAGTTTTCAAAGCCATATCAAATTAAAATTAATTATTATCAACTAATCTAACTGATGCAGGCCATACTTTACTTCTGGATAATCGATACATAAATTCAGTACCTAAAGCAAAATTATGGAATAAAATTGATTCATATTTACATACCTTAAATTTAAATATTAAAATTACCTCTGGTTATGCTTTAATTTTAATTATTGCTTCAGTAATAATACCTAAAGTACCCTCTGAACCTAAAATAATTTAATTCAAATCAGGTCCACTGCTAACTCTAGGTTAATCCAAACTTTATTATAATTTACCAGTTGGTGTTACTACTTTAATTGAAAGTACTATATCTTCAATATTTCCATATCTATTCTTTTTCATGATGCTCTAGTACTTATCCAACCACCAAGTGTAGAAAACTCCACAGAGTCAGGTTCATGACCACAAACAACTCCATAACGTGATAACTCTTTTTCCAAATCCTTACCTGTAATTCCAGTCTCTACTATAGCAGTCATATTCTTTCTATCCACTTATCTAACATGATTCATTCTTGACATATCTACAGACACAATCATTCTCTTTTCTTCTTTTGGATATTACAAAGCCCAAATTACATTAGTACCACCACCATAGACACACAACATTACATTATGTTCACTAGCTAATTTAACTAGAGTTTCTGCTTATGTATGTGAACTGATAAAAATAACACAATCTACAATTCTAGACAATTTGCCATGTCTTAATTCATAGATCTAAAATACTAATATAGTTTTTTTTTTACTTCTTACATGGTATGTCCATGAGAATGCAATATTCTCTAAGCATTATTAAATGAAATCTCATTAAATAACCCTTAAATTGCATTTACAAATTATTCATTAATAATTGAAGGATCTGCAGGAATTTCAATTTATGCTTCGCAATTCAAACTTAAATCTATGCCTACTTTAGCTTCTGCCCACTCTTTAAATTTCATCATTTTTTAATTAGAAAACCTATATTTATTTCCTGTTAAATTAAATGCTCCATCTAATTCTAAAATGAATTTTGTGTCTTTGTATCCCCATCCATTGTTTTTAAACCAATCCAATTTGTTTTATGTTCTCTAATTTGAGATATGGCATAATCTACAATATTTGCTCAATTGGTTGTCCTTTGGATTCAGCAGTTTCTGAAATTTAAGTGAGCAATTACTAAATACGAATCATAACTTAATTTATATTCCCAAATAGAGATATTATAATATATGGACATTTCAAAGTATATTCAATTATCTCATGAATCCTAGAAGAGGTAAGGCTAAATCTTATTCAAATTGAAATCTTGTATGAGTCATTTCAGGTGGTGTTCTAATTAAACATGGGCATCTACATAATTCTATTTACAAATTATAGAAATTAGAATTACCATAAAGTTTTTTAGCTTGATCTACTGAAACAACTGAATCTTTAAGTCCATGCAGAATGTATAGAGGAGATTTGACTTTTAATATTTTATCTTTATTAGTAAATCTCTCTTTAAGTATCTTCCTTAAAAAAGGATATTTCTCCGAAACAATTTCTTATAAGGATAAAAATGGAGATATCAAAACTAAAGTAGCTGGTTTAAACAATGATGCTACATGACATGCAACTCCAGTTCCTATAGATCTTCCCATTAATATTATATTCTATTCCTCTATTCCGGAATGAAAGGCCACATACTTATAAATGTATTCAGCATCTTTTAAAATAACTTCTTCATTTGGTTCACCTTGATAAATTCCATAGCCTGGATATTCAACAGCTAAAATGTTCATTCTCATATTATGTCTGAGGAAGTCTATTAGATTGTAAGAAGACTTCAGATCTTCACAATTGGCATGGAAATAGATGATAGTTCTTTTAGTCATTGTATAGGATTTTAAATATAAACACGGAATTTCTTTTGTATATTTACAGCTTCTATTTGTTAGTGTATGGGGGAATTCATTGTTGTAAGAGGCACGAGGGGATATAGATAATCTTAATTCATGTCTTTGTATTTAAATATGGAAATTACATTTGAGTTTTAGGTTTGAGGTTTGTTGTTTAAGTTATATGAGGTATTCTTTAACTTGGCAGTTCGTCAACTTGATCATCATATATGGATAGAGCACTTATATCCTAGATATAGTGGTAATTAATATACGTTGGGTATTTCATCAGGTGGTTTAAAAGGATCTATTTTATGAAACTAGATTTTGGTTTTGGGAGAGGTTGGTATAAATTTAAATATATCTTCGTAAAATGGAATTTTGATTAGTTCCTAGGAGATAAGACAATAAAGCAACCTTGAGATCTCCTTCTCTATAAGTGTTTTTGGGTATTGGAAATATCATAAAATTTAATTCCATTATTTATTAATGTAATAATAAGGATAAGGTAGTACCATTTAAGATTTCAATGTGCTAGAAAAACTAGGAGAAGGATCCTTCTCTTCAGTTTATAAGGTATGAAAGATATGTTTATGTAGGTGTAACGGAAATCGGATGGACAATATTATGCTATGAAAAAAGTCAATATATCTCAGTAGACTTATAAAGAGAGAGAGAATGCCTTAAATGAAATTCGTATATTGGCATCACTTGACTCTCCTTATATTGTTGAATTCAAAGATTCCTTTCTTGATTCTGAAGGAAAAACGCTGTATGTAATAATGGAATTTGCATCTGGCGGAGACCTAAATAGTTTATTGAAGTAAGGAAAAGTCAAAGGAGGAGTTGAAGAAGCAGAAATCTGGAGAGTGTTAACACAAATAACAATTGGAGTCAAAATGCTCCATGACAACAATATTTTACATCGAGATTTAAAATTGGCGAATGTCTTCATTGGTAAAGGTCCAGAAGGAAACATATACAAAATTGGTGATCTTAACATCAGTAAAGTAACACACGGAGCCAATGCTAGAACATAAGCAGGAACACCATGTATAATAATAATTCCCCTAATTTTATTAGATTATGCATCTCCAGAGGTTTGGAAAGGTGAACAATATTCATGGCCTTGTGATATTTGGTCAATTGGTTGCATCATCTATGAATTAGCAGCCTAGTAACCTCCATTTAGAGCAGCTGATCTCCAATCATTAAGTAGAAGAATTCAAACAGGTGTATATGATCCAATTCCAGGGAAATATAGCAAAGATTTATCTGAAGTCATAAAAATGATGTTATAGGTCGTTCCTCGTAATAGACCCAGTTGTGATGCCATTCTAAAAAATCCTATAGTTATAAGAAATAGTGGCTCATTACTTGTTGAAGAGGAAGTCGGAGGCAAAAAAGTAGCTAAACTCTTACAAACCATTAAATTACCATATAACCTTAAATAATTGAAAGGCAATCTTCCTAAAGCAAATTATGAAAACAAAATAAAAAGATCAAGTTCGTAATCTGGAATTAGAGTCAATACTGATATCAGTTAAACACCTTAACCTGCTAGAAAGTAACCAGAAGAGGTAAAACCTCCTCAACAAGTGTAAAGACCTCCTTAATAATAATAATAATAATAATAATAATAATAATAATAATAATAATAATAACCTTAAGGATAATAAGTGAATAAACCTCCTCTATTAAAACCTCCTATGGCTTAACCACCAAAACCATAATAAGCTCAGACTCCTTAATAATTGTATAATAAAGTACAATAATAAGAATAGAGATTACTCGGATAACAAAAGTAATTTATAGATTTTTAATTTAGATATTCCAATGTTCCATATCAACCATAATAATAGATTACTCCAAGAGCATAGTCTCCAAGAGGAAATCTTTAGCAGAGTAATTAAAAAGGAGCTGCTGGTATGCCATCTGGAATGAGAAGACAATATAGTGCTGGTCCAATTGGAAGAAGATGATTAATATATATTATCTAATTCGATAATAAAAATTAATAATATTTTAATGCATTCAGAACAAATTGTGAAGCAATACCTAAATGAATTAAAACTTTAAATATCTGATATTCTAAATATTGATTAAGAAAAATTCTTTAAGAAGCAGGCAGGTCAATCTGAATTAATTTTGATATCTAGAAATGTTGGAAAAATTAATAAGCGTAATACAGAATAATAAAGAACTATTGTTGTTACAAGTGAAAATTTATATAATATTGATAAAAAATCAATTAAAAGAAAGATATAAATTCAAAAGATATTTGGTGTAACAGTCTCCAGATCAAGTTTTGAATTTATTTTGCATGTACCTTCAGAAACTGATTATCATTATAAATCACAAGAGAATAGAGATATAATTTTATATTACTTATCTATAGTACTTAAACTGAATAATAAGGATGGTTTAAAAATATATTTAGTTGATTAAGAAGATCTTCAATAATTTTGTTTGCATTAAAAAACTTCTGATCTTTAAAAATAAATGGTATTGCATCCTAAATCAAAATTATTATTTCTATATCCTCATGATTTTTAATTGTAATATATAAACATGTAAAACTAACCTACAAAAAGTTTGAATATTAATCATAAAATTACAGTACTTTTTGTAAATGATAAATTAAAATTTAGAGTTAAATTAGAAGATTTCTCTAAAAATGCAATCATAAATTAGGGTTCTTTAACAAAACTATTTTTATTAAGTTTAAAAACAGATCGATAAAAAGTTCTGGTCTTGAAAACTATTAGATCATCTGATATAGATGTTGATTTAATGGAATTCTTTCTTAAAAATTATGAAATTGAACCCTTTAATGAATAATTAGAATTATGCATAAGATAAACAGATTTAATTCACTTTTTTTTTAAATTTGTGAAAGGAGGAGATCTCTTTGCTCATTTATAGAATATTGGTACTTTTACAGAGAATTAAGCAAAATATATTATTGCTTAAGTTGGTATGGCTTTATAAAGTATACATGAAAAAGGAATTACTTATGGAGATTTAAAACCAGAAAATATTTTAATAGATGAATAAGGATATATATAATTAACTGATTTTGGATATGGCAAATTGAGAGTTTACTAAGAATATAAAAAATAATAAAATATTAACTTTTCTGTTGAATATGCATCTCCAGAATATTTGAAATTTGGAGATTTGACTAGAATGTCAGATTGGTATAGTATGGGAATATTACTTTACGAATTACTAGTTGGCATTTCTCCATTTTATCATCTAAACACAGAAATTGCAATTAAATTAATATGCTAAGGAGAATTGCATTTTCCAAAAGGAACCACTATTACTAATGAATGCAAGGATCTCATTTCTAAATTGTTGTAGTAAGATTCATCTACAAGAATTGGTTTCTCGAATGATTTCAAAGAAATTTAAGCTCATCCATGGTTTTAAGAAATAGAATGGATTGAATTAAAACAAAAAAAAAAAGAATTACCATATATTCCTAATATTATTGAAGGAACTCTTATATAAGAGCAATATATAAAATTGGAATAACTATGTGATGATGAAAGGGGTTGGTACTGAAAGTGAGAATATTTAATAATATTTTATATAACAACAATAAATTATTCATAACATATCAAGTACATAATATGAAGGGCTTATTTATTTCCTTTTTAAAGGTGAAAATAATGACCAATTTATATCAGCTGTTAATGGTGGTACTCTATATATAATAACTTCTAAATTTTATATTGTATGTCAATTCACTTTTTATTCTATTAAAATTGCTATTCAATTAAATTAAGATTTAAACTTCTGATGGATTCAGTAGAAATAGATGTTTGCACTTAAAAATTGACATTTAAATATATCTGATGGTAATGTAATTTACATAAGTGTACCACCCATATAATGAGAAGATATAAAAAATTAAGTGTTTTCTCCTTTAAATTTTTACAATTCTTAAGAAAAAAGCTTTAAATATAATGGCATTAATTGACATTTAGAAATATTTAAGATGAGGATCCTTTAAATTCTATTATATAACTAAAACATTTAAATATCTTAGATTAAACATACAATATTAATAAAAATAAAGTGAATATCATTATTTAACTTTTATAGATTCTAGGTTAAGTTATACTCGTTTTCTTAATATGTTAGTTTACTCAAAGTAAATACTGTAAACTTAATCAGCATTATTGAAAAAATCACTAGCCAATTCAAATTTCTTTAAACTAAGATATGCTACTCCTATATTGTTTAATATCTATCCTAATTGGGCATCAAAAGATCCTCTATAACATCTAATAGCCAAAGTATAATAATCTATGGCTATATCTAGTTGTTATTAAACTTGATATAAAATTCCAAGTAGATTATAGATTTAAACAAAGTTGAAATCATAATCATTATGATAACTAATTTTAGATGATAATATACTAATCAGAATGGATTTTTAAACTCTTTAATAGATATTCAGTGGCCACTTCAAATGCTTTAGAATAATAAAAGATTTTTCCTAAAGCATAATATGCTTTACCAACTTTAATATTATTCTCTATGATATTATCCCTATAAATTTCTAAAGCTTCATAAGTAATCAATTTAGCTGATTCATAATCATCTTAATAACAATCAAATATCTACTTAAAAGTGCATATACTATCCCTAATTACAATAAACAATCTGCTTATTGTACTTTCCAGTTAAGTCTCTCATATAGAATTAAGGCTTGATAGAAACTGTCAGCAGCTTCTTGAAATTTAAGCTGAATTCTATATAAATTTCCTAAACTCAACAATAATTATCCTTTAATGTGAAGATCTGCAATGTCAAAATTTTATAAAATCATAGTCTATGTTGCAACTGCTTCTTCAATAAGTCCTTCTGATTATTAAACTTTACTCAAGTAGTAAAATGCTTAAATAAAAATAATTGAAGACTATTTTTATTCAATTTTTGTTTAAGCTTCTTTTATTCTTTCTTTTGAATTAGCTATAACTTTAAGTAATCGTTATTTGGCTTTTTTCAATTCATTCCTTTCTAAATCTTCAATAGACCCAAGTAATTCTCTATAATCACTATTTTCACTTAACTCTAAAATGAACTAAGTTTTTGTTGGCAATTTGGCCATCTTTATTGATTTAAGTTTTTTCACTTTATTTTACATAGTATGAACTTCAAGGGAGACTCTCGGAGGTATTTGAGCACTGATTTCTTCTGGGACCATCAGCAGTTTATCTTCAGACAATCTTTGAGTAATAAATCCTTCTAAATCAATAGAATGTCCTCCTGAATTAAGCATTAGTAAAATAGTTTAATACTTGAGTGATACTATTTCTATTAAGGATTGGCTCATTCTTGGATTTGTTCATGGTATAATCCTATTCAGTTCTCTCTTACCTCAATAACATTATATAATATAATGTCAAATACTAAACTAATTAAAACAGTATATAAAATATAATCAAATATATTGTCTAACTCTTATATAAGATAAATGAGTTCATCATTTCTATCTGAAAAATAACAATTAAGGATTGCAATAGTGGTATACAGGTTGATTTTTAATTATTATATTTAATAGCTACATATTAAATTCAAAATCTAAATTTACTCCAGTAATTAAATAAACATTTATTATGATTTTGAAAGTTTTTTTTATTAAAAACAGGTTCTTCAATGGATAATTTATAGCCTAATAATTCTCTTTTTTTCAGATTATAGAATTCTTGGTCAATATCATATAGTGAATTTAAAGCAGTTGAGTATTTTAACTATATACAAAATCAAATTAGATGCAGATCTAAACTTAGGGTTCAATTATTATTTTGTTAAATACAAAAAGAAAAATCATTATTGTTTATTTAATTATTTTTTCATGTATTTTTATAATTCTTTTTTTTGATCCGAATATTTTCCATAATTCTATATCTAATAAAATAAAATTGAAAATAAATTAGCATACAACAGAATTTGATATCTTTTAGATTCTGTAATAATTAAAAATTTGGTTACATATAATGAGATTCTTATATAAATATGATGTTCCATTTAATGATAGATTTTGAATATTCTCTATTTAAATTATAGTCTTGTCCAAATTTAGAAAAATTATAATTATTATATTTTCCAAGATTATTTTAAATTATTTCCAATATACTATTTTTCTCATCATCCTTAAGCTCATAAAATGTTATTATATTCTCTTAATATTTAATAATTATTATCTAAATTTATTATTTATTCAAAAGAACTACATATATCTTATTTATTTAAATTTCATATTTAATAAATTATTTTATAATAAATTACAATCAATAAAACATATTATTTAGATTGAATAAATTGTAAGATAGAATTTAACATACTTTAAAAATTATATGAATTAGAAAATAAATATAAATATTTAATAAATTAATATATTTAATTTAAATACGTATATCAATTATCATTACTCGCCTACTAATGTATTTTTTCACTTAGTGTTTTTGATTTTATTTTGATTAAACTACGATAATCTCCAATTCCACCCAAAATAATAGTATTTTTAAGAAGGGATCTTTATTTCCATTCTCTAAACTTTTGTTAAATAAAAATAATAGACACCTAGTTATAATTATAAATTATATACCATATCTCCACTATTTAATGTTGTTTCTCTAAACTTTGATTCTACATGAGAATGTTTATTACCATATACCTTTTGATGTATATCTTTGTCTTCAGGTTCTAAATTAACTACTCCATATTTGATAGTCACAGAAATCCTAGTTAAACTCACAATCACATCATGAAATCTATAACAAAGGACATTTGAGTCTACTAATTCATAAATTGGAATCTTCAAAGCTTTTAAAAATTTCTTTTTGTTATTGACATCCAATAAATCTGACTATTCTAAACCAAATATTATAGCTATTTAAGATGATAATCTCCAAAATAGTTTATAACTTATAAATCCTTCACCATCCTCATCAAATTATGACCATAATTCCATAACATCTAATAATTAATATTTAGAAATAGCACTCTATTCACTTTTATGATATTGTTCATATGCTCCTATGATATTTGCAACCAATAGATTCAAAATCATTAAAGAGAATACAAGTATAAATGAAATAAAAAATAAATAAGAAAGATTTGATCCACACCCATTAAATCCAATCTCTTAAAATTCATCATATGATTCAATATTTATACAGGCAACAGCTGGTGATTATTGTAATGTTGTTTCTTGCATTACAACCCACCATTTCTCACCAGATGATACTTTAATTAGAGTCATTAGAGCACCCCAGAAATCTCTAAAATGCATATCAAATCCATTTATTGATTATTAAGGACGTAAATAAGCAAATAAATCACAAGAAACAATAGTATAACAATATAAGACTACCAACATTATTAAAAGCATAGAAGCTGTATTAGGTAAAACAGCAAATATGGCATGAAATAAATGTTGTATTGATTTAAAATGTTAAGTTAATTTGTATATTCTTGTAACTTGAAATGCAACTGATACTACATGAAGTATATGATAATCTAAAAAGCTAGAAATAACACTTAAAATGATTCCAAAAATTTCATATATTTTAAACTTGTAATCTGTTACTTATACTGAACTTATTAAAATTTCAAATAATTGAATAAAGATAAAAATCTAATTGATTTTATCTAAAACTTATTCATATTCTTGTCCCATTCTTGCATAATATAGACTTAGTACAATGATATTACTTAAAATTACTATTAAAAATGGAATCTACAAAAATTAATATAACCTGTATAACAAATTTAAAATAAACATAGTTGGAGGCCTAAATTTCTTCTTTGGTTTTAAATGCAATATTTATTCCTTAATCTGAAACCATTCTCTTTATTTGTCATCCAATAAATGAAGATTTTCTATTTATAAATAATAATATTTATACATGATTCTTCTCTTGTTTTTATATAAGTTTCAACAACTAAAGTAACAAACATTCCTAAAACTAAAGTATTGCCAATAAAGAAAAATAGTTAATAATAAATTGACCAATATCTATTTGTATCATGATGTGGTTAATGACCAATTCCTGAAGCTTACCATGCAGGTGTCATTAATGGAATCCATTCTTCTGAAGTTGCAACACAAAATAAGATATTTATTGATTAAAATATAGTATCAAAATTTAGAGTTCTATTTATCCAATTACCTCCTATATCAAAACAATCAATCTTAGATTATAAATGTAATTCTAATGAATTTCCTTCAGGAAGACTACAATAATAGAATTCATCATTTAATAGTTACATTCCTATAATACCATACATTAATAATATGAGGAGACTAAAAAGAGCTAATTAAATCATCTTAGTAAAAGCATTAAATAAGGCTTAGAGTGCTTATTTTAATATAGGATATTAATCAGCACCAGTTTTTAAAAATGCTAGTACTCTTAGAGAATCAAATAAAGTCAAAATAAATAACGGAGGATTTCCTAATCCTATTGAGATTAGATTCACAATAATATTTATTATAGATAAAATGTTAAGAAATGATTGATTTATGAATTTTACTATCCCATAGGCCAAACAATTTAGAATCAATTCAATGATGAAGATTACTGTAGTAATATATTGAATAACATCAAGAATCATCTAAAACTTATTCAATTTATTACCTTTTCTTCACTTTTAGGATCTGTTAAAGGATTTTAAACAGCACTTTTCACTGCACTTAATGTTACAACTAATAAAATGCAAATTCTAAATATTTTATGTTCAACTATTCTTTTATAATTTTAACCTTTATTTTAACTAATATTAGGTTTAATTGAAATTCCATTATTATTTGTTTCTTAAAGAGGAGCTTTTGAGTCATCCTCATTCTAAGATTAAGAAGAAGATTAGATTGATTCTTATTAGAAACAAGAATTTTTTATATATTACCAAGCTCTTTATAAATAATCTGTTTATGGATATTTCTAATCTAATTCATTTAACTTCTTTCCAAATTCATTTAAAAATAAGGCTCTTAATAATCTCATAAAAAGAGTATGACATAAAAAGAACACAATTAAAAAAAAGATGAAAGATGATACTGGCTTATACAATGCATGTTGATACATTGTTACATGCCATTCTTCTGCATAAAAAATATTAAATACAGCCATTAATGAATTTCCAATTCCATTAAAATGAATTTCAATTTCATTTGATCCTTTTACATAATGAGCAAATAATTCTTATCCTATAATGGATATTAAAAATGCAAAAATAACCCATAATATGATAAGATGTCTAATTTTAATTATTGTTTCTATTAAACATCGAAGTAATAATCTAATTACTCCAAAGTATTCTAATTTATATATTAATTTTATGACTCTAAATGCTTTGAATGCCTTAATAATAATAAACACATTGCTTTCAAAATTTAAAAATTCCAATACAATCACGATAATTAATGCAAGTGATAAGAGTGCATCTACTATTAAATATAATTTTCTTCTTGATTTCTTAAATAAAATTAATTTTAAAAGAGTTATTATTATTATTAAGAAGTTCATTACCATATCTGCATAATATTCTTTTGGATGATTTCGTTTTTCAACTTAATCTGCACATAATATAATAGTAGATGCAATGATAATTAGTTAATCAAATTATTTAATTCTATTAATAATACAAGATTCATCTTTCTCTTTCAATGTTTCATTACGTAAAATCTCTGCTGGAGTTACTAAATTTGCTCTATTTTATGATGAAATTTATGATATCATATGCAATTTATGAAAATTAATTTAAGCTTTGTTTTAATTGTTTATTAATGTAACTGTCCTTCTTCTCTAAGTAAATAGTTCAGATTTACTGGATTTTATACTATTTTTTATTGCACTACTAACAAGAAATGATTCGTATAATGTAGCCAATAATAAATCAGATAAAGTATAATGTCTAGTATATATGATTGAAATACAAAATGAAAAGCATAAAAACAAAATATATTGCTGTCGCTGGAGGAGTTACAGCTTTCCAAAAATAAAAAACAGTTGGTGACCAACCTGTTGCATTAAAAAACATAAATCCACTTAAAAAGGAATCATATATAGTATCAAAATTATAATACCCATAATAAAAGTCTAAATAATTTAAATCTTCAGAATTAAACTGATTTATGCACTCATAACTAAATATTGATATATAAATATATACCCATCTGGACATTCCCATTCTCCACAAAGATTTCTAATATTCAAATCAATTATTCCATCTTTGGCACATCTATAACCTGTTACTCCTCTTAATAAATGTAATCCAATTACAGAAAATCCAAAAATCACTATAACTAAAGGAATTATTATTGTATGAATAGTTAAAAAACATGAAAAAAATGTTTCCACTTGTTCTCTAAAATAATGAATTTCTTGCAAAAGCCTCACTAATCTTAATAAACGAATAACTCTTAACAATTAAATGAATGTAATTGACTAATCAAAATAAATTGACCATGTACAAACGAAAGTTAGAAAGTTTAAACAACTCCAAATATTTCTTAGATATGTTCCTTTCCCAAATATAGCTCCATAACAAATACACTGAATAATTATCTCAATCCCAAAAAATACATTGCATATTGTTTCAATTATTATCGAAGCTATGTTCCTGTTACTTAAATTATTAACACTATCTCTAATTTAATAGTCATATAAACAAAATGCTATAGTATTTACAATCACCATTATAATCACTAATCGTTGCAAAACATTGATGTTTTCACTTAAGAATAAGCGTATCTTATTTTCTTTACTAAAGCATCCCAATGCTGTTTATACATGTTATTAATCCTCAATGGGATGATGTTCGATTTTCTGCATATATAACTATAAGTTTGTATACTTGATTTTTAATAGTAACCAAATCGGGGTGTAATTCTAAATATTGAAAAGTAAAAGGCTCATATTCAAATCCTAATTATGTCTCTAAGCAATCTCCCATTCTTTTCTATATTGATTTCTCGATTTCTTAAGAACCAATAGGAGGTAAAGTAATTTTTAGTTATTGAAAAATCATTAATTTATATATATTATTCAACTCTCATACTTCATTCTAAATAAGACTCCAACCAAAAGTACAAATTAATTTTGATATACTCTCTCTTGTCTAAATATTTCAATTTCAAATAAACCAAGAGTTAATTATTTTATTTTTTATAATTTTCATAAAATTATCAAAATCCTATAACCAACTCACTTCCAATATACCATCCTTACGTCAATATAATACTTTAAAATCCTTTTCAAAAATTCTCTAATCTATTATAACTCATCCTTTCTAGGACCAAATTTATTTCAAATACAAAATCAAAACCCATCTAAAAAACGATTTTTTTCAAGAATTACACACCTATAACACCAAAATCATCAACAAAAATAATGAACACTTATCCATATAATTTAACTTATAATTCATTTATCTAAATTTGTATTGTAGTTTTTTATTTTTGCCTTATTTTGGTTGACTTTTTTATATTTTTGGAAATTCATTTTTAGGATATGGGTAATTGACTTTGTTTTGAAACTGATTTAACGATAGGTCTACACATCTTTTGTTAATTCTTTATCATTTCAATCACCTCCTCAATGAATTAGCTCTTATTTATTATATTTTATAGTTGCTTTTTTATTACCTATTAAATTATTAACCTATATCTTTTAACTCTAATAAGGTAACTCAATATTGTGTTTATTTTGATAAATATAAAATTTATTCAATATTTATGTTCTTCAAAAAAAACTAGAATTTCATTTACAGGAAATGAGTCTACCCAGACCCTTTCTTAATTATAAATCCTTTATAATTGCACCCTCATTATTTTTAAGTACTTTTTCAATTCGATTTTATTTTTTACTTCTACTAAAAATATACTCTTAATTTCTTCCAATTCTTCTCTTGAATTTACTTTATTTAAAGTATTTGTGGATCTTCTAGTGCTTAAAAATCACCATCAAGAGAAGAAAAATATTCTCTAAGTTTCTGTAATTTTTTTAATTTAAAAAATGAATTCCATCTTAATTAGCTCTTATGAATTATGAATGCTCTTTCTTAGAATCTCTATTGAAACTCAATTAATTTCATTCTAATGTAATATATTTCGATGCTTTATTGAAGTTGGAACCTTCGTGGATTTTAGTAAGATTTTCTTAAATTTTATATTAATTCAAAAAAATAACAATTAGAAAAATCATCATTTAACCCTTCATTATAATTTATTATATTTAAAATTATGAATTAATTACTTAAGGTTCGCATATTATTGATTATATTATTGTTATTATCTTATTTCTGAAATATAGATAAACTATAAAATGTTCAAAGATGTTTATTTTCTATATAAATTCATATATTAAATATACATTTGTTATTTTAGATTGAAACTTCTGAACTTTTTCAAATATTATAATAAAGTAATAGTTTAAAAGAAAAAAATTAAAATTTAATCATATTATGTTAAGTAAAGAGGTTAATTAAATAAAGCTATCTAATTCTTAAGTTAAATCTAAGAAAGCTGTCTTTCATAAAAAATAAACTAAATTTTATTATAATATATATATTAAAATTCATTTTTGTTTTTACCAATTTGCTTGTTACCAATTAGGTTAATTTTTTTTCCACATAGGCCAAGCAGGTGCTAATACCTAATATATTATACAATTTAAAGTATACTAATATGCAAAGAACACTTGCTCCAATTGTAGAGTATACACATACCGAAAATCTCTCTAGGAAGTATGCAATAATAAATGAAATAATCTAAGGATATCCAAATTTTAATTACAGCCACTGTTAGAATAATGATTTTATATATCTTTTTCACGAACAATTGAGATTCAAAATCCATTTCATTGAAATAAATATAGAGTGATTTCCAAAACGTGTCAGATTATCCTTCAGCCATTTTAATTATATTAATTATTATTTTTAATTACAAAACTAAAAACAAAGAAGTATAAATACTAGACAATTAACAATACATCAACCTTATAAAATCGTAAAAAGTCAAATAAATACTATAATTATTTTTGACAAGCAATTTAATATACTAAAAAGAATTTTAAAAGTTCAATCCTATTTATTGTTTGAATTCTTATTATAATAATAAGTATTATATATTATGCCATAATATATTATTATTATAACTGAAATAGTTTAAGAAGATTATATATTTAGAATACACATAATTCCTTAAATTTAAAATTGGCACAATATTTATTTTATTATATTCTTATAATAATTCACTAGTTTACTCATCATTCTTATTTCTAGTCTATTTATAGTTCTTCTTCTTTTGCAATTACTCTATTATTATTAGCTTATTATCTTTTAATAAATAAAATTATTACTACTAAGTAACTTCAAATTATAAATTTCTTTCCAATTCAAGAGTTCTACTGAATCTTGTAAAATCATATTCATTATCAGAATCTTCTTCTATTTTATCCTCTTCCTTTTCATTAATATTACATGTTATTTATTTGGTATCATCCTTTATTTCTTATTGTTATGGTATGATTGCTATTGGTAATTGATCAATTGTTTTTGGTATTTATTATAACGCAATATTATGAGCTTCATTGTTAACACTTTAATGAACATTTTAATTGTCATCTTATACAATTTTATCATAATCATCAATATTATTATCTTCTTCAATTTCACCATCATTAGATGATGATTTATTTGGATCATAATTAAAATTATATTCTTAAAGTTCATTAATCTCTTCCATTCCTTATTGCTTATCAATAATTTTTGATGATTATTTCTTATTCTCATCTAAATTCTGAATCTATTTTTCAATTTATTAATTATCTATAATTCTTTCTTAAGTGTTTTATGACTCTTTATTATTATTATTATTTCTCAAAATATTATTTGGTACTTATGTTTATTACTAGCCAACATTTATTTAATCATCATTTTTAACAGTATTTCTAGTAATTTGTTTTGAATTATAAAATCTTACTTAATCATTTCTTTCCAAACTTTAAGTATTTCTATGTGATTTAAATTTATTATCCTCATTACCATTTTAATCTATTTAATTTCTATATAATCTATTATCATTTTATTTTCTTTAATTAATGTATTAATCAAATTATTAATTATTGGACTATCTAGTATCTCTAAAATTATCAAATCTTCTTTTTTCATTTTAATCCCAATAATTTCTTACTTAATTTTAATTATGATGGTTAAATGAATCATTATTTATAAATTGTTGAGATCTACCATCCTCTTGTCTCTCTTAAATATAAGATCTATTATTATATTTTTAATTTCTTTTATTGTCTTCTACCTAGGAACCAAAATTATTATTAAATAAATTTTGTCTATCATAATCCTGTTAATTTTTATTTATATCATTATTCTCTAGCTATTTATTCTTCCATTCTTAAATATTCCTTTCATCAACCTAATTTGTATATTGTCTTTTGCATTCTTCATATCTAGAATTCTTAAAATCATCCCTTTAGTTATCATAATTTCTAGAATTACTTTAAACTCCAGCAAATCTTGTTTATTATTATGGTTGTCTTTTATTATTATTATTCCACTAATCCTATTATTTCTGATTTTTTTAGTTCTCCCACCTAAATGAATGGTTTTCATGGGGAATTTTAGATTGATATTATTATTGACTGTTTTCATATCCATCATTATCCTAGTCAGGAATATTTACTCTTCTATTATCTCTATTTGATGGATCTTATCTATCCCATTATCTATATGGTTTTTCTTATCTATTATTCAAGAACCTTATATCATCATCCTATTATTAATATTCTCGATCATCATATTATTATTTTTTATTTTATCTATCATATCTATCTTATCTATAATTTCCATCTTAATTCCCTTGAAATTATTGCCATTTTGGTCTATCTTATCTATTTGATGTAAATTATTTATCCTTTTCATATTCTTATCTACTATCCTTACCAATTTATCTTTGTTATTCATCAAATCCTTAAGACCAATCTTATCCTTATTATCTAAACTACCTCTATTACTTATCATTTTCATAGAATCTATCTTTTTGATCATTACTAAATTTATTATTCTAATCAAATGATTATTCTTATCTCATTTATCTATTATCTATTCTCTCTTATTTTCCATAAAATTATTTCTTATCCCCTTTTTGATAATAATTTTAGGATCTATGTTCCTCATTCTCATACTAATAATCCTTTTGATTTCCATAATCTTTCCATTAATTTCTACCTTAAAATTAATCTCTATTTGATTATTAACTTTAATCTTAGTAATTCTCATTAAATCTAAAATTGCTATTTAATTAATTAATATTATTACTAATTATTATCTCCATTTTATGCATCATCTTGTTAATTATAACAACTTGAAAATTTTGAATAATTATTTTCAGTTACAGAACTTCTATTGTCTAATTGATATCTATATTTTAATTATATAACTTTTTTACTTAGATATCTAGTGATCAATATGATATTATTCTTATGAATGTTTTGAAAATCCAACATTACCTCTTTAATTATTATTTCTTTATTATTATTTAAATCTATCAAATTCAAAATCATTACGCATTTAAGGAACTAAATTTTTTAATATTCTTACATATTCCAATTGCAAAATTTTTTAAAGTAGATTCATCATATTTAACATTAGCTACTTAAGCCAATTTCAATAGTTCCCTGGCCATCTTGGGTTCATCTCTATCATATGTCAAAAAACTAAAAGACTTTCCTTTCTTTTCTCCTCTTCCAGTTCTTCCTATACGATGAATGTAATCATCAAAATATTTTGGAAAATCATAATTAATTACAACAGTAATATCAGTTACATCTAATCCTCTAGATGCTAAATCTGTTGCACATAATAGACGAGTGTAACCACTACGAAAGGCCTTCATTATTTCTTCTCTCTAAGGTTATGTCTTATCACCGTGCAAAGCTATTGTGTAATATCCTCTATCAGCCATATCAATAGACAATTATTCACACCTATGCTTCTATTCTGAAAAAATGAGAACTTTATCTGATATTTTTAAAGTATCTAGAATATCAAGTAGTTTTTATAGCTTGTCTCTCGAAAATAGACAAATAATTTCTTAATCAATATTTTTATTTATTGTTAAATTAGATTTTCCAATTTAAACATAAATTGGGCTCTATTAACAAAAATCAAATGCTAAATCTTTTACAGCCCTGGGCCAAGTAGCTGAAAAAAATACAGTCTACCTATCTAATCTAATTTATTGCGCAATATCTCTAATTGTATCTTCAAAACCCATTTCTAATAGTCTATCTGCTTCATCAATTACTAGATAACTCACATCAGCTAAAGTAGTAGCTCTTTCTCTTAAAAAGTCTAAAAGTCTTCCTGGAGTAGCTACTAAGATATTTGGAGATCTTCCTAAATTATAAAATTGATTTTTTCTATTATTGATTCCACCATAAACACAAAGTGTTTTTAACCGATAATTTTATGTAAATAATTATATTTCTGATTCTATTTGGATAGCTAGTTCTCTAGTTGGTACTAAAATTAACATTTATGGTCCATTTTATTTTTAAGTATTGTTTTATTCTTCTTTTTTTTAACTTGTAATTTAAATTAATCCTGGTAATAAATATGCAATAGTCTTTCCTGATCCTGTCTATGCAATTCCTATTACATCATATCCAGCCAAAATTATTGGAAATACTTAAATTAAATAATTAAATTATTAAATTACCAACAGATTGAATTATCGTAGGACTCTTAAATTATAATTATTCTATTGATTTTAATATAGGAGATGGGAAACAGGCTGATGCCCAACTTAAAAATGGAGGAGGAACTTTTTAATTTTCAAATGTTTTTATAATAACTTCTTTTTCTCTATAAAAAGCTTCAATTCTTTCTTCTGTCATCTTATGATTATCATTAATAGTCTTAGAACACATAATTTAATCTTATACATGTAGAAATTCTTTGCGAAAGGGTTAAAACTTTTAGGAATCCAATCCAATCTTAGATTCCCTTGTTTCTTTCCATTTAGGACGTATGGATTCTTCATTGTCAAGTTCATACTCATCAAGACCATTGAAATAATGACCATTCATAGATATTTAAATTAATGAAAAAAAAATAACCCTGCTTATATTTTGGCATAGCTTTATAATATAAAAGATAAAATTATCATATTAATTTTCTCATATTTTTTAAGTGATCTTTAGTTTAAAATATCAATTATTTTTTTTTTAATTTCGGCAATTATATATCTTACTGAATTTCTGATTTTAATGGAGATTTTTAATTTAAAGGAGAAGATAATTATTTTCTTAATATTGGTGTAATTTATCTTGATCCATTGTTATATTTGTATTCTTGAGCACTTGGATAATGTTAATGATTATTTGGTTATAATTGATAAAGATTATTGATATTTCTAATATTCTCTTTTGATTACTAGTCATTTTAAGAATTATTTCTTTCAACAGAATTCTAATGATTTGATAATTTATTTTTTATTTTGAACTTTCTACTGGCTGGACTGTTAGAATCATCAGATCTATTATTTGATATTGCACGATATCCTCTAGATGTCTAAACTTTACTAAGAACTACACTAGATTCATTCATTTCTGTTTAATATCTAGGTCTTGGTAATCGTATTTCTTTATAATTCTTTGTTAAACAAATAGTTCCTAGTAGTTTTTAATTACTATAAGATATTGAAACTGAATTTTATCTATTTCTTATTTATGCTAAATTTAATAATTCTTCACAAGAAGCTCTATTTTTAGATGTTATTTATAAACATTTTGCAATTAATTCATTTAATTCTTTACTATACCTTGAATTTAATGGTTCATATTATCCTTTAGATATCTTCTTCTACAATTAAAATAAATCATTTGCTAAAAATGGTGGTTATAATTATGCCATCTCATATATAACACATCCTAAAGACCAGACATCACATTTTTAATCATATGGTTAATCCATCCAAACCTCTGGACTTGCATAATAAGGAGTTCCAGCATATGTATTTGCAAATTAATTTGCTTTTACTACTTTAGCAACATTAAGATCACCTAACTTAATATGTTTATGATCTTGAGTCAAAAATATATTTGCACATTTAATGTCTCTATGATAAATTCCCTTACTATGTAATTCATTTAAACCTGAAAGCATCTCAAATGAATAAGCCCATATCAACTCTTCATCAACATAAAACCCTTATCCTTTTTTTCTTATATACTCTAATTTTTATTATAAATCTCCTCCTCCAGCATATTCCAAAACTATAAACAAATTGTCTCCTCTTATAAAAGCTTCTCTATACCCAATTATATATGGGTTTTCTAAACTAGCTAAAATTCTAACTTCATTTAAAGCATTATTCAGTTCCTTATTTGACAATCCTGACATTTAAACTTTTTTCATTGCATATTCTTAACCATCTGATTTTCTTTTCACCTTGTACACAGATGAATAGGAACCTTAGCCTAATTTTTTAATAATTTCAAAATCAGAAACAGACAATCTATTCATTAATAAAACTAAATTTTGAATTTTAGTTTGAATTCAAATATTATCAACTCCTAAATTATTATAACATAATCCTTTAAATATATTTATACTCTTAACATAGATTAACTAGCAAATTATGACTTAAGTAGAGTATAGCCATAGCTAAAGTTTAAGGGAATCACCATATCAGAGATAATCAGAATGAAAAAGATCCTGTATTTTAAATTCTCATCTTTAATAATTGAAATTGTTTTAAATAAAATTACATAATATCTAAATTTTGATGAGCAACAATAGTAAATAAGAACAGGCTACATATATCTAACCTTCAATTGATCATAAACCTTATAGTGAAACTACTCAATGTATTGAATATATAGATTAATAGATATCACTGATAATGTTAAACAAAAATATGAAGAATTCAATAAGAAATTTTAAGAACCTTAGGTCTAAGAGAAATGGGGATTAGCAAAAAATATAGTATTTGAAAGAACTAAAGAATTTGGAGTAATAAATTAAAAATATTTATAATAGTATATTACTCTTGATTATTTTGTAAAGACTTTTGAAATCACTAAAACCACATTCACAGATCTTCATGGACTCTACCATAAATGATATTTTACATTTTTCAATTCAACAATATTTTAAATTTATATTTGTGCATAAAATTACAAAATGAATAACCATAATTAATTATAATTAAATATAATTATCATACAGAATTAATTATATATTTATAAATTAGATATAATAATTTCTAAAAATTACTAAAATATACAAACTTCAATTAGAAATCATTTTAGAGGAAGTGAAAGAAGTTTTCAAATTACTTTTACAACTTAGCCTTTTTTCTCAAATTTTTTTTTTATCTTTCTATATTTCTATTTTTCTCATCAGATATCAGTTATGTTTAATATTATTCTTCAAAAAAGATATTAAAGAAAAATAATTAATAATATATAACCTTTTAAAAAATAAGAAATTTTTGAACAACTAATAAGATTAACAATTAGTAGGATCTAAGATTTGTTATTAGTTTAATTATAAATATGATAGAGTATTCAATAAAAATGGAAATTTAATTTAAATTCTATGAAAGATAAACAGAGTTAATCAGAATAAAAAGATTTCTTAATTTTAAGCTCATTTTGGTTAATTATAAACAATATTAATTTAGATTATATAATTTACGGAAATGAACAACAATCGTACATAAGAAATTGAATAAAAAATCTAACATTCAATTGATCATAAACCTTATAGTGAAACTACTCAATGTATTGAATATATAGATAAATAGATATCACTGATAATGTTAAACAAAAATATGAAGAATTCAATAAGAAATTTTAAGAACCTTAGGTTTAAGAGAAATGGGGATTAGCAAAAAATATAGTATTTGAAAGAACAAAAGAATTTGGAGTAATAAATTATGTAAAAAATTAGTTCCTTACGTTTGATTATTTCATCAAGACTTTTGAAATTACTAAAACAACTGTGACAGATTTATATGGAGTTTATAAAAAATGATGTATAATATGTATTTTTTTAATTTTACACATTTTCATTTATTAAATTGAAAAATAATTATAAAAATTAGCCACAACTAATTATAATTAAAAGAGCATTTATTTATTAATTCAAATTCAATTTATAATAATTTAGAATTTGATTATAGTTCTACTAATTTATTATATAACTAATCAAGTTTAAGATTTGTTTTATTTTATTTATTTCAATAATTAATAAATTATTTATAAAAATATAATTACAAATTTTTTTCTAATGAGTAATCACGAACTCTCAGAAGAAAATAAACCTCCGAGATTATTATTAGCATGGAGTAAATGTTCTGAGTTTAGCGAAATTGATTTAGAAAATAAACAATCTCCAAAAATTGTAAAATTAAGAAAATTGTAACATATTTTTTAATGTAAATAGGAATTCAAATATAGAGAATAATGAACAACTTCATTAAGTTATTAATAGATAAATAGATTTATTTTTAATAAAAGAAGAGAGTCCTAAATTAGAAAGTACTAAATGGCAACCATGCAGTTGTACAAAAACTAATTGTTTGAAAATGTATTGTTCATGTTTTCATAATGGATAAGCATGTGTAGAATAATGTAAATGTGAAGATTGCTAAAATACTGATGAATATCTGAATGAAAGAAATGATGCAGTTGAATACATTAAGAAAAAAGCTCATAGAAATAAAAAAGTTACTTAAGAGAAATTATTTGAAACAAAAGAAGTTTGGGGATGTAATTGTAAAAAGACTAGATGTCTAAAAAGATATTGCGAATGTTTTATTAGATAAAAGACTTGTACGGTTGATTGTAATTGTAATTATTGTGAAAATGGTAAGGATGAGGATTTATTTGAAGAAATAAAAAGATAAAATGACTAACCAAAATAAATTAAAAAAAATAGATCTGAGAGATTATTTAATAAATGATTTTTTTTTTGTTTTTAATAGGGTTTTTTCTTAATAATATTTAGACAAAAAATAAATTTATACAAAATGAATTTTAGGATATTATTTTAATCTTTAAATATCATAGTTTGAAATACATATCCTTATTTTAAATTTTATGAACCTGAGTAAATCTTATCCTATATTGTTTTTTCGAATTTAGTATAAATTAATATCATTAAAAATATTGAAGTATCTCATCTTAACAGTTTATTTTAGTATTTGAATAGATGTATATTGATTTCTAGGATTTAATGTAATAGATTCAATAATATCTTCAATAAATGATTTATAGAAATCAAATGTAATGGATAACAATAGAATTCAGGGATAATTAAAGAAATAAATAACATTAATTTTCATTATTGAAGATAAGGTCTTTTATGGTTTTTCTTTTTAAGATTTTTTTTAAGCTATTATTTTCTTAAGACAGATAGATTATGATATTGTTATTTTCCATAAATTCAATATTAAATAATTTAAGACCATGGAAATGCAATGGATTCATGAATAATTAATTTTAATTTATATCAATAGGATACTCTCATGAATTTTGACAATGAATTAATGAAATAAGGTCATTTAACTAGAATCTAATCTACAGCTTTTAAAATATATTTAGTTAAAATTTAAGATAAGACCTACTTTTGTTACTTTCCAAAATAGGAATGCCAAAACAGAAATCACATAAACGAATTTCTTAAAAATGATATGTAACAGTAAGATGAAATCAAATATTTACGAAAATTAAATAAAATTGGAAGTTAAAGTTTTTATGCATTTGAGTCATATAAAGAATATACTCTTCTATCAGAACTTAAATAATTGAAGGAATAACTGATTTTAAAAATATTTTAAGACCTTCTGGTGGCTTTATTTACTATTCATTAAAAAGGACTTTTAGGAAGGTGTTTTAATGTTCACAATATATTAATTGTTGAAAATTAGTATTCAGTTATGATGGAATATGGATTTTATCCTGATCTAGAATATGAAGTTCCAGAATTAATATACAATCAAACATATAATGAGAAAATAGATATATTTTTGTTAGGAAGAGTCATATTTTATTTGATGGTCGGTAATGACTTGCCAAAATATAATATGAAAAATTTAAATGAGGTTTCATCTGATATTAATTTGTCTATTGCCTAAACAAATTATTCAGAAAGTTTAAAGAAATTAGTGATATAAATGTTAACAATAGATGTTAATAAAAGAATAGATTATTTGCAATTATTTTCAAAATTTAAAAATAATTAATTTTATTCTATTTAAGAATAGTTTTACAAATAGAATTCATTGAAAATTATAACATAAAAAATAATTGAAAAGAGAGAAAAGAAATCAAACATAAATTTAGATGAATCTACAGCTTTTGAAATTTAATAAACATCTAATTTTACAGTAATATTTTATCTTACGTTTAATAGAAAATGATTAAAGATTAGTAAATTAAAACATCCCAGAATTTACTTTCTGATAAGAGTACCATAGATTCATCTTAAATAGATAGTTTAAATTTAATCTCTTTTGATCCTCCTGAATCAGAAGATTATACAAATTATAAATCCCTTAATTAAGATTAGATTATAAGCAAAGTGAATTATTAACCATAAACATAAACATTATCTAAAACAAAATATGATACTGAAGAAATCATAATAAATAACTCTTCCTTTGAAAATGATACATTATTAAGTGTACTACCATTTCTGAATTCTGATCGACCTTAAGACTAATAGATTTGGAATAAAATATATTTTTATCTGTATCGCTTTTCTCTAATGACAAAATTAATTGAAGAATTGCAATCACATTTAAAATAGTGTAATAAATATTTAATTGTAATTGCTATTTATGGAATGAAGAAGGCTTAATTAATTCTTAAGAGAGAATATCAGATTTCTTTAGAATAATGCAAGAATCTTTACTCTATACCTACATAGGAATGGGAAAGATTTACATTACTCTCTGCAGAGTATAAAAGAATGATTGGTAAGATTAAATTTGATATTGATGTTGATTAACGAGTGTTATTATAGAAAGATTACATTTAGTTATAAAAGATACTGGATTAAAATAAGAATGAGGGATTTTTGAAGGATTTATACAAATTTATTGAAAATTATTTGAATGATGTAAAATTATAATAATATATATTTTTAGAATAAAGAAAAAAATAATTTTGATGATATTAAGCGTTCATATAGATATATTTTAACAAATACTTTATCATTTTTTGAAACTTAAGATGATAACAATTATCCCTATGTAAGATTGCTTATTATGATGTGCATTTTGATTAATAGAATTTGTGATGTATAAAGTATTCCATCGCATTTTAAAACTATTTGCAAATTTTTGAATATTAATTAAATATATTCAATAGTGCAAATTGAATAATTTTTCAAGAAAGCTACAAAATAAGAATATATTGAATTATTCGAGGAATTAAAATTATGTTATTTTTCTGGTTGAAGAATTAATGATTTATTATATAATTAGTACAATTTAATATTTGAATAATAAAATTTTGTTTTAATACTTTTGATGACATAGATATACTTCATGGAGCTTGTAGATCTTTTAATGGCAATTCGCCCACAGTTAATGTTTTTTAATATTCTTCTTCCTCATTTCTATATTAAAATAAGACATCTACCTTTTTAATCCGAAGTATTATTTGGAAATCAATTAGGAATGATTGCTAAGGAATTAGGTTTTCAATTTAGGATTCCAGAAAGCTTCCTCTTTGTATAAATACATAAGTTCTTATTTATTTAAGCAAGAGATTTCATACATACCTAAATCCTAAAAGAATAAATTGAGAAATTTACATTTTATCTCATATTTTAAACACCTGATTTAGTATAGTAAGGTAAGACTTCCAAATGATGGGCTTCGAAAACATCTTCTCTAATAACTCCAAATGAACCCATTCTTGTAACAAAAACTAATTCTTTGTCTTTACTGTATTATACTTTTGTTACATAATTTCTACCAATGTCATTCATGGACATATGATGGAAATACCATAAATAAGCAGAAGCTGCAGTAGCTGCCAAAACATTTATTCTCATATAATCCATATTATAAATAGATTATAAATGATAAGGATAGAATGAAGCATCAATTTAATGATCAAACATTAGATTTGTTTTGTAAACAATATTATATGGTAATACCCAACAAATCCAAGCAAAACTGAATGTTCCAGTCCACCAAACAAATTTCAACCATTCTTGTAATCTTGTATTTTCATAAATCACTTCTCCTTCTTCAAAATTTAAAGTTGGATCAGGATCAGCAGATGGATGTTATACAAATGGTTAATCATTATAGCTTGGATGATACATATCACTTTCTAATCTAAATAATCTTTAAAAAGGATTAGCTAAAAATTCAGGATGTCCCAATCTATCTGCTAAATATGGGAATCTCAAATGATAAGGAGTTTCAACATCATATTTAGAACCTTTATCTGGATGAAATTTTCTTGTAACTGGTCTTGATTCCAATTCTTTTTAGTGTCTTTTTTCACTTTCTGTTTTTTCTACTGGTGCAATTGTTTATGCAATCCATCTTTTTTCATTTCTGAAAACATTTTCATATTCCAACTCTTCATTTTCTAAATTGCCTGTTTATGCATAAGGCATTTCAATAGGAAAATAATCTCTCAATCCTCCAGTGATATTCTTTGTTACTCCTGGTTTACCTTTTAAATAAGGTCTATCCAAATTCTTAATTGCTTCATCTACTTATCTTTGCATAGCCACATCTCTCTTGACTCCATCAACAAGCATATTGTGAGTGTCAACAGTCAATCTCTATTTATAATCTTGTCTCTAAGCAGGGATGTAATCTTCATGGGCAGGATCATAATGAGTTATATGATAGGGGAATGCCTTGTATTCTAATTTATCTGCTAGTCTTTCTAAATGGTCTTGCATAGCATTCTTTCTATCTAATTTCAAATTAGATCATATTTTTATACCTTTTCTTCTTTGGATAGCATTCTTTACTACTTGACTTGCATGAAACTATGGTCTTTAGTATCTCATTGCAATGAGTATCATTTTAATTAAAATAATAATATGTATTCAAATTAATATTTTTATATATTATAAATAACTTAAAATATTATACGTATTTTTTTATAAAAGAAAACAATATCCAATTTCTGAATAGTATATTCATTAAATAAATTTTTTAATAAATTTTTGAGAAATGGATATAAAAAGTTGGTTATATTATGAAGATACTCATAGCAATAATAATGCTTATGATAACATTTTAGTTTTGATTCATGGAAATCTAATATCTTGTAAATATTGGAGAAGATTGATACAATAAATATAATAAGTTAATTCAAAAATTCGTTGTATTAGTATGGATTTAAGAGGATTTGGAAGATCATAAGGTAATTACAATGTTGATTAAATTACTGACTTATCTAATGATGTGGATATCTTATTAAAATCATTATTATCAGATAAAAATGATGAGTATTATGAAAAACATGTTTATTTAGCAGGATGGTCTTTAGGAGGAATTGTAAGTATGTAATTAGCAGTTGATTATCCTAATAAATATTAAAAACTCATTTTGATTGCATCAGGAAGTGTTTGTGGTTATGCCTTAATGAGAGAAGATGAAGAAGGATAAGTTAGATGTCAAACAAAATAATAAGTAAAAGAGCATCCAAAAGTTGCATTATAATAATAAAAATTATCTGATAAGGATAGAGAATTTATGAGAATGATTTTTGATAAGGTATTATTCAATAGTGGTAAATATCCAGAAGAACAAGAATATTAATAATTATTGGATGAAACTTTTTTATAAACATAATATACTGATGTTTGTTGGGCATTAAATAAGTTTGATATCTCGTAATTTTATTACTATTTTTAAGATCTGGAGGTATAAACAAGGCTTCCTAAATTAAAGGACCTGTGTTAATTTATCATGGTGAATTGGATATAGTAATACCAAAGGTTTATGCAGAAGGCAATGCAAAAGAGATAGGTGAAGAAAAATGCACACTTATTTTAAGACCTGGTGTTGGTCATATGCCTCCTATTGAAGATGACGCTAATTTGGCTGTTGAAATTAGTCGTTTTATAAATTGATTGTCTAAATAAAAAGTATATTATAAATATATTTGATAAGTCCATTTATATTATACTTAAAAAACAACCCAATCATTTTTTCTTATGCGATTATGTTTTTAATTTAAGTTGTTTAATATTATACTATTCTGCTAATTAAAGTATCCAATCATCAATTTTTTTAATATTGTTTTATACCTGTTCATTTTTATCTATGGGATCAATATCTAACCATAATTCAATTCTGATTCCATTGTCAGCATTTATTTTATCTAAAATTCTGACTCCATTTACCTAGATTTTTCCTAATTCTTACATGTCTTAGCTCTTCCTTATTTTATCCTATAATCTCATATATTATGTTAGTATAAAGTTCATTATAAATATCGATTGATGTAATAGGAATTTCAAATTGTATGTCACCTCCTTTTTCATTTTCAGGATCCTCCCAACAAGGATTAATACCATTTTTGAAAAATTAGATTGCATCAATTTATGTTTCTATAGCATTATTTTAAAAATTTTTGAATCTATCATTTAATGAAAATATGATACTATTTTTATTTTTATGGTTCACTAAATATATCTGTTAATTTTGAATATATTGTTTATTTCATTATAAATGCAAATTCTTCAACAGTTTTAATTGAACAAATATCAACAATTGTCTTTTTATAATCATCTTTGCTATTTTAAGCTTTGTATTTCTCAGATATAGTCCATTTATCATTTAGTTAATGAAATTAGTCACACATTAATATTTTATTATGATTTAATAATTAAATTTAAGCATTATAAAAAATATAATTGTAAAATAATAAATCAAGATATCAATCCGAAACAATATATTTTTTATATTCTTCTAATAATCCATGAATATAATGAAGTTCTGGAATTCTCTCTAAAAGTGATTTAAAACTTTATTAAAAATCGAAATATTAACTTTCACTGATTCTAAATCTTCTATGAATTACTTCTAAGTCTGTCCTCTTAAAAAACTTTATAGTATACACTAAAAGATTTAATTTGCTTTTGATATTCCTCATCATATTAATTTCTTCAGTCTAAAATATTATTTATTTATTATCAATACCTCATAAATCACATTCAATTATCTAGAATAAAATTCATTCTCTAAATTATATGCTAATTCATTTATCAAAAGATCTCTATCCTTTGTTTTAAGGAAAGACATTCTAGGATCACTCAATATTAAAGGTTTTATTTCATCCCAATCTTCATCAAAGTCTTCTAAAACAATACGATCATTTGTAAGTTTTGCAACTTCAGCCATAGCCTTTTCCTTTAATTTCATAAATATCTTTTCAGTAATTATAGTTTTGTGATAATGAATTTCCTCGAGATCATCTAAAGTAATTGCTTTTACATTGTATCTAAAAAAGTAATGGAATATATTTTCACAATGACCTGTAAATTTTGCTTTACCTCTTCTTTATATCAAATCATATAAAACAGGTTCTTCTAAACAACTTCTTACAAATTAATCAATAAATTAATTATAACCATAATTACATATATAATCTTAAAGACTATTTTTATTGATAACAGCATATTTATAAATATCCATTCTTCTAAGTAATGCACTAGCATATTTAAATGGAACTTATAATTCTTATAGAGTTAAAGCAAGATAAAATTTAAAATTTGTAAGTTAAACATTAGTTAATTCATATTTGACATGTCTCTCCCTTAAAACTTCATTAGTATAATTTGGAGAATCCATATGATAAATCAATTAAAAGAATAATTTTGCAAATTTAGATGCTTAAGTTGCTCTATCTATACCTACAAAATAATATTCCAATGTAATATCAGCAAAAATTTTGGCATACATTTAATTTGCACATAATTCAATACCATCTTAACCACCATAAACATCATATTCCATTTTTTCATTTAAAATATAAGGTCTAACATTTTCAATTCTTTCACAACATTTGAATAATTATTCTACAGGTATTCCCATTTACATAAATCTATTCATAAAATGATATTTAAATCTAAAGAAATGAAAATTTTTTAAATTCAATCCCAAATGAATACTTCTTATCCTATTTAAATCTAAATAAATTTATTGATCATATCCTGTTGCCAAAATATTTCTAAAGATTTATTTTACATGATTTCCTTATCTATTTTAAAATTTTTTTGCTAAATCACAATCCTAAGTTAAGGCTGCATAAATCAATTCAGTTTCAAAATCTAATCTAGCATCAATCCCTTATGGTTTTTAAACTACTCGTCTTTTTCTTATTTATTTATTAAATCAATTTACTTTGCTAAATCTTTTAAATATCCTGAAATAATCTATTGTTAAGATTTTTAAAGTTAAGGACTAAGTGGACATCCAACATCATTTTTTATTTTCTCTGTTCCCTTAACTAAATCAACAAACAATTAATGATTTCGTATTAAATTCACTTTTTTTTACTGTGGACTTGATCTTTAAGATGTTATACGAAAATGTTAACTAAAGCTACTTTTTTCATAAGAAACTATATGATTTGAGGTTTTATATGAAGGACTATCTATAATTTGCTTAAATTTATTAGAATTCATTTCTGTGTCTTAATGTTAAGTTTAAATAGCTATCATACCTTAACTACGACAAGCTTGAGGCATATTCAATAATATTATTATTTTATACATGTCTTATATTTTAAGCTAATTGAATATCTTTTAGTTGTGAACTTTCATTATGATGGTGTATAATGCTTCCAAGAGTTTACTGGGATTTTCTTTTATTTAAGATTGGTGGGAATTGCTTTCTATCAGTTGATAATAGTTCTATAAATTCTCTGAATTAACAAGTTTTAACTGACTTTGAGTGTTCTTTTTCAGAAAACATTATTATAATTATTACAAACATTCATTATAATCAAATATAAAATATGCTTTAAAGTTATTATCAAAAATCAGAAACAATATGTTTTTTATAGTCTTCCAATACTCTATTTAACCATTACAATTTAGGAAAATTTTCAAGAATGTGTTTTGTTGCCTAAATTATTAATGATTTATCTTTACTTATTAAAATTCAAAATAAACTTAATCTGTTATTTTTAATCTCTTATGAAGTACTTCCAACTCTGTCTTCTTATAGAAATGAATTCCATAAAGCATTAAATTTAATTTACATCTCAAATTCTAAGCTACACAAGTATCATTATCCTATAATAATTAATTATTTTAATATATATTACTTCAAAGACCTTATTTAATTGAGGTCTTTATTGCATTTCAAATGCCAAAGTAGAAGCAAGGTTATTAATAAAAGTTTATCCTCCCAATTATTTTACAATTTGTTTTTTTGATCTGTTCAGTATAAATGGTTTAATTTCTTCCCAATCTTCTTCAAAATCAGAAATTATTAGAGAATCCTTTGTTATTTTCATTAAAGCCTAAAATGTATGTTCTTTAATTTTTTAAAAGACTTTCTCTGAAATTATTGCATTACATTTATGTATTTATTCAATATCTTAATCTGTAATTGATTTGACATTGTCTCGAAAAAAAAAATGAATCATGTTTTCACAATGAGCTGTAAATCTATACTTACCACGTTTATTAAATAATTCATATAACATTGGTTCAGTTTAACATTATTTTACTAATCCATCAATAAATTCTCTATATCCAAATGCATTAATTGTTTCTTATAAACTCTCTTTATTTAAAATTGCATATTTATATGTATCCATTTTTCTTAATAATTATCTTATATGTTTAAATCCTATTTATTATTATTACAATGTCATTGAAAGATAAAATTTAAAATTTGCAAACTAAACTAAAGTTAAATTATATTAAACATGTCTTTCTCTTAATATCTCTAAAGTATAATTTGGAGAATCTGTATGATCAATCAATTATGCGAATAAACGAGAGAATTTTTTAGCTTGAGTTTCCTTATCTATCAATATAAAATATGGAGAAAGTGTATAATCTTTAAAAATTTTATCATACATTGATTCTGTAATTTTCTTAATTCCTACATCTTAACCATATATTTCGAAATCTAAAGGCTATTAATAAATTTAAATATATATACCTTATTTAAAACTAAAGGTTTAAAACTTTCTATCTTATGACAACCTTTAAAAAATAAATCTAAAGGAGTTTCCATTTCGAGAAACTAATTTATGAATAAGTATTTAAATCTTAAAAACTAATCATTTTTTATATTTAATTAGGAATGAATACTTTTTAGTCTTCCAGGATCCATCATTATTTCTTTGTCATATCCTACACCTAATAAACTACGATAAACTTCTTTTAGATGTTTAATATGTCTTCCTTTATACTTTTAATATAAAGTATAATCAGAAGTAATTTTTGTAAAAAGAATGTTTGCCTCATAATCTAATCTTGCACTAGATCCAATTGGTTTATGTTATAATTCCTAAATTATATATAAATCATGAATTACATCATTGTCATTTGACTTTTAAAATTTCGTTTGGAAAAATTATGTAATTATCTCTTCTTGTGTTAATTAGGGTAGAGAAAAATTGTTAGCATTTGACTTTTATTTTCTGTTGATTTATTCTAATTATTCATTACAATTTCTTAGACTATACATTCCAGTTTTTCTCATACGATGTTAGGGTTAAAATTTAAAAAATCCATTTGTTGGCATCATTGGAATATTAAGTAATGGTATTGATAATGATTCTGATTTAATTTTCTTAAATTCTTGTTCTTTGCTACAATAATATTAAATTGTACTCATTGTTATTTTTTGTATTTGTGATTCTAGCAACTTTCACTATTTCATTTAAAGGTATTTGTTAATTTGATTATACTTATCTAAAAGAACTGATTTCAGGTGATAATAAAGAACTTAATTGTTTTTCCCATCTCTTATTTTTTTATTAGACAACTGCAGGTAATGTTGATTTATGAACACTCTATCTTTGAATAAGAAATTCCTTAAAACTAACTTTCTTCGCAGGAGAATCATTGCTTGGTTCTGTCTAAAATCCAAAAGGACATCTTGGACTACTATCCATTCTTATTTATGTTAATAATAAAATTATATACTAAGTTACTAAAATTGTTTGTACATCAAGTTTTTCAATAGAATATTCTTTAAATTACTCTACTTAAATTGTTAAAAATAGTATCAGTATTTGCAATTAAGAATTTCAGAAATTATTTTTAGAAAATGAGTTTTTTAACTACATTTTTGTCCTATAAATATGAGTTTGATATCAAATAAAATCTTTATTTTTATTTAAACAAAAAAAATTATCATGAAGATATATTTAATTGGTTTCACTTTGCTCATTATAGCAAATTCTGCCACAACATTAAGTCTATCCAGTGTTTATTAATGTTAATGCGAAAATCTATTACAATAATCAGATTGTTTGAGTGATTATTGCACTTGGGATCCAAATGAATCAACATGCTCAAACAAACCTTGCTCTGGATTTAGTTAAGAAGATTGCTTTGGTGTTCCTGATCCATTTAATTGCACTTGGAATTACACAACTAGTAAATGCGAAGAGTTTACATAATGTTCTGATTATACTTTCAAAACTGCAGAAGGTGAGAAATGTTATGATTTGATAAAATGTTAAGTTGATGTTGATACAATTGACAATACAGCTGGAACTGTGAAATGTATGGATAGAACACAAGAATCTGCTATGAGTATTGGAAGTTGTGACAAAGTACCTTACGAAGAATGTAATTGGCTTGTTACTCCTGATGGAAAACAGTGTTTGTAAAATACAACAGCCAAAACTTGTGAAGCAAAAACAATAACTCAATGTTCTGATTATGCCACCATCGATCTTTGTAATACATCATCCTGTTATTGGGGTGATACTTGCAAACCATTAACTTGTACTATTTTGCCAGAGGAGTCTTGTATGTTATTTTTTTCAATTGATTCAAAATAAGTTACATTTTGTAAATGGGAAACAGATAAATGCATAGATTTAGATACAACAACCTTAACATAAACTTAATGTTTGCCATTCACTCTTTATTCATATGCTTGGAACCCAGATTCCAAAAAATGTGAAATTTGTTAAGAAGCTAGTTCTAGTTCAGGATTTCTTCTTTATGGAACACTCTTGTTGTCTATAATGTTAAATTGAATATTATTATCAACAAGATCATAACGATATAATAATTTTAAATTGTAATTCATATGGTATTCATCTTAATTTTTTTTCTAACAATTCAAAAGCACTCTTTAAAGTTTCAACTTCTTGAGTTCTATATTTTATATTAAATATTTATACCTCTTTTGTTTTCTAGCAGAATATGCCATATTATATGCCTCTTATTATTATTTTAGATTTGTTAAGACTTGTTCAGTTTATGGAATTGTGGTCTCAAGTTAAGCCTTTCTTTTTTCTGCAGTTACTTTTTCATTTTATTTTTTGGCAATTGAAGTCTTAGCAGTGGAAGCATCAAAACTCAACTTTTTAGAAACTTCTGAAATTTCATTGAGCAAAGTTTAATATGTTTATTATTACACAGTCCAATTTTATTCTGATTGTATCAATTATTATTCTTATTATGATTGAATGTGTTCCAATTTTAAGATAATATTTTAAACTGTGGCTTTATCAAACTTTGAAGTTACTTCTACTAGTAAAGCAACTGGATGCTTTTATCCCAATTCTTATTTCATTACATTCACAATTTCTTATTTTTCAATTAATGATTATTAAGATAAAACAGCATCTGTTAATTTTGATATGATTTATGTAAGACCATTAATTGATCTTCTTGCTTATGATGATTCGTTCTAAAATTATTTATAAATTAATTTACTTCAAAAGCAGCTCCTTCATTTGCTAAAGAATCTCTTAATTAGATATCTCTAGCCCCTAAATCTGTTAATTATTAATTAAGATTGGCCCAAGTTTTTGAAATTGAGTAGATTTCTTCACTCAAATCTCCAATTAAGGTGTTGGTAGCTTTTAATTAGTTCACTTGAGCTTCTAATTAGGATTATGATATCAAAATATCAGCTTCTAATTTTGCATTAGTCTAAATTATATCAAAATAATATACTTGAGCAAGTTAAGTATCATCCATTGTTTATTCTTTTCTTAATTCACTCAATAAATCACCTAATTGTTCTAACACCTCCTCTTTAGGTGTTTACAAAAGAGACAACTAAGCCAAATCTTCTGAAAGTGGAACTGCCAAAGCTAGACCAATTACAACAAATATCAAAAACTTCATTAAAACGGGTAATATTAATAATATAATAATGAGCTCAAAAAAATTATTGTATTAAGAAATAGATGTAACATATTTACTTATGACATAGTATACAAAATAATAATTGAGTCTATAAATGTCTCATTAAAAAACAACTTTAAAAGAATTCAGTTCATATTTAAAAGATTACTAAGCTATTCTGAAATCAATCTCTGAATAATTAATTAAATTGACAAGAAAAGAATGTATAATTAAACCTAAAAAATTTAGTTACTTGTAGAGAATTTGAAAATAAAACAATTAAAGAATTTATAGACAAAAATATTATCTCAACATCTAAAATTAGTGATATTCTTGGAGTTTTATCAGAAAATGTTAATCAAATAGAACAAGATATTTTTTAAGCTTATTTAGATATCAAATAAAACAAAGAACTTGTAATGTAAAAAGTAGACTATAAATATATATTTAGTGTGATTAATAAAAAAAAGAAAGAGATTAATTAGTGAGTGCAAAAAATGTTGAAAAATAGTAAATAGATCAATTCACATAATCTGCTATAATTGCCATGTAGAATAATATAGAAGCAGCAATTATCACAGAAAAGAAAAAAAATGCTAAAATTATAGATTCCTTTAAAAAATTTTATATACAACAAAAAGAGTACTAATTATTATTAAAAAAGGCATGCTGAGATTATTGGCAAACAATTAATGTTATAAATACAATTTTTTGATACAGTCCAACCAGAATAATAGACTTTGGAAAGAATGAAAAATCAATTATAAGCCTAATCTATAAATTAAAGTGGTAAAAAACTCAATACATCTGGAACAGGATAATCAAAATAAAATGAAAATGGATCAATTAATGAAACTGATTTATTATAATCTCACAAAGATAAACTCATTGAAATCAGAAAAATATATGCTTCTAATAGTAATACAAAATCTTTACCAATTATAATTAAAGATTAAGTTGGTATATTTAATAATGAAATCCCATATAATATGTATAATAATTTTATATAATCATTAGGGATTTGGCAAAGGAATTCCAATAACAAGAATTCTTTTAATTTACATTATTAATGATGCTCAGATATAAATGTTAAAATTAAGATTGGCCACTTCTAATAACTCATACAAAAAATAAATTCAAAATTAATTTAGCTTCAATGAAACTATTGGAATTATTTTCAAATTCCATATAATCTAACATAGAATAATCTGTTACCAGTTCTATTTTTATTACATTAATCAAAGATGCTTTAATGGTAATAAAAACACCTTAATTGTACAATGAAATTAAAAATAATGAAAAGCATTACATAATTCTAAAAAAGTTATTAATGTTTTCAACTTTAAATTAATATTGGGTCTAATGTTTATTATTATAAGCATTTAATATTTAGAATTCTTAATTAGATTAATAAAAAAAATATTTTAATAATCTACTAAAATAAATTATTATTGATGAGAAAGATATAGCTCAAATTAATTTTGATTCTCAAATAGAAGAAATCTCTTATCCATTGAATCAATGTTTATTAGAGCTTATTCTATCTGCAATCATATAACCAACAACTATTGATATGGATTTTGTTCCTTTAATATATTAATTCGCATCTGATGCACTAAAGCTTTCACCTGCTCATGTCAGCATTACTTTACTTTCTCTAGTCTATCAAAAAATACTATAACCTGCCTTAAGAATAAAAAACTTGGATATTAAGGATGCTGTTGTAATTACTTAATAATTAACTGAATAACTATGGGATATTATTAATAAGGAAAAAATTATTAATTAATCATAATTGTAATTTGCACTAAAATAGAAGAATTCAGATAGATTATATAAAGATTTATTAGGACTTACAACTAGTTTTTGGTCTTAATTACCTAGTGATTAGTCTTTCCTAATTGCCTTCATGAATTTATTTTACATAGTTGCAAGTATTTCACTTGAGTTTACAGAATACTAAAATACAAATGAATTAATGCTCAAAATTATGGAACAAACAGGTCATCATTATTATAGTATGATTATTAAAAGAGAGCAGTTTTAATAGAATCAAATATCTGAAAAAACATTTAATTAAGTTTCTATTCTGTTAACTGTAATGTGTAAAGAATGTCTTGAATTAAAAGAACAATATATTGATTATTTTTAGAAAGGTATATAACATTTATTACCTGATAATCGAAATAATTAGAATTTGTTTTTCTTTCATTTTATGATTGGTGCATTGTCAGAAATATATTTAATACTTCAATAAGTTGAGCTCTGTATTTAAAAAGGATTAATTCCAGAAGATAAAAATGGAAAGTATTATTATGATTATATTAAGTGCTTTTTCCATATGTTTCACTTTAGCTTTAATTGATGATCAACTCTTACCTAATAATTTAAATGCTAAAGCACTCTAAATTATTGGTCGATCAATAGAAATGTGGTTCCAATAATCTCAATAAAATACATTAAAAATTTTATAATCATTAATTACTAAAGAAAAATTTCTAGATGAAAGTTTGTAGTTTAAAGAATTGATGCAGCAAACATAAACTAAGAGTATAGAAGACTTTTGCTCTATTTTATTTAAATCTTTAGAAGCTTTACAATAAGTGGTTAAGTTTAAGAATGATAATCTCTTCAAAAAAACAATTAATAGCAAAATGGAACATATACTCTATACTGCTATATTAATGTATTTGGAATAGATGGAATAAAATCTTGAACAAAAAACAAATTTAATATCATATTGGTTTCCTGCAGTTATTAAAAGTAAATAAAGCATACCTCTTGATTAGAAATAATTAGCCTAATAATAAATTCATCTTGTTATAGAAATGATGATGAGAATTTGTAATCTTAATTTCCTGTAATAACAATTTTAGCATCTAAAGGATTAATTAAAACTTGAAGCTTTAGATCATCTTACCAGTGATTTCAATACTAAAGGTAAAGTAATTTGCAAAAGTATTTCAAAAATTCTTATAAATGAAATTATATCTCCTAATTTATTTACCCCTCTTCATTAAGATTTAAAATCAATGACTGATGCAAAAAGTTATTAGTAAAAGTCAGAATGGTCTATGCTTCAATAATTGGATGAAATAAAAGATTTTTTTTTAATATTCAATTAGAAGCTCCCAGTTAATTACCATTCTGTATTTTATGATTCTTTTATTGCTTCATTTTTTGAAGGTACTTAAATAATTATAAAACTAGGATTATTTTATTCAATTTTTGATATTAACAAACTATAAAACATAAGTTAAGATTTATATTTTGAACTACTTACTTTAGAATTTCAGACATTATAAAGTTTTTTAGAAAAATAAATATCTAGTAATGTCTTACAAATGAGGATTAAACAATAATTAGCTGAAATAAAAGATATATCTATATGGTTTAGTATGTAAAATAAGGATTTAATTGCAACATTTGAATAATATCATTTGCGATAAGATAATAAAAAAATTTGTTCTGCTCTTTATAGATTAATATTGCTACGTAAATAAGATTCAAAAATGAAAGATTTTGCAAAAAAATATTAAAAAATATATGAATGAATAATTAAATCTTTCTTATAAAAAGACATTTCAATCTATTTCATCAAGTTAAATTTGAATTTTTTCCTATTAATCTCCTCTTTATTCAATTAATTGTGATTCTGTCATAGAATTTTATCGTATTTATCTTACTTTCATATTATCAAGTAATTCATTCATTTCATTAAGTTGAGATTATTTCTAATTAATAGAAGCATCTAAAAAAGTAATTTCAATTTCTTGACTATTTTATTCAATATGATTTTATTTTCTAGCTTACATCTCTTATATTTCAGTTTCTATAGCGTTGATATTTTTTTGGAAAAAGTTAATTTTGCTTTACAAGTGAATAGGTAATTATTTTTTTATCTCTTCACGATATTCTTACTTCTTAGTATCTTCTTCATCTTTTATTTCTATATAATTCATATTATTATATACTTTATCTTTCTATTTATTCCCCTTCTTTACCCGATTTTCCCCATGCATCCACTATTCTACGTTCATTAGGAAATACAGGTTAAGTATCTAAATATGTTAATTCTGGTAAATTGGCAAGATAATACTAAAATAAGATAGCTCTAAATACTTTTCTATAATTTTGAATTGATCGTATGTAATTATTTCTCTATAAATATAGACATTTTAATTTTGGCATTTTTTTAAATATTAACAATAATGGATCATCTTCATGTTCTCCTTCAAATTCGAGCATATTATTGGATAAGTCTAAATTAGATATTGATTAATTTAATTCTAATTCCCATATATCAGAAACTGATTTCAATTTGTTTGTTGATAAATCCAAACTAGAAAGCTTTTAGAGCCTCTACAAATTTTCAACCACTTTAATACAATTATTAGATAGATTCAATGTTATCAATTCTAAATTTTCTCGTAATCCTTCAATTTTTTAAATTAGATTATTTTGTAAAAATAAATGTGTTAGTTATTAAAGATTTTCTAATCCCTCTATTCTTGTAATAAAGTTATTTTCTAACCACAAAGTCTTAACATTTATGAAATTGTCCAAACCTGCAATTTTTCTGAATGCTTAAAATTAATTACTCTTAATTACCCTTAAAATGTAGATATAATTTAGAATTCAGTTCTGGATACTCATATAAACCTTCTTTTTCGCAAATTTCGATAATATTTTGCTCATTCATAATTAAATTGCCCTGTTCATCTCTTTCAAGTTACTTTTTTTTCATTTAGATTTTAAAAATAATAATAACTTTTTTATTTATAACTCATGTAAATCACCATAATTCTTTGATTAAAAATTTTTATTTCTACATATTTTCTATTCTTTCTTCAGCTTCATGCTCTGACCAATTGCTATATTTTATTAATATCTCTTTAATCAGGTGTTAAACTGAATTTCCCATGTTTGTTGATCTAAATTAATTATAAAACTTACCCACATATATAAATGACTACCTTATCATTTATTATTAAATTAAATAGTTCTTCAGAATTATGCTTAAGCAAATCTTATACATAAATCTTCTTTTCTTAATCTCTTGAGAATGCTGTATAAAANGTGAATAGGTAATTATTTTTTTATCTCTTCACGATATTCTTACTTCTTAGTATCTTCTTCATCTTTTATTTCTATATAATTCATATTATTATATACTTTATCTTTCTATTTATTCCCCTTCTTTACCCGATTTTCCCCATGCATCCACTATTCTACGTTCATTAGGAAATACAGGTTAAGTATCTAAATATGTTAATTCTGGTAAATTGGCAAGATAATACTAAAATAAGATAGCTCTAAATACTTTTCTATAATTTTGAATTGATCGTATGTAATTATTTCTCTATAAATATAGACATTTTAATTTTGGCATTTTTTTAAATATTAACAATAATGGATCATCTTCATGTTCTCCTTCAAATTCGAGCATATTATTGGATAAGTCTAAATTAGATATTGATTAATTTAATTCTAATTCCCATATATCAGAAACTGATTTCAATTTGTTTGTTGATAAATCCAAACTAGAAAGCTTTTAGAGCCTCTACAAATTTTCAACCACTTTAATACAATTATTAGATAGATTCAATGTTATCAATTCTAAATTTTCTCGTAATCCTTCAATTTTTTAAATTAGATTATTTTGTAAAAATAAATGTGTTAGTTATTAAAGATTTTCTAATCCCTCTATTCTTGTAATAAAGTTATTTTCTAACCACAAAGTCTTAACATTTATGAAATTGTCCAAACCTGCAATTTTTCTGAATGCTTAAAATTAATTACTCTTAATTACCCTTAAAATGTAGATATAATTTAGAATTCAGTTCTGGATACTCATATAAACCTTCTTTTTCGCAAATTTCGATAATATTTTGCTCATTCATAATTAAATTGCCCTGTTCATCTCTTTCAAGTTACTTTTTTTTCATTTAGATTTTAAAAATAATAATAACTTTTTTATTTATAACTCATGTAAATCACCATAATTCTTTGATTAAAAATTTTTATTTCTACATATTTTCTATTCTTTCTTCAGCTTCATGCTCTGACCAATTGCTATATTTTATTAATATCTCTTTAATCAGGTGTTAAACTGAATTTCCCATGTTTGTTGATCTAAATTAATTATAAAACTTACCCACATATATAAATGACTACCTTATCATTTATTATTAAATTAAATAGTTCTTCAGAATTATGCTTAAGCAAATCTTATACATAAATCTTCTTTTCTTAATCTCTTGAGAATGCTGTATAAAATTTATCAATAATTTTTCTTCTTTAAAATTCTCTAAGTTAATCTTTATAAATGAAATCTCCGTTTTCATGTTTACATCCAAAATACAGAATATATTCATTTTATTTTTGAGCTTGGTTTTATAAAAAGATTTCTCTCTCTTATAAAAATCCAATAAAAGGAGCTATTCCAGTCCCTGGTCCAATCATAATTATGGATTTATTTGGATCATCTGGTAATTTAAAGTTTGATTCTCTAAAATCAACTCTAACTTTCACACTTTCCTAACATAACTATAAATATTACCCCTTGCAAGAGTCTTTATTGTATGTTTAAGAAATATTAAGAACATAAACCTATTTTTTAAGTACCATCTGATAAATCATCAATTAATAAACTATCAGCAATTTCTAATTGTTGAGGGCTTTTTATATTTGATGATGCAATAGTAAATAATCTGGGGCTTATTCTTGGACATAATTCAATAAATTATGCTAAATTTAATTTGATATTGTTTCTTTAAATTAATTGAAAAATTGTTGTTTTTTACTCATCAACCATTTACTAAAATTCTTTTTTTCCCTCTTCTGTTGTTAAATGAAGTAAATAGTTCCTTACTTTTTCATCTTCACTTGAAATCTTAGCCAACTTTGTTAATGTATTTTTCATTAATTATCCATTAAAATCTAAAAAGTGCTTCAAAATCTTTTTAACACTTAAAGGAGAAGGAAATGGCATTTTTGCTTTTTTAGTCTCTTCTAATTATTCCAATGTATAGATTGTGTTGAGATTTTCACCTAAATAATTAGCAATTTCCAGAATTTATTCATCATTATTTTCAGGATAAACTCCTAAATTCATAGCTGTTTTATATTCTATTCCTTCTCTACCTGTATCAAAAATTATTTATAGTGTTGAACCATCTTATTGATTTTATCTTAATTAAGTTATTGATACAACTTGGCAATCTTAAATTAATAAAATAATTTACATTTTGCTTTTAAAAACTATTTAGTTTAAAAATCAAATTACCCTTAAGGAGTTTAATCAAAATTGATTTCTTCTTTATTACTTTTTACAAGTTTAAATGTTGAACCTATATTTGAATTATTTTTATTTACCTTAGGGTGTTGGATGAATCAGACCCTTTAAAACATTCCATAAGTCTTTTTTCCAATCTATGAAGTCATCTTCTAATGTACTATTGGCATCTCCTTCCCCATACTTGTAACATCGAATAGCATTTTACTTTTCAAGAAGATTGTTTGTAAGTTTTCCAATTTTATTATAATGTTCATATTGCCTATTACCAAGTCCAAAAACAGTAAAATTAAAATCTTTTAAAGATAGTTAAGGCTCTTATAACCAACTTATAAATTTTTTTGCATTATCTGTAGGGTCACCCTCCCCATGAGTAGCCATGCAAAAAATTCCAAATTCTCCCTTTTTCATCTCTTTATCAAATTCAACTTCATTAAGATCTACTTCTGTTGTCAAAAATCCATGTTCTTTTCCTTCTTCAGATAATTATTTGGCAAATCGAGCTGCAGTGCCTTATTGTGTTCCAAAATATATAGAGATTGGAATTAATTTTTCTTAACCATTTATCTTTTTTCCTAGGTCTATTTTATCTTCTTAAGGTTTTTAGTTTTATCTTGACTTTTCAAATTTTGACTTCAATGAGTATATTAGGATACCCACAACTAAAAATATTGAAGCTAATAAATATTGAATTTCCATAATAATGTATTTAAAATTTATCTCAATTTCTTAATTTTATATGTTAATAAATTAAAATTTAAATACTCAAACATGATATTATATCAGAATTCTTTCATTTAAACTTATTCTATGTTATTTTGAAGTATTTGTACACCGTAATTGTTTTTTTTATGATTAAATTTATTTATTGTTTAAAAAATGAAATTGGATNTTCACTTGAAATCTTAGCCAACTTTGTTAATGTATTTTTCATTAATTATCCATTAAAATCTAAAAAGTGCTTCAAAATCTTTTTAACACTTAAAGGAGAAGGAAATGGCATTTTTGCTTTTTTAGTCTCTTCTAATTATTCCAATGTATAGATTGTGTTGAGATTTTCACCTAAATAATTAGCAATTTCCAGAATTTATTCATCATTATTTTCAGGATAAACTCCTAAATTCATAGCTGTTTTATATTCTATTCCTTCTCTACCTGTATCAAAAATTATTTATAGTGTTGAACCATCTTATTGATTTTATCTTAATTAAGTTATTGATACAACTTGGCAATCTTAAATTAATAAAATAATTTACATTTTGCTTTTAAAAACTATTTAGTTTAAAAATCAAATTACCCTTAAGGAGTTTAATCAAAATTGATTTCTTCTTTATTACTTTTTACAAGTTTAAATGTTGAACCTATATTTGAATTATTTTTATTTACCTTAGGGTGTTGGATGAATCAGACCCTTTAAAACATTCCATAAGTCTTTTTTCCAATCTATGAAGTCATCTTCTAATGTACTATTGGCATCTCCTTCCCCATACTTGTAACATCGAATAGCATTTTACTTTTCAAGAAGATTGTTTGTAAGTTTTCCAATTTTATTATAATGTTCATATTGCCTATTACCAAGTCCAAAAACAGTAAAATTAAAATCTTTTAAAGATAGTTAAGGCTCTTATAACCAACTTATAAATTTTTTTGCATTATCTGTAGGGTCACCCTCCCCATGAGTAGCCATGCAAAAAATTCCAAATTCTCCCTTTTTCATCTCTTTATCAAATTCAACTTCATTAAGATCTACTTCTGTTGTCAAAAATCCATGTTCTTTTCCTTCTTCAGATAATTATTTGGCAAATCGAGCTGCAGTGCCTTATTGTGTTCCAAAATATATAGAGATTGGAATTAATTTTTCTTAACCATTTATCTTTTTTCCTAGGTCTATTTTATCTTCTTAAGGTTTTTAGTTTTATCTTGACTTTTCAAATTTTGACTTCAATGAGTATATTAGGATACCCACAACTAAAAATATTGAAGCTAATAAATATTGAATTTCCATAATAATGTATTTAAAATTTATCTCAATTTCTTAATTTTATATGTTAATAAATTAAAATTTAAATACTCAAACATGATATTATATCAGAATTCTTTCATTTAAACTTATTCTATGTTATTTTGAAGTATTTGTACACCGTAATTGTTTTTTTTATGATTAAATTTATTTATTGTTTAAAAAATGAAATTGGATTTTGCTTAAGCTAATGATATGGCCATCTCCACTTTCTTTATTGGCAAATTCAAGAATTTATTGAGTTGGCTTATAATCTAATTCTGTTTCTAATTTTAAAAGGGTAGAAGAGAAGTATGATATCAATTGTAAAGGTAAACCAACTGCATTAAAAACAAAGGACAGTTAGATGAAATTTAGTTTTGTTGGAAAAATATGAATGTAAGTTATAATGGACTTTTAGTACTTAAAATTGCATTCTGACTCCTTATTTAATAAATGAATTAGAAATTTATATTTTTTTTTGGTTCTTAAATGTTCTAAATGTAATTTTATCAAATCTATGTATACTTCTAATTCAAAGACGAAATCTTTTCAATTTTGAAGTATATGATACCTGTTGTATTAGTTTATCTATAGTTTTAGCTTGTCTATTCCGAAAAGAAAAAACTAAGCTAAAAGATAAGAAATTAATCTCTCTGAATTTAAGAATTACTCTGACTAAAATTGAATTATAGATTTCATCCTGAATTTAATGTCCTGATAACTTTAATAAGGTTTTTAAATGAGATTGCAATTTGCAATAAAAATAATGGATTATTCCGATCAGTATGTTTTTGGGAACAGGGGAAAGTGATGATAATGATGGGTGTTTGCTTTATGGAGAAAGTAGAGTGGAAAATTATTTTTAGTTTAATTTTTTATTATTTTACATTTTATTTTATTCTTAACTGAGTTGTTTATTTTTTAATCTCAATTTTATTTATACTGTTAATATTTATATAGCATTTATTTTTGCGAAACGTTTTAAAATAACTATAATTATGATTTCAACTTTGGAATATAATCTTTTTAAGATTAATAAAAAAATGGATATCATTGAAGATGATAATATTGTTTTAATGATAATCAATATAGGCATAAGATATTCATGATTATTTTTCATATTTTGGAAACTAAAAAATGGTTTATGATAATAAATTACATTAAAATCGTCCAAACATGTCTGATTTTAAGTATACGTCTATAGAATTCCTCCTTTAAATCTTTTGTCTTTCATTTAAACTCTTATCCCTTTCAAAATATTTATGGATTTTATTTTAAAAGGAACAAATTTAGCAAAAAGAGTCTAATTTCCAGCACATATTCTCCACATATCCCCTAAAAAGTTGCATTCACTATAGAAATCAACACAAGGATTCAAAATTTATAATTTTATATCTCTAAATCCCCAAGATTCTAAAATAAACTATTCATTACAATCATCATTTGCTTCAAAGTTATCCTCTAATCGCAACTTAAAACTATTCTTTCCAACCGGCGATTAAAATGAAAAAGTTTTCTTCTCAGTTAAATCTGGAAAAAAAGATAATGCACAAATATATTCTCCTTGATAAGGAGAATAAGCAATTGAGCCAACAAGTAAATCATCTCTGTAAATAGATACAGCTTCTAAATCCCAAGAATCAAATTTAGCAATAGTAAACGAGAATATTAATTTCCTTTCTGGTGGACAAGGAAATATTTTCCAGATCTAATAACCTCCTGTGAAATCTCCAATATAAAGCTTTCCTTGGCATTCAATTACTTTATTTGCATTAGTCCATCCATTGTTACTACAATCAGCTCCAGGGATTTATTTACAACCTTCATATAGCAAAAAAGGATGCATAAATAAAATTTTAATAAAGGAAACCCCAACCATTTTAATTTAAATTATAATTAAAATAAATAAACTGGATAGATTTCAAGAGGTCTATAGTAATATAAAATTTAAATAGAAAAAAGATACCCACTATATTTTTGACTGTTTATAAAAAAGTACATAATTTCGATCTATATATACTTATCGATCACTTTAGAAATACAAAAATTCAGATGAATATCCCAGAATTTTCAATTTGTTTGAATATGAAAAATTAAGATTTTTGGTTGAAGTTGAAAACAATTTGTATCTCATATTTTTGTTTATGAAATTTCTGTTTAACCTGTTTAGGTTCTGCAACCAATCCAAAGTTCTCATAAATTATTAATTATATATAATTATTTATAATTAATAATTTCCATAACCTATTAACTATAGTGTAATTAAATTTTTTGTTTTAGAGTTACCATTTCATTATGCCTAATCCAAAAGTCTTAATTTCAATAAATTAAATATATCACTATGCTTAGTATGACCTAAGATAAAAATTCAAATTTTTTAAAATATTATGAGAAGTCAGAAGATTACTTTTTGGAGAAAAAAATGGCAATAATGATGTATTTATTGATATAATTTTTTTCAAGTTAAGTTCATAATTACACTATTAAAAATACATCATTACCTTGAGCGTATGCGTATTTTTATTTTTTACTATATTTTAGCAAGATAATTTAATGATATTAAAATTTAATTTAGTCATTAGTCTTTTTAACTGTATTATTTCAACTAGAAAATTTTTTTTAGTAATATAAGATTAACTGTTGATGAAAATTATATTACACCTTGAAATAATTAGTATAGATAGTTTAATTACTGTAAATTTTACAATTTGTTTTACTTGAATATGAATTATTAACAACTCCATTTCAATTAGAAAATTAATTTCTATTATTTAATCAAATAACAGACATAAGATTCTTTAAGTGTAACTAAGAGAGTAAATTTTCCAAATAACAAGAATTAAATATCAGTTGAATAAAATATTTATTTTTGTCCAATGAAGTATAATTTCGACTTAATGCGACAGTATAATTAATTAAGTTGAAAGTTTATTTGAAAAGATTTCTATTAATTTAACTTCTAACTTATATAATACTTGGTTAATTTTTAATTTATCCAATAAGCTTTTATTTTGATAATTCAGAAATAAAATTTATTCTTTTTCATTATAAATAACTTGATGAAAAATATATTAATTATTGGATAATGAGAAAGAATGAATTAAGTTTATTTTCAATCAAATCATTTTAATAAAGAGAAAAAAGGTTTCTTTTTTGATTAGTTGACATAATTGACCTGAAAGTTTCTTTAGTACAAAAATCTCTTATTATATCATTAATTTTTATTACCCATAATTTTCTAATATACTAATTATTTCTATGTTGAGATTATTGAAGTTATTTTCTTTATCTTTCAAATTCCATTTTAGGTTTGAAATTATTTTTATTAAATTGGCTCATTATTAAAATGTGTTAATGATTTAATGCAAATCAACAAATCTCAAACTAATAAACCCTAAGTTAAGGATACTTTATGGTTATGCTGAATCTAAAAATTCTGAATATTATTTTTTTTTAATTTTTAAGATAATAGGTTAAAAACTGTTATATAAATTGAGGCTAAGTAACATACATAAAAGTTATTTAAGGAATTTAAAATATGTTAGAGAAAATTACATTGTTATCTGATTTTTACAATTGCAATAAGAATCAAAGGGAAATTTTGTTTTAACCATAGTCCTCTCTCATCCAAAGATTTAATTATTCTAATCTATGTTTAGAGTTAGAAAACTATAAGTAATATTTCAAGTATAAAGAAATAAATGAACCTAGCTAAATAAAATGGCAAATTTACAAATATAATTTTATTACTCTCATAATATTTCAGATTAGAATCTTATTTAAAAATTACATCATGGTTGATACTAACTTAAGCTTAGAGAAGAAAATACATACTGATATTGTGAATTAGTAATATTAAAAAGAAGAAACTAGAAATCCGAAAACATAAGTATACATTATATTTTTGGTCTAATCCATAAGAAATACAATCCAAAATTTGTTTGAATAATAATACTTTCATAGTAATCAAATTTTTTTTTCATCCATTTCATCCTCAAAGATTAACTTAATTGATCAAAATCTTCCACTATTTTAATAAACAAACAAATAGGGATATCAACCCGTATCAAATAAAAGTTAACAATTAAATTATGGTCAAACCATGGGAAAATTCTAATCTGAAAGCCAATCAAGGAAGTCTCTAAGAAGGTGACCTTCACACTTTGAAATGATAAGATAATCTTATTATCCAGAACGTAGTCGCATGAAATCAGAGAGTCGTAATTGAAAGTACTCATTCTTCGGACCTTAAATTAATAAGCTGAAACACTAGGTCTATGTAATGGAAGAAATTATAAATTATTAGATAACATAACATGGCCCTCCTCCAAGAAGCCTGATGTCATCCTGATAATAAATTATGGATCTTCCAAAATAGGTTCTAGAGCTTCACAAAGCAGAGAGTTGAACCTCTTTAACGACTCTAGTGGTCAACAAACTAATTTGGGAAAGAAGATAGGATCTAGAGACCTAAAATTTATCATTATTTTAGTTAATATTTATCTTACCTACACAACAAAAACGAAATTAGAACTAATAGTATAGAAATTGGAAACTTAGCTGTAATTATTAGAGCGGATTTAAACTCAACAATTAAAAAAATTTATTCATATTTTAATATTTTCACTGACATGATAATTAGATAAGGTAAATCTGTCTCAAGAAAATAATCTGACTATATGATGGATTCAGATTATTTAGATCCTCAGAAACTAAAAAATCAATAATAATGCAATTATTCCAAATGAATTACCTATGAAGTTCTACAGAGACTTTTGGAGAACTATGAGGATAATTACTTAATAATTATGGTTCTCATTACCTGAATGATGCTGGTTGTGGATTTATTATCAGATAGCTGAAAGTCTAAGTTTTAGATTATAAACATGAATCTAAGATATTAGATATAGAATTTAAATTAGAAGCCTAAAAGTAGATTACGCTTGATTTAAGTGATTATCTCCAGTCATAAATNAAATATAATTTTATTACTCTCATAATATTTCAGATTAGAATCTTATTTAAAAATTACATCATGGTTGATACTAACTTAAGCTTAGAGAAGAAAATACATACTGATATTGTGAATTAGTAATATTAAAAAGAAGAAACTAGAAATCCGAAAACATAAGTATACATTATATTTTTGGTCTAATCCATAAGAAATACAATCCAAAATTTGTTTGAATAATAATACTTTCATAGTAATCAAATTTTTTTTTCATCCATTTCATCCTCAAAGATTAACTTAATTGATCAAAATCTTCCACTATTTTAATAAACAAACAAATAGGGATATCAACCCGTATCAAATAAAAGTTAACAATTAAATTATGGTCAAACCATGGGAAAATTCTAATCTGAAAGCCAATCAAGGAAGTCTCTAAGAAGGTGACCTTCACACTTTGAAATGATAAGATAATCTTATTATCCAGAACGTAGTCGCATGAAATCAGAGAGTCGTAATTGAAAGTACTCATTCTTCGGACCTTAAATTAATAAGCTGAAACACTAGGTCTATGTAATGGAAGAAATTATAAATTATTAGATAACATAACATGGCCCTCCTCCAAGAAGCCTGATGTCATCCTGATAATAAATTATGGATCTTCCAAAATAGGTTCTAGAGCTTCACAAAGCAGAGAGTTGAACCTCTTTAACGACTCTAGTGGTCAACAAACTAATTTGGGAAAGAAGATAGGATCTAGAGACCTAAAATTTATCATTATTTTAGTTAATATTTATCTTACCTACACAACAAAAACGAAATTAGAACTAATAGTATAGAAATTGGAAACTTAGCTGTAATTATTAGAGCGGATTTAAACTCAACAATTAAAAAAATTTATTCATATTTTAATATTTTCACTGACATGATAATTAGATAAGGTAAATCTGTCTCAAGAAAATAATCTGACTATATGATGGATTCAGATTATTTAGATCCTCAGAAACTAAAAAATCAATAATAATGCAATTATTCCAAATGAATTACCTATGAAGTTCTACAGAGACTTTTGGAGAACTATGAGGATAATTACTTAATAATTATGGTTCTCATTACCTGAATGATGCTGGTTGTGGATTTATTATCAGATAGCTGAAAGTCTAAGTTTTAGATTATAAACATGAATCTAAGATATTAGATATAGAATTTAAATTAGAAGCCTAAAAGTAGATTACGCTTGATTTAAGTGATTATCTCCAGTCACATTAATTTTTATTACCCATAATTTTCTAATATACTAATTATTTCTATGTTGAGATTATTGAAGTTATTTTCTTTATCTTTCAAATTCCATTTTAGGTTTGAAATTATTTTTATTAAATTGGCTCATTATTAAAATGTGTTAATGATTTAATGCAAATCAACAAATCTCAAACTAATAAACCCTAAGTTAAGGATACTTTATGGTTATGCTGAATCTAAAAATTCTGAATATTATTTTTTTTTAATTTTTAAGATAATAGGTTAAAAACTGTTATATAAATTGAGGCTAAGTAACATACATAAAAGTTATTTAAGGAATTTAAAATATGTTAGAGAAAATTACATTGTTATCTGATTTTTACAATTGCAATAAGAATCAAAGGGAAATTTTGTTTTAACCATAGTCCTCTCTCATCCAAAGATTTAATTATTCTAATCTATGTTTAGAGTTAGAAAACTATAAGTAATATTTCAAGTATAAAGAAATAAATGAACCTAGCTAAATAAAATGGCAAATTTACAATAAATAAAAGGAAGGCTGAAGGACAGTTTTGACTATATTCAGAATAGGTGGGGTCTGGTTGTATACCCTAAAATTTATTATGACATAATGGGTAACGAGCTTGTGCACTTTCATCTTGCATAGTTATTATTTATTGCATAATCATTGATTTATCTAAATGGACTTAGCAAAGTCAAAATACCAATATAATATTTTCTCAATCAATAAAACCATCCTTATAGATAATTCTTTTTTTTATTGAATCTCTTTTATTTTTGTATTAATTCATGTACAATACAATAGTCTCAAATCATTAACATATTTATGTATTTAGGAGGAATTTTATGGATAGAGTTTCTTTGAGTGTCTATTTAATTATAAAACCTTTACTTAAAATAATCATTCCATTCTTTTTCATATTTAGGTGTCTTAAAGGATTTAATTGCATTTTCAGGGTTGAAAATTTAGGTTTATCATAACAATCGTAGTCGTGTAGTTCCTATTAGCAGTTTTAAGCTCCATTTTTTATACCTTTGATAAATATTTCCCTCTTATTTGTGAAATTAAAAGTTGAAAACTTGATAGAATTAATCCTGATTTTAATCGTTACCAGTTTTTAGTTTAATAAAAAAATAATGTAAAATACAAATTTGCTATAATGAAGTTTTTTCAATAATTTCATCTACATTTAAAGAAATAGAAGATAATTAGTTTCTAATTTTTAATTAAATTTATGTTTACTTGGTTGTTATTTTTCTGCAATTTCCTGTAGGATAATAATTAGCAGATATCTTGTCTCAAGGATAATCCCTTCTTTATTAAACATCTCATGTATTTTAAAATTAGAATCTAACCAATTTACAAACTATCCTTAGTATAAAACAATATAGGACTGCTTTTATTAGAATCACTGTAATAAGTTTAAGGATTTTTCCAAAAAGAGTTGGATATTAAAATAATCCAAACTTCACTATTGTAAGAAATATAGGACCCAATAAAGTTTATCCATCAGCAATTGATAATAATAAGTATTTTGAAACCTATATAAGTATTCAAATAATAAAATTTCATAAATATATTTTATGTAATGTATGTCCAAAATTATTATAAAATTTGAAATGGAATAAAATGATAAATATAGACTGAAAAAATAAAAAGCCAAAAGTTATTTATAAAATAAGATTGTTATTGTTATTTATAATCCTTTAATTAATATATTTGGTTTTAAATTGTAAACAAAACTTATAGTTTATAAATGAAGTAATTACCTAATTTCAAATAGCTGTCTTGTAATCCTTTAATAATCTTTGGGTTATCGAGTGGTGAGTAGGTCAGTCATTTAAGTATTGAAATAACAATTATCTAAGACCATTTCGGGATTACAAAATCAATAGAGAAAAATTGATAAATTTTTAATATTTAATTATTAATTCAGAGATGCTGTCATAAATTTATAACTTTAATTGTCGATATTTTTTTTTGGTATTTTAATTTGAGTAAAAGTTTCTTTATTAGACCTCAGTGGCACATTAAATATGTTATAAAATCTGTTTGCTGATATTAATAATTAAAATCACAGCTCGATTCATAAAAAAACGTATTAAATCCCTATTCTTATATTTCGTCTTTAGATTTAGAAATAAGTTATAATTTTATATTATTATGAAGAAATCTTCATTGATTTAGGTATTGTTTTTGTTATGCTTGCCACAAGGTAACGATAGATTTAATAGATTTTTAGCTTAACAATATTTTTGACTTCGAAGGAGTAATAAAATTACATTCCCTTCAAGAATTGTATAATTTGGATACAGAAAGCCTAGATTGTTCTCCAAGCCTGGAATAAGTGAGCAAGTCTATGGAAGCTTGGCAGGAAATTCTTTCTAACCCTGATTAGATAGAGAATGATATTGATCAGTTACAAAAACTTTAAATTGCTGTGCATGATTACAGAGAATCAGAAGGGTAGAAGAAAAGTATACATAATTATATATTTTAGCTTTGTTAGAATATCATAGGACAAAGGGTTATTGTGCATTTGTGGAAGAAAGAGATTCCTTTTTCCACTAATGGAGAGAATATGATCAAAATTAATTAGATCGTTAAATAACATTATTAGATGCTGCTTCCTCATAAAAAGATGCAGATTAATGTTGTGATAAAATTGGGGAATTAATTAATAAGATCTTAAGTGAAAGAGAATAAATAAGAGACTAATTTAAAAAATCGTCGGTAATTATTAAATCAAATATCTAGATTAAAATTAATATCATAAATTCTTAATCTGATAGAGTGCAAAATAAAGTTGAATCATGTTTTCAGAATGGTGCTGTATTAAAAGAAAATTAATAATAAGTGTTTATCACACCTGAACAAAGGAGGTGCTTCTGAATTTGAAAAAGAACCGGTTAGTGCTTCAGCATTAGTTAGTTCATCTGATTCTGAAGATGATGAGGAAACTTTGAATAAAAAATAATCATCAGATTTTACAGAGGATAAACCTATTAAAATTACAGAAGTTGATGAGAAAGGAGAGGACTTGCTCGAATATGGATATGGTTATTGGGCTAGATTTATGTTGGCTTATCCAAAGTTCATGCCTAAAGGTAAAAATGCACCATGGTACTTTGTTTCAAGATTGTCTGCTAATAAGAATACGGCTGATCTTATTATGGGAGACAGGCTATTAGCTATATGGTTAGGTAAGGGGTTCTATCATTTCGCAACATGTGATTAACCAGAAATTCAACCCAATATTGTGAAGAATGTTGATTACCCAGTAAATTTGCATAGTATTTGGACATACATTTACTATTCATATAGTACAGAAAAGAAAAAAGCAGTTGCTTATATTACATTTGGAGAAATGATTTTAAGAAAATTTAACATTAAGTTATCCATCCAACAACAAAATTTGTTAGATTTACTGTTGGTGGTACAGATAATAAGAGAAACCCAGGATTTAATGGTTTATTAAGTGCAATATATTTCAGCACTAAGAAAGGAGTCTACATTGATAATTTTGAAGATATGTAAGCCAAATTATAGTCCATGAAAAGAATACCAAAAAAAATTATTCCTGACATTGTTACATTTAGAGTAACAACCAATCATATCTCAAGGAAATCTGAAGACAGAGAAATACATTAAATTATTGGTACCACTTCAACTCCCAAATTTCCTCATGAGTATGGCATAAGTGGATGGTTCAAATGGATGCCAACTGATAATTAACAAGATTGGCATACCATCTTCAGAGTTTAGATTCAAACTACATCAACTGACATATATTTAATATATTTAGGAGTTAGAACCTTATCAGCTTGGGTTAGAAAATCAGATGGAGGCAATATTCATTTACCTACTTACACTATAACAGACCTTGAGGTTAATGGGAATGCGAATCTTTTTAAAAACATTCCTCATAAAAAAAAAATAATCAATGGTTCTTTCTTTACTTTGGATACTCTAGACCNAACTTATAGTTTATAAATGAAGTAATTACCTAATTTCAAATAGCTGTCTTGTAATCCTTTAATAATCTTTGGGTTATCGAGTGGTGAGTAGGTCAGTCATTTAAGTATTGAAATAACAATTATCTAAGACCATTTCGGGATTACAAAATCAATAGAGAAAAATTGATAAATTTTTAATATTTAATTATTAATTCAGAGATGCTGTCATAAATTTATAACTTTAATTGTCGATATTTTTTTTTGGTATTTTAATTTGAGTAAAAGTTTCTTTATTAGACCTCAGTGGCACATTAAATATGTTATAAAATCTGTTTGCTGATATTAATAATTAAAATCACAGCTCGATTCATAAAAAAACGTATTAAATCCCTATTCTTATATTTCGTCTTTAGATTTAGAAATAAGTTATAATTTTATATTATTATGAAGAAATCTTCATTGATTTAGGTATTGTTTTTGTTATGCTTGCCACAAGGTAACGATAGATTTAATAGATTTTTAGCTTAACAATATTTTTGACTTCGAAGGAGTAATAAAATTACATTCCCTTCAAGAATTGTATAATTTGGATACAGAAAGCCTAGATTGTTCTCCAAGCCTGGAATAAGTGAGCAAGTCTATGGAAGCTTGGCAGGAAATTCTTTCTAACCCTGATTAGATAGAGAATGATATTGATCAGTTACAAAAACTTTAAATTGCTGTGCATGATTACAGAGAATCAGAAGGGTAGAAGAAAAGTATACATAATTATATATTTTAGCTTTGTTAGAATATCATAGGACAAAGGGTTATTGTGCATTTGTGGAAGAAAGAGATTCCTTTTTCCACTAATGGAGAGAATATGATCAAAATTAATTAGATCGTTAAATAACATTATTAGATGCTGCTTCCTCATAAAAAGATGCAGATTAATGTTGTGATAAAATTGGGGAATTAATTAATAAGATCTTAAGTGAAAGAGAATAAATAAGAGACTAATTTAAAAAATCGTCGGTAATTATTAAATCAAATATCTAGATTAAAATTAATATCATAAATTCTTAATCTGATAGAGTGCAAAATAAAGTTGAATCATGTTTTCAGAATGGTGCTGTATTAAAAGAAAATTAATAATAAGTGTTTATCACACCTGAACAAAGGAGGTGCTTCTGAATTTGAAAAAGAACCGGTTAGTGCTTCAGCATTAGTTAGTTCATCTGATTCTGAAGATGATGAGGAAACTTTGAATAAAAAATAATCATCAGATTTTACAGAGGATAAACCTATTAAAATTACAGAAGTTGATGAGAAAGGAGAGGACTTGCTCGAATATGGATATGGTTATTGGGCTAGATTTATGTTGGCTTATCCAAAGTTCATGCCTAAAGGTAAAAATGCACCATGGTACTTTGTTTCAAGATTGTCTGCTAATAAGAATACGGCTGATCTTATTATGGGAGACAGGCTATTAGCTATATGGTTAGGTAAGGGGTTCTATCATTTCGCAACATGTGATTAACCAGAAATTCAACCCAATATTGTGAAGAATGTTGATTACCCAGTAAATTTGCATAGTATTTGGACATACATTTACTATTCATATAGTACAGAAAAGAAAAAAGCAGTTGCTTATATTACATTTGGAGAAATGATTTTAAGAAAATTTAACATTAAGTTATCCATCCAACAACAAAATTTGTTAGATTTACTGTTGGTGGTACAGATAATAAGAGAAACCCAGGATTTAATGGTTTATTAAGTGCAATATATTTCAGCACTAAGAAAGGAGTCTACATTGATAATTTTGAAGATATGTAAGCCAAATTATAGTCCATGAAAAGAATACCAAAAAAAATTATTCCTGACATTGTTACATTTAGAGTAACAACCAATCATATCTCAAGGAAATCTGAAGACAGAGAAATACATTAAATTATTGGTACCACTTCAACTCCCAAATTTCCTCATGAGTATGGCATAAGTGGATGGTTCAAATGGATGCCAACTGATAATTAACAAGATTGGCATACCATCTTCAGAGTTTAGATTCAAACTACATCAACTGACATATATTTAATATATTTAGGAGTTAGAACCTTATCAGCTTGGGTTAGAAAATCAGATGGAGGCAATATTCATTTACCTACTTACACTATAACAGACCTTGAGGTTAATGGGAATGCGAATCTTTTTAAAAACATTCCTCATAAAAAAAAAATAATCAATGGTTCTTTCTTTACTTTGGATACTCTAGACCNTAGAATATCATAGGACAAAGGGTTATTGTGCATTTGTGGAAGAAAGAGATTCCTTTTTCCACTAATGGAGAGAATATGATCAAAATTAATTAGATCGTTAAATAACATTATTAGATGCTGCTTCCTCATAAAAAGATGCAGATTAATGTTGTGATAAAATTGGGGAATTAATTAATAAGATCTTAAGTGAAAGAGAATAAATAAGAGACTAATTTAAAAAATCGTCGGTAATTATTAAATCAAATATCTAGATTAAAATTAATATCATAAATTCTTAATCTGATAGAGTGCAAAATAAAGTTGAATCATGTTTTCAGAATGGTGCTGTATTAAAAGAAAATTAATAATAAGTGTTTATCACACCTGAACAAAGGAGGTGCTTCTGAATTTGAAAAAGAACCGGTTAGTGCTTCAGCATTAGTTAGTTCATCTGATTCTGAAGATGATGAGGAAACTTTGAATAAAAAATAATCATCAGATTTTACAGAGGATAAACCTATTAAAATTACAGAAGTTGATGAGAAAGGAGAGGACTTGCTCGAATATGGATATGGTTATTGGGCTAGATTTATGTTGGCTTATCCAAAGTTCATGCCTAAAGGTAAAAATGCACCATGGTACTTTGTTTCAAGATTGTCTGCTAATAAGAATACGGCTGATCTTATTATGGGAGACAGGCTATTAGCTATATGGTTAGGTAAGGGGTTCTATCATTTCGCAACATGTGATTAACCAGAAATTCAACCCAATATTGTGAAGAATGTTGATTACCCAGTAAATTTGCATAGTATTTGGACATACATTTACTATTCATATAGTACAGAAAAGAAAAAAGCAGTTGCTTATATTACATTTGGAGAAATGATTTTAAGAAAATTTAACATTAAGTTATCCATCCAACAACAAAATTTGTTAGATTTACTGTTGGTGGTACAGATAATAAGAGAAACCCAGGATTTAATGGTTTATTAAGTGCAATATATTTCAGCACTAAGAAAGGAGTCTACATTGATAATTTTGAAGATATGTAAGCCAAATTATAGTCCATGAAAAGAATACCAAAAAAAATTATTCCTGACATTGTTACATTTAGAGTAACAACCAATCATATCTCAAGGAAATCTGAAGACAGAGAAATACATTAAATTATTGGTACCACTTCAACTCCCAAATTTCCTCATGAGTATGGCATAAGTGGATGGTTCAAATGGATGCCAACTGATAATTAACAAGATTGGCATACCATCTTCAGAGTTTAGATTCAAACTACATCAACTGACATATATTTAATATATTTAGGAGTTAGAACCTTATCAGCTTGGGTTAGAAAATCAGATGGAGGCAATATTCATTTACCTACTTACACTATAACAGACCTTGAGGTTAATGGGAATGCGAATCTTTTTAAAAACATTCCTCATAAAAAAAAAATAATCAATGGTTCTTTCTTTACTTTGGATACTCTAGACCATTATAAAAGGCTAAAGCTTACATCAAATGGACAGATTCAGAAGATCATTAAGAATATGAAAATATTAGACATTTCACTGTTCCTAAATTTTACATTTTTGTTGGAATAGATAAACATTTTCCAGGATTCAATGGAGAAATTGCTATGGTTGCATTTAATATTGGAGAAGGTTCATTTAGACCAGGAAATGAGTTCAGGGCTAAAAACGATGCTTTCAATATATTAATTGGATCAAAACAATTGTTAGGAAAATAACCAGATGACCAAGTTAAGGAAAAAGATGATGGTGATTATGATAATGGCATAACTATTACAAGTTCTACTGATGATAATAAACCTTAAATTGATGAAACCAAAGAATCTTAAGAATACTTAGCAGAATATGGTTATGGATTTTGGGCGAGATTTTTAACTGCTTATCCAGTTAGATTACTTGATGGAAAGAATGCTCCATAGTACTTCATCTCTAGATTGACATCTAACTCAAACTATGGAAATATTGCTATGGGAGATAGAACTTTAGCTATTTGGTTAGGACAAGGATTTTATCAATTCACAACATGCGATAAGAAAACTAATAATCCAAACGTTATGTAAAATATCGATTTTCCAAATGATATTGAAGGTGTTTGGACTTACATTTATTACTCATATAGTGCGAAGGAAAGAAAGGCTATTGCATTCATTAAATATGGCTACTTAGAACCAAGATCAATCATTCACAATGTCAATCACCCATCTACTATCTATGCGAGATTCGTCTTAGGTGGAAAAGACAGCAATAGGTATCCAGGGTTTAATGGTTTACTCAGTTAAATCGTTTTCTCTGTAAAAAATGGAGCCTTCCTTGATACTGAAGATGATTTTCATAATCACATCTCTAAAACAATAATCCTAGTTCATGATTTGGATGGATAATATCAACATGAATTAGTTGAAGATACTATTTCAAGAAAAGTCAATGAAAATCCAATTTATGATGAATTAGGTGGTGGAGCTTAAAGTTTCCCACATGAATATGCAATAAGTGGTTGGTTCAGATGGGAAAAAACTTAATAAGAAGTTTGGCATAATGTTTTCAAAGTTCAAATAAGCAAACCATCAACTGATAAATTCTTAGGTGACAGAACTCTTTCATTCTGGATTGGTACAGCTTAAGGTGATATATTACATTTCCCAACTTACACAAACACGAATATGAATGGAGCTGGTGATCCAAATCTGGGTGGCAATATTGTTCACAGAGATAGAAATTTGGAATGGTTTTTTGTTTACTTTGGATACTCTAAAAATGAGAAAAAAGGATTTTTTGGAGTGAAATTCACAGGAGGCATTGAGACAATTGAATACAATAATGTCAATCATTACTACACTCCTTATTTCTACAGATTCATTGGCAAAGATAAACAAAATCCAGGATTTAATGGTAAAATTGGTTATGTTAGCTTTGTTTTGGGAAGTGGTACTTTCAGAAAGACTCCTTATTTTAAGCATCTTAAAGATATTTTTGGATTTGAAAAAGGATAATCAACTTTAGTAATAAAGAGAGATTAAAAGAAACGATAACCTATTACAGATGAAACTGGTCAATAATAATTTCCAAGTGCATACAATCAAAATAGTCCTTAAATGATCGAAGAATTCATATCTGAAGTTTCATTTACTGAATATGGATATGGATTTTGGGCAAGATTTTTAACAGCATATCCTGTCAAATTACCTAATGGAAAGAATGCTTCTTGGTATTTTATGGCAAGATTGACATAACATGAATATTATGAAAATATTAGAATGGGAGACAGAATCTTAACAATCTTTTAAGGTTAAGGATACTATCATTTCGCGACCATTAATATCCAGACAGATGATCCTGTGATTAGAAATATTAACTATCCTGCTGAGATTGAAGGTATTTGGACACATTTCTATTTCTCTTACTCAAATACAGGAAAGGCTGTTGCAATTGTTAAATTTGGTGAATTGGATCCAGTATTAGCTGAATTCCCTGTAAAACACCCAGATTTGAAATATCTTAAATTTATTTTTGGAGGAAAAGATTAAAATAGATATCCAGGTTTCAATGGATAATTTACTTAAGTATTCTACTCAACATCAGTTGGTGCTTTTATTGATTCCGTTGATAGTTATAATAAATTCCTTGCTGATAAAACCTCTCCACTTAAAGGCGGAAAGGTTCCTCTCTCGACCACAAGAATCATTGATTCCTAAATTGATAGATAAGTTAACTCAGATCCATTCAAGACCACAGTCGAAACAATCTTCCCTAAAGAATATGCATTTTCTGGCTGGTTCAAATGGACAAGACCTACTACATTATAACCATGGCATAATCTTTTTAGAGTTTAAATTAACACACCATCCACAGACAATGATTTGGGAGATCGAACTTTGGCTGGTTGGGTAGAAAATGGAGGAATAATCTATTTGGCAACATACTCATACAGAAATATGAATGGAGATGGATTAAATAATTTACCATAAGAAGCTTGAGCATAAATTTACAAAAATTAAGGAGTTTGAAAAAGTATGAAGATATGATGACCTTGGTAAATCTAAATAAATTAGTGGAAACCCCATATATGATGGAAATTATAGTGTAAGTGTTGCCTAAAGCAACTGAGATTAATAAAATTAAATAAACATTCTTGAAGAATTGTTCAAAGATTTTGAAAGAATTCATCATAAGTAAATTCAGAATTCAGATGTATAAATCACAACAGAAAAGGCATTTGTTGGTGTAAATAAATTAAGTTAATAAAGAATCTGAAGCAAAAATTTAAGTTGATTATGATGAATCCTTGAAAGTTACCCATAAAGATTTATAAAATTTGGAAACTATTGATTACCATTACATTGCTTTGGAGTTTGGAATATTTTAGAAGACAATTCAATCCCTTAATAATTGTAAATCTCTTAAGAATCTGAAGAAGTGCATAAATAACTTTAAAAAATATATGAAACTAATCTTTAGTTACCAAATTAGATATTAAAGAAAATAAAAATTTAATAGGAAGAAATAATCTAATTTGTCAATGATGCATTAAAAGAATACAATCTTACGATTTATGACTTTTATTGTGAGTTTATCAATTATTACCACTTGAAATAAATCAAAAAATAGAGAAACTTAGGAAAATCAATAGATACTGATACTCAATTAGATTTCCAAAAAAAATGAGTAAGAATGAACTGACATAAGTTTAATTTAAGTAGCAAGGACTGTTATATTAAAATGAAAGAGCAGAAGAACAATTACTAAGAGAATTTTTTAATTATGATGATTAAAACGGAGCTTTTAAAAAAGATATACGAAGTTGCTCACTTGTCTAATAAAAAGGTGCTAATTTTTAATTTACCCATAAATCTATATAAGAGTTTTTTATTGCAGCTGATTTATATTAAGTTTTAGTTCAATCAAATAATTTTGATACATAAATCATGAATATTATAATAGAATTATTGTCAAAAGAGGAGAATCAAAATTAGGATTGCTTAGAGTTTCTAAAAAATCTCAAGTAAAAATATTCGCAAAATTATAATTAAATTGGAATCAAATCACTTTTAGAAAAACAAAAATAAATTTATGCCTTTGAATAAACTATTGATTCAGTTGCTCATTTAATCAAAATCATTAAAATACATGGTATTAATTCTGTAAATTATTCCACTGAAACATATACTGAAACAAGGCAATATCTAATTAAAAAAATATAACAAGAGGTTAGAATAATTGAATTTTCGAAATTCTTACAAAAATTGATAAAGATTTAATTATAAGTGGATCTAATGCAATTAATTTATTGGTTGAAATGTAGGTGGATCTAACAAACTAAAATTTTGAAAATATAAGAATAGAAAATAATAATTTATTTGGAGGTAATTTTTCGATATGTAATATTTCTAAGTCTTAATTTAAGAATGTGAATGGAATTAATTTAAATGGAGCTTAATTATTTGGATGTAATTGGTAAGATTTGAAAATAAACGATTTATATTAATTAGATGGTCATAGTAATGATGTTTGTTTCTCTTCTGATGGAAATACATTAGCTTCTGGTAGTGATGATAAGTCTATCCGTCTATGGGATGTCAAAACAGGATAATAAAAAGCCAAATTAGATGGTCATGAGCATTATGTTATGTCAGTTTGTTTCTCTCCTGATGGAAATACATTAGCTTCTGGTAGTGATGATAAGTCTATCCGTCTATGGGATGTCAAAACAGGATAATAAAAAGCCAAATTAGATGGTCATAGTAATTGTGTTAACTCAGTCTGTTTCTCTCCTGATGGAAATACATTAGCTTCTGGTAGTGAAGATAAGTCTATCCGTCTATGGGATGTCAAAACAGGATAATAAAAAGCCAAATTAGATGGTCATAGTAATTGTATTAACTCAGTCTGTTTCTCTCCTGATGGAAATACATTAGCTTCTGGTAGTGATGATAAGTCTATCCGTCTATGGGATGTCAAAACAGGATAATAAAAAGCCAAATTAGATGGTCATAGTAGTTATGTCTACTCAGTCTGTTTCTCTCCTGATGGAAATACATTAGCTTCTGGTAGTGATGATAAGTCTATCCGTCTATGGGATGTCAAAACAGGATAATAAAAAGCCAAATTAGATGGTCATAGTAGTTATGTTAGATCAGTCTGTTTCTCTCCTGATGGAAATACATTAGCTTCTGGTAGTGATGATAAGTCTATCCGTCTATGGGATGTCAAAACAGGATAATAAAAAGCCAAATTAGATGGTCATAGTAGTTATGTTAGATCAGTCTGTTTCTCTCCTGATGGAAATACATTAGCTTCTGGTAGTGATGATAAGTCTATCCGTCTATGGGATGTCAAAACAGGATAATAAAAAGCCAAATTAGATGGTCATAGTAGTTATGTCTACTCAGTCTGTTTCTCTCCTGATGGAAATACATTAGCTTCTGGTAGTGATGATAAGTCTATCCGTCTATGGGATGTCAAAACAGGATAATAAAAAGCCAAATTAAATGGTCATACTAGTATTGTCTAATCAGTCTGTTTCTCTCCTGATGGAAATACATTAGCTTCTGGTAGTTATGATAACTCTATCCGTCTATGGGAAATCAAAAAAAAGTATTGTTCAGATTATAGATTTATAAAAATGTAGGTTAAAAATACAAGATATCCTTTTTTAAACACCCCTTTGCAGTAAAAGAATATTATTTAAAATTTGGATACATTTAATATTATGGTTTACCCAGACTTCAATTTTTCAAGGTTTAAGAAAGTTTTTTATAAAAAATCGTTTCCTTTTTTTTTAGGAGAATTATTGGAGTAACACTTGATTAATTTAAAAACTAACTTATATTAAACCTTAATTTAAATCTATTTTAATATACTTCTTGTGTCCAATATTTGTTGATAGAGTTCTATTTAATAGTTTTTTCTTCTTTAACAATCCTGAAGTTTAGGAATTACTAAAATGGAAATTAATTTAGCCCATTTTTAAATATTATCAAATAGAAAATTTAGTTGTATGAATGCAAGAATTTCATAAGTCTTTGTATCATAACTAAGCATTTTCTCTCAATTTATATTTAGAATGTGAATTGTACAAGATTTATAAAGTAGATTCTACAACTAAATCTTTCAGCATTTATCATTTTCTAAGTTTTCAAATCTTCGTATTTCTTGAGACTCAGAATATTCCAATATTCACAAAATAATATTTATCTCAAATCATATTTAATTAACAGTATTTTTTTATTAAATTGATTTTATAAACTTTAAATTTTAACAATGTTATTGAAAAATTTATATTAGTAAAATACTTATTTTGGAAATTTAAGAGAAAATACCCATTCATTTAAGTGTGACTAATATTAATGCTTTTTTATATATTTAAATAATTAATCGTTCAATTTATCTTAAGTGGTTGTTATAGAGAAGATAAATTTTATTAAGATTATCATTTATGTTAATCAAATACCAATAATTATTTCCTTTTTAATTCTACAATTTAGGTGCAATTTCTCAATTTAATTGTAAAATATAACCATTTAATCAGTTTTTAAAGGCTTAAGGGATATTATTTTTGAATAGATATTAATTAATTTTGGAAAAATCAATTTGAAGGGACAACAGTGATGATACATTAAATAATAACTGTTTATTATTTGATGTATGTAAAATTACAAGTTAATCAATAATTAAGATTCATATATAATACTGTTAGAGAAGATATAATTGTCTTCTTAAATCTTAATAATTACAAAAATATACTACTTTTTTAATATGTTTTCAAAGTTTTATAATATCTTATCAATTAACAGGTGATTGATACATTATCTTGAATAGAGAGTAGTGTTAAAATTAAACAATATGATATTGTTATAACTTTGTTATATAGTTTAGATTATATTCTAAGATTAACTTTATTTTTTTCATTCTTGTCATATCTTTTTTATTATTATCTTTGTTATTAAATATATCTTTTACTATTTATAAACTAATTTTACAAAATTATTAATTATATCTATTAAGACTTATGTTTATAAATAGTAATAAATTAAATAAATTATCAGAATATCTTATGAAATAATCATGCAGTTAGTTTTCAATTAAGTAATTAAAATTAATCTTTATTTTAATCACTTCAAAACTGTGCATACTGTTCTCTGTTTGGATGATTAATTTAATGTAATATCATTTAACATTAAATCTCTATAAATGTTAATTAATATCAGTCTTTTGATAAGTAGATCTCAATAAATATACCCTACATTTCCTTAAAATGGAATACTTTTGAAAAACTTGTAT